>OX637395.1:1960000-2560000 GCA_951799425.1 Ilex aquifolium
GATACCAGGAGATCAACAACTGGGTATGTGTTTAAGTTTGGTTCCGGAACAATTTCTTGGTGTAGTAAGAGACAGCCGACGGTATCATTGTCAACCACTGAAGCTGAGTATCGAGCTGCAGCAATGGCAGCTCAAGAGAGTACACGGTTGATAGCTGATGAATAATCTACATCAACCAGTAGATTATACAGTTCCGTTGTACTGTGACAATCAGTCGTCAATTCGTTTAGCAGAGAATCCGGTCTTTCATGCAAGAACTAAGCATGTTGAAGTGCACTATCACTTTATCAGAGAAAAGGTTCTGCAAGAAGAAATTGAGATGAGGCAAATCAAAACAGATGATCAAGTTGCGGACTTGTTCACAAAAGGCTTGAGCACTGGCAAGTTCGAAATGTTTCGCTATCAGCTCGGCACAGTGCAAATAGTGAGAGCTGGTGTTGAGGGGGAGTGTTGAAGATCAACCCCAGCCCATTACAAAGCCCAACCTACCTTTTATTTCAGCCCAAGGAAAATAAAAGTCCAAAACCATTTTATCTAAACTCAAGACAATGGAAGCTTCTCAACAAATGTGGAAGAAAGATATTTTTAAGAGAAAATTGTAGAAGGATGTAGAAATGAGATTTTTAAGAGAAGTGTGTAGAATGTGGTAATAATGTATGGCTAGGATTATTTCTCAATTTAATATTTGTATGGTGTAGGTTGCATGGTGAGGACTATAAATACCCTCCCTTGCATTTGGGTTAGGCATCCTCCAAAAAATAAGTCTTTGTATTCTTAGTGTGGTGTCTTAAGTGTAAGTTGTGAGCTTCCTGTTGAGTGTCTATTTCTCTTCAAATTGGGAGTGGTCTTTGGAAAGTGTTGTAGTGTCTTTTATTGTGGGTATAATACAAGTATTTGTTTACTTGTTTGAGTCCAATATTAGTAAGTTTAGAGTTGTGTACTCTAAATTTTACTCAACAAATTATACCCACAAAATATTAGCTAGATAAACTTTATCTCTATAACTTCCAAATTTTTTGCTGGATAAACTTTATCACTAATATTCCAAAATTTTTGCAAGATAAATTTTATCACTATATATTAGTTAGATAAAATTTATCTTTATGACTTCCAAAACTTTTCCTAGATAAACTTTATCACTATGACTTGCCAGTACATTCTTTTTTTCCATTCAATTCGACAAATTCAATTAGAATTCTAATATGATGTGAAAAAAAAATTGATGTTTTTTAGGTGATAAACACAACCATCGAAAATTTATTAGTCATTGTTATATAATAAAAGATTAGAAGAGTAAAGAGCTAAACCCATATATTTGTTTTTCTTTTGTACCTATTAGACTTCCAAAATATTTTGAACAACTTTATTAGAAAAATATATAGGTAGATATAGGAAGATAGACATGTATCTCTCCAGTAACTTCATTAACATATTTGGTCTTATATCTCTGCAGGGTCGACGGTGCTTGGTGTTGTCAACCTGTTAGCTTTTTTTTTTTCTCTGTCAGAACATGCCTATTGTTGGTATGGTATTTTCTTCACTTTGTTTTCCATCTATTTGGGTATGGCTATTGCATAAATGCTCTATTTACCTTACAACAGTTTTTGTAATTGGAAATGTCAGCATTTGCGAAAAACTTTTGATTTCCTATTTCACCCCTAATTATTACACTAAAGACAATTATGCCCACAAAATATTAGCTAGATAAACTTTATCTCTATAACTTCCAATTTTTTTGCTAGAAAAACTTTATCACTAATATTCCAAAAAATTTGCAAGATAAATTTTATCACTATATATTAGTTAGATAAAATTTATCTTTACGACTTCCAAAACTTTTACTAGATAAACTTTATCACTATGACTTGTCAGTACATTCTTTTTTTCCATTCAATTCGACAAATTCAATTAGAATTCTAATATGATGTGAAAAAAAATTGCTATTTTTTCGGTGATAAACACAACCATCGAAAATTCATTAGTCATTGTTATATAATAAAAGATTAGAAGAGTAAAGAGCTAAACCCATATATTTGTTTTTCTTTCATACCTATTAGATTTCCAAAATATTTTGAACAACTTTATTAGAAATATATATAGGTAGATATAGGAAGATAAACCTATATCTCTCCAGTAACTTCATTAACATATTTGGTCTTATATCTCCGCAGGGTCGACGGTGCTTGGTGTTGTCAACCTGTGAGCTTTTTTTTTCTCTGTCAGAACATGCCTATTGTTGGTATGATATTTTCTTTACTTTGTTTTCCATCTATTTGGGTATGGCTATTGCATAAATGCTCTATTTACCTTACAACAGTTTTTGTAATTGGAACTAAAATTAATTTGTGTTCAATTGAATTGGTGTTCCCATCAAAGTGATAATGAACGCTCAAAAAAAGGTACTTTTCATGAAATGAAGAGCTTAATCTGTTAAACTATTCTCCTAATATTTAATTGTTTATTATTAGTAGGCTTGTAGTGTTTTAGGAGTTATTATATTATGAGTAGAATTAGTTTTGTTACCAGATTTATTGAATTCATGTGATGGTGTAATAGTTTTAGATTAGTAAATTATATTTCGGGGTTTTCTTAGCCTTATGTTGTAATGCCAGAATTTTTTATTGGATTCAAGAAGCCATTGAATGCATATATCAGCAGTCTTTTGCTTCATCAACTTCATACATTTCGTATTTTTAAAAAATATAATCAAAATTTTATGATCTAAATTTTTTCACGTGCAACGCACATGTGCATTACTAGTATAATTAAATGTGCAAATGACTAAAAGTGTCGAAGAGATATCTAAATAAATGAAAAATTAGGTATTTAAAAATATATAGAATAAATTAATAATTAAATTTATCAATAATTAAAGTATAAATTAATTATTTGACACCTAATTTATTATTTAATTTAATTATACATATAATTCATATTTTTTATAAAAATAATATTATTTAAATTTATTTACGTGCAACGCACGGCGTGGATTGCTAGCCTTTCAAAAAGGTGAGGGCCTGCTTGGATTGTATCTCCAAAACAGGTTTTTTGTTTTCTGATACAAAAAACAAGTGAAAACTTGTTTGGACAACCTATCTTCCAGAATAGTTTCCAAAAATTTTGAGAACAAAAGGCTGATTTTAGAGAATAATTAAAAGGTGTTTTTGCTGTTTTGGAGAGAAAATACGGGGAAGAATGGAAACACGGAGAACAGCCAATTCTACATTAATGAGGTCTCCCCTTCAAACCTTCTTAACAACAAAAACATATCCAACGATAAAAAAACCCCCAAATCAACGTCTTCTCCTCCTCCCCCAAATCGCCTTCTCCTTCAGAGCACCTACTGATCTCCATCGACACCGAAGGTCGACGACGACAAAGAGGAATGTATAAAACACAACTAAAATTATGGAATAATATCAAATTACACACAAGTAAATACAATACTTACAATACTAGCACTTAGAGGGCTAGTCAAAGTAAGAGTGCAGAGTGGATACAAGTGTGTGAATAGGAGCTTCTCATAACTGGAGCCTTTACAATCTGCAATGAATATGTTTAAACTGGAAAACAAAAGATGTGAACGATGGAAGAAAACGTTCTGCTTTCTTCGTCTTCAAACTCTTGCTTAAATAAGGAGGAAGGGAATCTGTGCAATGATTTCTCTTTGAAAATGTGAAAGGGTAAAAGGACAGGTAACTCTGCTTTTGGTGGAAAAGAAGAGGTAAAAGTCTTTTACTCTGGGTAAATGTTGACAAACTGAACTTGTGGGCCATGGTTTGTCTGGGAATCAAACTTTCGGTGGGTGAAATGCTTTTACTAAAGGGGAAAAGTCATTTCAGAGATAAAGGGCTACTGAATAGTGGGTAGCCATGTGATTGTCTTAGCATTACATGTGATGGGCATCTTTTCTGTCAATTACTGACAGTAGTGATTGAAGCCATCACAGATAAGGATAAGAATCACGGACTAGCCAGATCGGCTGGGTCCAAGTCATCATATCCGGCATATGGGTCCTGAGCATCCTGAAGTGGGTCCATGGATGGAGTAACGGATCCTTCTGAAGATGGTGAAGACCTGGAATTATTGGAAGCTGCTTGGGCTTGCTCAATTAAGTCTTGGGCCATCTTGAGGAGTTGGGCCGGAGTCGGTGCTTGTGCAATTGAGTCCTTGGAGGTGGACTTTTTGATCTTGGGCCTGGATGAGCTTTCAGTCGCAGGCTGTTTCTCTACTGTTGTAGAGACTCTGAGAGTCGGCATGGTTTGTTTTGCCGGGGTAGACGGCATCAATGGTGTCGGAGCTTCTTGTGGGGCTGGGACCCTGATAGGATAGTCTCTTTGGATTGTATCAATAATAGATTGATACTGATATTTGGGCCACCATTTCACAGAATATTGCCTGCAAACATGATGACTAACAATTTTCCATTGCCATCTGCAAATCCATGATATCTTGTACCTGCAGAAAAATGTTAGTAAAATAGGAATGGGGAATGAGGACTGCTGTGTACTAGGAGTAAAAGCAGATGAGAAGTAGGTGAATTGATCATGAAGATCCTTGGGAAGAATTCCAGGGATGGGGCCATGAACATGCCACCACCTTTCAAACCAGGAAGGAATCTGGTCACTGAAATTCTTGTCGAATTGAATGAACCAAGAATGAGTTAAAGACTCATCTTGATAGAGTAATAGTTTGGTCCATGACTCAATGTAGTCATAGTAATTGAACTGCACACTATGTCCAGGGAGGTCACGGAGTGAAGAAGGGTGTGAGCCCCAATCCTTGGTGGACCATAGTTTCTTGATAAATAGGGAATGGTAAATGGCTTTGGATGGGTCATTTTTATCAGGAATTGGTTTGATAAAAATGGACTGAGTGAAGAATAGAATGTCTTGGTAGAAGACAAAGGTTTTAGCTGGATGGGCTGGAACAAAAGTCCATCCTTCACCAAGATAGGCATTGATTAATTTAATTGGATTATTAGGGTCAGCCAAATGAGCATGGGCTGGTTCAATGGCAAAGATATTAGTCATTGGGCTTTTGTTAATGTAATCAAATCTCGGTCCTGTAGGAATTTGAGTTACAGGTCCAGAAATGGAAAATGGGTCAGTCAGAAGACTGGTTGATGGCGGTGGCTGTTGGGCCATTTGGGAGAATGTAGGTGGATTAACAATGGTAGGCTGAATAGGTCGGCTTAGTGGGCCAACTGGTCTACCTAAAGGGGTGAATCTGTTTGTTATGGCCAAGGCACTAGAGGGGCCTGGTGCATGGGTAACAACACCTTTCCTATAAACCAAAGAAGGTGAATCTTCCTCCTTTACTGTGGCAATAGCAGAGGCAAAAACTTGATTGATAGTTTTACCCTTGTTTCCCCCCGGGTTTTTGGAGGAAGAACTTGGCTTATTGGGCTTTCTGTCCGCCATGGGGTTCCTGCAAAAATTCTCTTGTTAGGAAATCAGGGATGCAGTTATTACTGCCCTTAATATATTCTATGTCAAAATCAAAAATACTCAAAATAGATTGCCATCTGGCAAAAATTTGCTTACTAGCAATGTTTTGAACATCTTTGAGTAAAACTTCTTTTGCAGACTTACAGTCTACTCTGATCAAGAATTTTTGATTTAATATATCATCCTGGAATTTTGAGACACACAGGACAATAGATAAAATTTCTTTTTTAATTGTAGAATAATTCATTTGAGTATCGTTCCAAATACCAGAATGAAAACGGACAATTTGTTCAGAAGAATTAGGAGTTTCTTTCTGAAGCAGAATACCACCATAACCAATGTTAGAGGCATCAGTTTGGATAATTTTGAAGGAATTGATAGAAGGAATTCCTAAACAAGGTAAGGTCTTAATGTATTTTTTGACCTGCTGAACAATGGAAGTATGTTCAGATGTCCAAGGAGTGGGATTGTCTTTGAGTCTGGCATAAAGGGGTTTGACAATTTGTCGAAGATTTTGGTAGAAATCAGAAACATAATTGAGAGAACCAAGGAATCTTTGCAATTGGGTTTTGTCAAGGATCTCATCAGGGAATTTATCAGCAAAATTGATAGACCGACTAATGGGGATGATGGTAGATTGCTGAATGTCATATCCTAGGAATCTGACAGCAGTTTGGAATATTTTAATTTTGCTAGCAGAAATGACTAAACCATTATGCTTAGCAGTTTCAGTAAATGCATTAAGATGTTTCCAATGTTCTTCTAAGGATTTACTAAAGATGAGAATGTCATCTATGTAAACAATAGAACAATGACTTAAATGTTTTAAAATTTCATTCATAATATTTTGAAATTCACTTGGTGCATTTTTTAAACCAAAAGGAATAACATTCCATTCATAATGTCCAAATGGTGTGACAAATGCAGTTTTATATCTATCTTTTTCAGCAACCTGTATTTGCCAAAATCCAGATTTTAAGTCAAATTTAGAAAATATGATAGCATCTTTTAATCTTTTGATTAGATCTTGTTTGTTTGGAATAGGGTATCTGATCCATTCCAAAACAGAATTCAAAGGTTTATAATTAATAACAAGTTTGGGAGTTCCTCTTTCTAATTCAGCATTTTTAACTACATAGAAAGCAGGACAAGACCAAGGAGATTTAGATTTTCTAATGATGTTATTCTTCAAAAGTTCAGAAATTTCTTTTTTACAAATTTCCATAACTTCTTGATTCATTTGAATGGGTCTAGATTTAGTGGGAATATTTTTTTCATCAAATCCTTTAATATAAGGAAGTTCAACAGTATGTTTTTTCCTATGCCAAAAAGCTGTAGGAAGCATAGAGCAAACTTCTTGTTCTATTTTTTCTTTGAATTGGTTAATTCTTTCAATAAGAATTGGATTTTTTATTTGTTCTTGAATCCTTTGGTGAACAATTTCTTCTTTTAAAAAATTTACTTGATTAATTTTTCTAAGGTACTTAGAGACAGATTCATCTTTAAGTTGCCTTAAATCTTTTACTTCAGGTTTGAGAAGAAATTTAAATTTCACAGATTGATTTAGAGGTTGAGTAGATAGACCTTCATTATCTATTGTGAATGGAGTTAATAGGTAGATAAAAGGTAATCCTAAAATTACTTCATCAGTCATATCTTTAACAAGAATAAAGGATGTTTTAAAACAAACATTATCTTGGCAGATATGGGCCTTAGGTAATTTATACTCAACATTCATTTTGCTGCCATTAGCAGATCTCAGTTGGTGCATAGTTTTTTCATAAAACTTTGTTAGAATTAATCCTTCTTGGATACAATTAACATCTGCTCCTGTATCAATAAGAGCAATAGTATTGAGGATAAAATCATTATTGATTATGAGTTTAATTTGAAAATACCATTTTTGTAATTTAATTTCTCTGATTGAATTGATCTGATTATCAGTTGGTAGACACCCATCGTGAGATGGCAGCTTCGTTAAACCTGCAGTTTCCATTTCACCGGAGGTTGCTGGTATCCGCTGGGAAAGTGTCTTAGTTGAGGTTTCAGATTCATTATCAGATTGACCATCTTGGGAATTAAGGTTATTAGGAGACATTGTTAAAAAACTTAATTTTTCAGCAAGATTTTTATCTTGAGCTTTTAAGTCTTTTATTTCAATTTTTATTTTATTAATTTCACTGTAAAGATCAGATAAAGTTAATTCTTTTTTCTTTTCCTTACTGAATCTTTCCATTGTTTTATTAATGCTTATTAAAGGTTTCTCAATGACAAGATGTTTGTTCTTTTCTTTATTAACAAACAAATTCTTGAGGTTTTTTATGTATTTATTTTTTAATTCAGGATCTTCAATTTTACTAATCAAATCAATTAAGATTTGTTCTTCTTCATTTTGTTTAGTAATAACTCTGATATTGTCACATCTACAATTGTCTTTACAACCTATCTTTATATCAGGTTCACTGGTTGTAGAGGGCTCAGAGGTATCAGAATTATCAGAAGATTCTTCGAATTCATCTTCTGTTGGAGGATTATGGATTCTGAAGATTTTTAAAATCTCTTCTGTCTCATTTTCTTGTAAATTTAATTTTTTAACTTCTTTCTTAATTGGGCAATCAGGACTTTTGTGTCCCTTCTTCCCACAATTATAACAAGTTGCAGATTTATCAGGATTTTTACTTGCAGTAAGCCATTTAGACATTTTGCCTGATTTTTTAGGTTTTTTGTCTGTGGATTTATGAGATCTTTTTGATTTATAAAACTTGGGCTTAGAAAGAGTTTCCTTATTCTTTTTGTAATAAGATTTGTTTTTTGAAATATGTTTTTTGTGGGTTCTATGTTTATGTTTTCTGGAAGTAGATGGGGCAACTGGAGGGAGACCATATTGTTCACAGAAATTACCCATTTCATATTTAGCTTTCTTTTTGTCTTTTTGTAATTGTTTAGTAATTTTCAGATCAATACACATCCTAAGACCTTCCTTTTGGATTGTACTGACAAGTTGACCATATGTTAGAGAATCATATTGAATTATTCCAGTTTCTTTACTTAGAGCTTCTCTGATTTTATGGGCAAATAAATTAGGTAAACCATTTACAAATTTTTCTTTCCAAAAAGATTGGTTACAGTCAGGTCTAAGCATGACTCTGTTTATAAAAACATCTTTATACCATCTAAAATCACTCAAGGTTGGGCACCTAAGATTACTAAGCTGATCATGAATTCTAGCTTCAATATTACTTGGTGTGCCAACAAAATGTTTTACAATGGTAAAAATTAAAGTATTTAAGCCATCTGGTTTGGCTTGGCCAATTCTTTCATCAAATATTGGAATATCATCGTCATCAAGGACAACAGCATGTCTTATGTTATCTCGAGATTCGTTTGTGAGGTAATTATCCCACCAATTTCTTAGAACACCTGTGAATCCAGAGGTGACTAAGTCTACAATTTGAGGTTCTCTTTCATCAAGATTTTTAACATAACTATTGATAACCATAGACATGTGATGGACTTTATTCAAAATTTCTTGTTCACTTAAACCGTCAATATTCCATTCATAAAGTTTATTTGACTGAACAGAAAATTGGTTTGAAATATTCTTTTCTTCAAATTGAATATCATGAGGAGTAGGTTTAGAATACCAGTTTTTTGTAGAACTAGTAGGAATAACTAATTTATTAATTTTGGAAATAGGGTCAGATATAGCTAAATTATCTGTGAATTGTGTTTCCAAGATTTCCATATCTTCATATATATATATATATATAATGGGTGTGTGTTTTCTAGGCGCTGTGTGTGTGAATTGTGTGAGAGTGTGTGTGTGTGTATATATATATATATTGTGTATGATGGGTGTGTGTCTTCTGGTATATATATATATATATTTCTGTGTGTGATGGGTGTGTGTTTTTCTGGGCGATTTGTGTGTATTGTGTGAGTGTATAGTGTGTGTTTTCTGGGTATTGTGTGTGTATTGTGTGAGTGTGTGTGTGTCTATATATATATATATATTGTGGGAAGGTGTGAGTGTTCTTCGATATTATTGTGTATATTGATTTTATTTTTTGATGAAGATTATTGAATATGTTTGATTTATTTTAAAGTTAGATTTATTGAATTTTTTTTATGAAATGGTCAATCTAAAAATAATTTTCTTTTATTTTTTTATTAATTTTTGAATTACTGTCCAAACATATATTTAGGCTGTCCAAACAGGTTTTACTATTTTCTGTTCTGTAAAACTGTTTTTGAAATCATCTAACCAAACAAGTTTTTTATCTCAAAAAATATCAAAACCATTTTCTCAAAACTCTTCTCAAAAACTGTTTTCGGATACCTGTTTTTGAAACGCAAACCAAACAGGCCCTGAGATTCTCCCAAATTTTTGTTCTCTTAAAAAAAAAAAAAGTGAAAATTGGAAGTGAGTCCTCCTAGATGTACTTGTTTGGAGATAAGTCCTGCAAGGAAACTTATAAGGGGCTAAGTCTATGTTTCAAATTATATGTAATGACTTAAGTCCACTTTTTTTTTTTATCTCAAAAATACCCTTCCTTGAAAGGAAGTTAAATTAATTTCTTATTTTGGAAATTGTTATCCCTTAATTCAAGGTCAATTAAAATATATCAATAAAATCTTCATCATAAATTTAAAATTCAAATTCAAAGCTCTCTCTCTCTCTCTCTCTCTATATATATATATATATATATATTCAAATTCATGTTACTATTTTTTTTATTATGTTACTGTTCATGTTACTATTATTTTGAGCATGTTACTACTATTATTTTACTAAATATTAATATTCAATATTACTATTTGTTTTGTTTTTGAATATTACTATTTTTTGTGTTTGAATGGTACTATTTTTTGCCTTTGAATTTGAGAGAAAATTATTGTTAAGTATGTTACAGTTTTTATTAAGCATGTTACTATTTTTGTTGAACATGTTGTTATTTTTTAAAAATATTAATATTGAATGTTTCAATTTTTTTTATGTTTAAATGTTACTATTTTTTTGTGTTTAAATGTATTATTTTTTGTGTCCAAATGATAATTTTTTTTTGTATTTGAATGTTACTATTTTTTTATTTTTAATGTTACTATATATATATATTCACACACACACACACACACCTAACATATATATGGATATAGATAGATAAGAGAGAGGGAAAATTTTAATGTCAGTCAAACTCTTAACTTATATATGGATATAGATAGATATGAGAGAGAAACGATTTTAATGTTAGTCAAACTCCTAAGATTTAGGAGTTTTTAATTTTTAGTTTTATTTCACTTCTAAGGGAAGGGATAGTATGGTAAAATTGACAAAAAGCGGACTTCATAACAAATAAATTTCCTTGACGGACTTAAGTCCAAACAAGTCCATATAGGAGGACCGGCCTCCAAATTTCCCAAAAAAAAATCCCTTAAAACTGACCCGATGGACAGTCCATTAAAAGCCCATTAAACCTGCCACGATATTTGGGCCGGTTTGGCCCCCTCTTTACCGGGCCCTATAAATTGAGCCCTTCATTCTGAACCAGTGTCGCCGTTCGTCCAAAGTCCAGAAAATTAGAGATGTTTCGTTTGCTTCCATTCTCTTTCCTCAACACTCATTCAATCAATCCACTGCCCAGCGGAGTCAGCACTATGGAAGAAGACGCAATCTCTTCATCAGCTTCAAATGTAAGTTTAGATCATCTGATTTTGGCATTTTGCTCCTTTTTTTTTTTTTTTTTTTATTAATTTGTTAATCCTCACCTATATATTAATTTAATCACTCAAATTTGATTATCGATGTACTTATAATCGTTCAATCGGACGATATCAAACTTGTTGCTTTGTTAATTTTCAATTTTCAGGAATCAAACGATGACCTAGACATCGATGAACCAGTAATTCTCAGCTGTTCGATATGTCTGGTTAGTTAATTGTTCTGTTAGAGATTGGTAACAGAGGAAAAGCAATGAAAATGATTGAGTTCTTCACTGTGTTGTGTATGTTGAAGTGCAGAGGGAGAGTCCTCCAAGAAGAAAGGAGAAGGTTTATGTCGGTTGTGGAGCTGGTTTTGGTGGTGATCGGCCATTGGCGGCGCTCAAGTTACTTGAGAGAGTCAAAGAGTTAGACTATTTGGTACTAGAATGCCTTGCTGAGCGCACACTTGCTGATCGCTTCCACGCGAAAGCTTCGGGTGGACCGGGTTATGATCCTCGTGGTATGTTTCTAAATTTTATGTTTCGGTTGCATATTATTTCGTCAAATTGTTGGTCAGTTATGGTCACCTTGTTTTGTTTGATTTTCGGTTAAATGTTTATGTTGATGTTTTTAAGCTCTAAATTGTTTATGCACTAACCTAGGAAAAATGGATGCACTCTCTGACAAAGAAACAAAAAATCTTTGTATAATGTGGAGTGCACTTAGCAACACTCATAAGAAAAAAAAAAACTATTTTGAAGATCCAAGGACTTGTGTAAAGGTTTGCTGCTCAAGGAGCTTTCGTGTGTGCTGGCCCAATTGAACAGTAAATAGCGTACAGGCTTCCTGAAGATGATGTTGTTGTTTGTAATTGGATATGATAATATAGTAGATACCTGCTGTTATTCTGCTATCCTGTTTCTGTTCGCTTTTGCTATTGAAATGGGTGACAAACATGAGTAAAGGATAGAAACTTAAATTGCAAGGAACCAGGTTCCCGCTTTGTTTTATGCATTGCACTAGTCTGGTATGTTAACTTACATTGTCTGTTTACAGAGTTTTCTGATACTTGTCAATGAATTACAGTTTCTGAGTGGATGCATTTACTATTACCTTTGGCCTTGGAGAGAGGAGTTTGCATAATTACCAACATGGGTGCGAGTAAGAAACTGAATACTTGTGCTTCTAATCAGTGTATCCTCTGTGATTCTGCTTTTGTTTGTCTAAATGTATTGTATCTTCTCTCCTTTTTTCTGAGAAGATGATTCATTTGGTGCTCGCAAAGAAGTTTTAAGAATAGCAAGCAGACTGGGTATTAGTATTAGTGTTGGCGTGGCTATGGAATTTGCTCTGACAAGATCAGGTATGACTTCTGTTGGGGATTTTGAAGGAGGTCCCTTCTCATAGAATGATGTATTAGATTCCACCATGTCATTATTGTTATCATTAATATTTTTAAATATTTTTTTATATTTGCACCCTGTACATTTTTTTTTCTTATCCTACTATGAGGAGAATGTCTTCAATACTAACAGCGCAGTCAATTCTGTTTTTGTTGCATCTACAGGTTTGGATCCTCACCTGAGAGATGCTGACGGTGTAAGAATTTGGTACCCCCTCAGTATTAGTTTCGAGTTGTCTCCATTGATTTATAATTCTGGACTCATGCTTTAAGCTGCCATGTCATGTTTTTTTTGCCAAATATCTATTGTGGTTTATGGACATCCTGCGTAAGTGGGCATATATTGACTTGCTTACTCTTGCAATTATTCTTCCTCTGCTTTTATGCTTCTATCATTTTGCCCCTTCTGGGAGGGGGTGGGGACCTGCAGATGAGAATTTAAGTCGTTCCCTGTTTCTTTATTCTTAAAGCATTTACTTCCTGTTATTCCTTTTCCATCCTCCTCTTTTCCCTTGTAAATAAAAAATTGGCTGATATTTTTCTGTTATATTTACGCAGGGCACTAGTGTTTATATGGGAGCTGCTCCAATTGTTGAATGTATGGAAAGGTACAAACCCAATGTTATTGTTACTTCTCGGGTTGCAGATGCTTCATTATTCTTAGCTCCAATGGTAAGAACTACGACTTCCTGATTCAATTAGTACATATCAACATGCTTCTTTCTGATTCTAAGTCAGTGTTTACTCACCAGGTGTCTGGTGGCTTTTTTTATGAATACTAGTCTCTGCCATGTGTTGGGCACGTGGTAATTCATAGGATTCTACTTTTGTAGAAAATGTCAGTGCACCTCGTGTTACCACTATAATAAAAATTAGAATGATTCGGTGGATCAAGGGCCCCATATAGATGATCTGTTGCAAAACTTGTCAACAATAGAAAATTTTAAACTGTTCACGTGTAAGTAAATTATAATTCAAACATGCTGCCTCTCCAACCAATCAAAATTTGAATGATTCCTCGTATTGGTTGTAGCAGCAGGTTTTTCTGTTGGTTATACCCATGCTTAAATTTCAGGGCTACTTAAGGTATAATTTAATTGTGAGGGGTATTGGTGTAAATCAGTACTGTGACATTTATTAGTGCAGTAATTGAGGCAGAAACTCCAGAGAATTTTGTAGGGGACAAAATGAGGTGGCAAATATTCTTTTATTGGTTGTCAGAGGCAGTGGTATTTCGTTTGGATTTTACACTAAATTTTGTAGGGGTACTTATGGTTTTAACACTATTCTGAGGGGGTGTAAGTCAATATATGGTCATGAAAACAGTGGCACTCTTGTTTGTGTATAGGTAGTGGATATAACTAATTAACTATAGGATACTGGTGTTGATGATTTGATAATTGAATGATGGATGCAAATCTGATTATGCAATGAAGTTTCTCATTTTTTTTGGGATCATGCACTGAAGTTTGGTGTCGGAATTTTGAACCAGTCAACAGCCGGAACTTCTATCCCATTATTATAGTTGGGTGAAATTGTTTGTACTGACAAAGCTGGATAGAAAGAGTTGCCACAGATACTTTCTCCCTTTTCATGTTTGCTGACATATTCAATCAATAAAATGAAGTTGTTTGACTTGCTTAGTGGGGTGAGTTGGTTCAGTAACATGAACTTCCTCGACTGAATCTATAAGTTCCACATGTTTTTTTTTTTTTTTTTGGGGGGGGGGATTCAATTCTGGACAAGATGCGGTAAATAACTGGAAATTTAGAGATCCTAGTTTGATGACTTGGACCTTAGATGACAGAATGAAGGAGCCAGATGCCAGAAGCTATGTGAGCACTTAAGCGGAGCTTGTGGTCACTCGTTCCACATTTGTTCCAATCTTCTTAAAAGACTATGTTGAGCCCCCATCTAACAAAAGTGAATTGTGCTTATTCTACTGCCATACTTCTTCATTGGAAAGGCAATCTGAATGAACTCATTTTGATTTGTGTAGGTTTATGAACTTGGTTGGAATTGGGATGAGTTCCACCTTCTAGCACAAGGTTCTTTGGCTGGCCATCTGCTCGAGTGTGGTTGTCAACTCACAGGAGGATATTTTATGCATCCAGGTGTTATTTTGTTCTAGCCTTTTTATTAATTTCCTAGTGGGTGGCCTGGTAGTCATAATGATTGGATTACACATTTTGCAGGATTTTTAAGTGGTTTGTATAGGCTACCATTTTTTAAGTTTACAGTGGGTGGCCTGGTAGTCATAAAGTTTGGAATACACACTTTGCATGTTTTTTAAGTGGTTTGCATAGGCTACCTTTTTGTTAGTAGCTAAATACTTGCACACTTTTTTCTCTGCAGGGGACAAATATCGAGACATATGTTTATCAGATCTCCTGGATCTGTCACTCCCATTTGCTGAAGTTACTTCTGATGGGAAAGTATGTGTGGCAAAGGCAAATGGCAGTGGTGGGGTTTTAAATTTTAGCACCTGTGCGGAACAGCTTCTTTACGAAGTTGGGGATCCAGGTGCTTATATTACCCCAGATGTGGTAAGTTAGATCTGCCCACATTCCTTCATAAAACTATTTGAGTTATATTATGTACTGTGGAAAAGAAACAAGGAACTAAGTTAAAACAATCTTCATTTGAAGCAGGTAATTGATTTTCGAGATGTATCATTTAAGTCGTTATCAGACAATAAAGTTCTTTGTGCCGGAGCAAAACCATCTGTTCCACCAGTACCTGATAAATTTTTGATGTTGGCTTCAAAGGTAATTTGTGATTCTCTTTGGTTTTTAACGTGCAATATGAATAGAAATTGAAGAATCTACTCCCAATCTTCTTGTACAGGCCCCCTAAGAAACAAGTTTAGTTTCATGAAGATCTTATTCTTACTCTTCTTTGCTTATGAGTTCAATCTTGCATGTGTAGCAATCCATTGACTTGCATCTTTTCTTCTTTATTGGATTGCCCATGAATGGAAAACTCATCCATAAGATTGTTACTACTGTTTTGGGTGGATGACTGTCGGAATATCAAAAATTTATTATGAATGTCCTAGATGCATGACACTGCAACAACTGAATGAGAATTCTTGTGGTCCACAAACTTGTATGCCATGGTGTGGGACCCAAGATTATGCCCCACTTGGCCATCTGTATTATTCCTCTTCGTATACAAAATCTCTATTACAGTTTGATGGGGATTGCACCATGAACATGACGGAGTTCCATACTAACTCAGGCTAATGTGCAAGACCTGGAATTAGTGTTTATTCTTGGCTTGATTTTAGGACTAATTTTCGGAAAACCTATACATACTAGGCTTATGGTTTAATAGGTATGATGCTATTGTAATGATGTTGAAGAATTGATTTTCTCTCTCTCCCCCCTCTCTTTATCTGCTCTGTTCTTTTCTTGAATGTGAATGTATGTTTGGCATCACAGTGGTTGAGGCAAAACATCTTTGAAGGGTGTGTATCTTCTACTGGTAGTTTGACATTCAATAGAACTATGGTTTTCTCATTGTAGTGCTTATTCACTACTAATTAGTTTCACTTTCTGTACATTTCTTGGTAACCAGTGATAATCATTTTTATTTACCCCATAAAAAAAGAAATTTCTAATTATTTGTTGTTTCTTGTTGTTTAAGATAGTGCGACTTATTTCTACATTATTCCATTCTGTTCGGAGTATGGTTTTGGAATTTATGAATGTAAATTATTCAGGATCATAATTTCTCTCTCTTCTCCTCTCTTCGGAAGTAGTTTCTTTTGTTGCCTAGTAAGAGAAAAGGTAGTTTCTTTGTCTCTAATGGTCTATTTTTTCTTCTATTCAGGACTCGGGGTGGAAAGGCTGGGGAGAGATATCCTATGGGGGTTACGAATGTGTGAAACGGGCCAAAGCTGCTGAATTTTTGGTAAAATAGTCCTATAGATGCTGATTCTGCATTTTGTCCATTTCCTATTGGTGATAAATATGAGTTTGGTGTGTGACAAATTTATCAATTTATGATCCTGTAAAAGGCAAATCAATGATTTTTAAACTAATTTTTGAGGGAGAAGCATATAACTTCCTATTCTATTGGGTCATAAATTTGTTCATTATGCAATCCTCGTATTGTATTAGGTCAGGTCATGGATGGAAGAAATATATCCTGGTGTTAACAAGCATATAACTTCCTATATAATTGGACTGGATAGCCTTAAGGCGATCAGCAGTGACAAAAGCTCCTCATTTCCGGAAGATATTAGGCTGCGTGTCGATGGGCTATTCGAGCAAGAAGAACAAGCGATCCAATTTACAAAGGAGTTTACAGCTTTGTACACAAACGGACCAGCTGGTGGTGGTGGTATCAGGTCTATGTCTTATCAGCTCTTGTACTTGTATGCATTAGATAAATCAACACCACATTGCTGAAGCTTTTAGGACCTTTTGAAAGAGGAATTGTTGTCTACACCATCATATTTTTGTGCATAAGTAATGGGTCTTCAGCTTAACTTGGGGGGTGTTGGGTCCTTGGTTAGAATGTTGTCGGATTGTTTTGTCAAGAGCGGTGATCTACGCGAGTATATACTTGAGCCGCGAGGTTGAATGGCAAAATCTTAAATTTTTTCTGAAAGTACCATAATGAAAAAATATACTCCAAAATCTTAGGAGGCATAAAAAAGTTATTTTTGAGTATATATGTGAGTATATGGGGTTACTGATGATCAAATCCGTCATTTGAACTCCTCTTCTAACTCAAAACCATGGTGTGATGTGTACTAAAACTGCATGCTGTCTAATATGTTTTGCTTATATATTAGTTTTTTAAAGGTAAAAAGATGGTCTAATATTCTATGGAATCTTAACACAGTACATGGTTTGTAGATTACAGCTCTAAATTTAAAAGAAAGAGAAAACTTAAGATTGCAGCTTTTCATCAAATACATTTTTAATTCATCTATAGTATGCCATAATTAAGCTGACAAGATCCTATTAGTCAAAGTTAAAAGAATTATTTAGCCTGTTATAGACTTATGTATGAAACCATCAGTTGTGGAACTTTTTACTAAATAATTTGGAAGTGCTTTGACCTTGTTGTCCGAACCTCAAATTGAGGCTAGGCTGAGCTAATTAGACTGTTATTGCGATAAAAGCTTGTAGTTAGCCTTGTAGTTCCTTATTTTGATCGGGCCCTTTATTCATACTGTCATTTTGTTCTGCTGTAATACATTTTTCCTTCTTCGTCAGTGACAGAGCCATAGTGTGGGCAGTGGGGACAGTTGCCCTCACTGTGATTTTGAAAAATTTTGGGGTCAAGTCAAAATTTTGATTTTTTTAAATTTGCCCCCCACTAAAAAATGGTAAAAACTTTAGGGGCACTTCAGTATTTTAGAAAATAAGTAGATAAAAATTTATACTTAGAATCCAATATTTGGAATTTGTCAAGTATGAAATATATTTTGGATTAAATTATTTCAATTTAATTGGAGTTGAACAATTTATTTTTGTTGAATTACATTGGTTCTATATCTAAGTTCGGTTTTAATAAACTTGTGATACATTGATTTTTTTTGAAATCTTTTATATTAATTTTGTTCTCTTTTAATTATTTATTGTCCCTATAAATAGTTTCTTAAAGATAATGACATAGTATTGAGTTTATTACCCTTTTAATTTGATATCAATGTCGTTTATTACGTCTCATGGATATCTTTACGGATTTTTGTTTATAAGTACAATACTTTTATTCTGGAAAGAATAATATTACAATGTAGCTCAAAACACACCCAAATGGGTATATATTCCAACAAGACCACACGGAGCCTATGTGTAGCTTGACACACCCATGTCTACTAAAGATATTAAAAATTCTCACAATATACAGTATTTATAGGATTATTAGATATTTTATATGTGTGACCCTTTTTTTGTTGCCGTTTTTTATATATCGTGAGATATATAAATTGCACTTCTTCTAATAACATTCTTTCAATGAAACCAATACTAATAAAAAAGTGTTGAGAAATAATTCTTTGTAAAAGAAATAATAGTATTAATAATTTAATTTATTATTGAATTTTAAATTGCCCCCATCGCCTCTGTTCTTCATGATCATGCAAAGTTTCCTACATGTTGACTGTCCATAATTTCTGTGGTAGTTGTGGCATCAATTGGCAATATTAAACAAGGTGTCACTGGGCGCTAGGGCTAAGTTAATCCCTTCTTGAGTTCTAATCCTGATCACAACTTCAGGACTGCTGACTGTTCCGTCTTTTGTCCGTTTGGAACTTAAAAAGTAGTAGCATCTTTGGGTTCTTTGGGACTCATTGTTTGGGCATTTACGTATTTTAGTAGTTTTTACCTTTTCCCCTCTGTGATCATTATTCGTTTACAACTTTCTTCATTGCTTCAATTTTTACTGATTCTCTTTGTTTACAAAATGCAGCACTGGGCACAAGAAGGAGATTATTCTTGAAAAAGGACTGGTATCTCTCTCTCTCTCTAAACGCTGTTATATGCTCATTAATTTGTCCTGCAAGTATCATGAGGAAGCTCCTTTAATCTCATCTGTAGTTGTACAGTAACTATTTGTTCTTGTGCCTGCACCTTCCATTTCTTTCTCCTTAAAGATGCAATTTCTTGCAATCTATTCTGTAAATTTTTTGATTAAAACCACTCATGAGTTGATGTGCTTTTCTTGTTGAGGATTAATATCGTGTAAATGCATGAGAACTAATTTTTGTGGATGTGGTTGGGTTGATCAGGTAGGGCGTGAACATGTTCATTGGCATGTTGCAGCACAGCAAAACGAAGTAATGCATTCAGATGATCAGACGACCGGCCTTAATGATCTTACGCAAACGCATGCTGAAAACGTTTCAGTCTCACCATCATTCCAAATGAACACTACAACCAATTCTTGCACCAAATTTTCACCACCAGCACTCGAAGCGTCTCCCGCTCCATCTGGCCAAAAGATTCCGCTTTGCAATGTGGCTCATAGCAGGGCAGGAGATAAAGGAAACGACGCACACTTGTCCATTATCCCACATTTTCTTCCTGATGTTGAGAGGCTCAAGATGATCATAACACCGCAATGGGTAAAGGAAGTTGTCTCGGCTCTTTTGATTCCCTCTTGCTTGCCTAACCCAGATGAGATTGAAAGGACAAAGAAATGGGCTGATGAACATGTTAAGGTGGAGATCTATGAAGTTAGGGGAATTCATTCTCTAAATGTAGTGATCCGGAACATTCTAGATGGCGGTGTCAATAGCTCTCGAAGGATTGACAGGCATGGAAAGACCCTATCCGATGTCCTATTGTGCCAGCAAGTGGTGTTGCCTCCGTGATTGGGTAGTTCAGGTACCAATTGAAGTTTTATTTATTTGCTCTTGTAAAGTGGATGCTCTGCTACTTGCAGCTTGGAATGTCTAGTGGAATAACACACTTCATCTAACAATTATATTGGTGATTTAGAATTATTTAATTCGAGAAGTTTAAATAAATCATGTGTATAAGGAAATAAGTAATGTTACATGAACTTAAAAATTAAATTTAAAAACTAGATTTGATAATCACAACTATTGAATAGGTAGTGGGTCTCAATAAATGTTGGGATCCACAGTGAAATTAATTATTGTAATTATAAAGTCTAGTTTTTAAGTCCATGTAGCATTGCTCATAAGGAAATACTCGATATGTTTTTGTCGGATTTTTTTTATTATATCAAAAAGTTCATTTCGGTATTGTACTAGAAGTTACGATTCAATCAAATCAAATTACGATATTAAACATACCAGGTTGTAACTCAATTTGGTTAGATTTAGGATCGAAATTTTTAATATCTAATGCATCAAATTGACTCGTAACTGCCCCCAACTCACCCCAAACAAAAAAAAAAGGAAAAGTGAAAATTAAATTTAGACTCCTGAGGTTTGTCATTTAATCACTCTCTTGATATTTAAAATATTATAAACAAATTTCTTGAGATTTGTTGTCATTAATGTTTGTTAATATATTCGTTAATAAATTATATTCAGACTCCTAAAATTTAAAGTGTGTAATATTTAAATCCTTTAAATTTAAATATTGAGCAATGGTATGTAATTCAAATTTGCATTCCAAATGAAGGGGGATTATTAGATCAGTGAGTCTCATTTAAAAAAGTTGATGGGACCCACTCATCCAATAATCCCTTTCATTTGGGATGAAAATTTGGGTTGTAAATTTAGGTTACATAATATTTTCCTTAAATATTATACTTTGACAAAAAATATTTCAATTAAATATAGAATATCAAATATGTTAAATTTTATAATTAAATTTTATGTTATATTTATATCATTTGTTAAAATAAAATTAATTTTTTTAAACAAAATCATAATTAGTATTGTTGATGTCAAAATTTGGATGACTTACACGTCATTTTGTTGGATTTTAAGCACCTGAAAAAGAAGTGGGAGACCGGAGGGGAACTCTAAGAGTCGACTCTCAAATGCTTAAGTTAGGTGGTGTTTGATAAAACTGAAAGTTGAAGTTTGAAAGCTGAAAACTGAAGTCTGAAATCTGAAAATTGAAAACTAAATGCTAAATTTGTGGACTGTTTGATATCTACTGAAATTTAAGTACTGAATTTAACTAAACTGTTTGATAACTCCACAAAGCTGACGTCTGAAAATAAATTAATTTTCAGTTTTACCCTTCCACTTTTTAATTTGAAAATATTTATAAAATATGTCATAACATAAATCATAATCACTATTATTATATTGTAGTCTATATTTAACAAATATTTGATCAAAATAAATAACACAATAAGTGAACAATAACATCTGATAAAAAAAAAAAATAACTAATCAAAAATCAAATAATATTGAAAAAAAACAATAAATTAGATTTCTTTAATAATATGTGTGTGCGCCGCGAATGTATGTGTGTGTATAACTATGTGTGTGTGCAGTACATATGTCTGTGTGTAATTCTGTGTGTGTGTGCGTTTGTGTGTGTAATTATAATTATGTATGTATATTTTTGTTGCAGAAGACAAGGGAAATAAAAAAAAAAAGATCGACGAGGAGAATAGAAAGGTTAGAAGTTTTGGAGAGAAGGCTAATTGTAGTTTTGATAGGATTGTAAAATATTTCGGGGTAGAATTGTCATATTATAAATATTATTAAAGATGGTTTTGCTGAGCGCTTTCAGAATTAAGTAAGGGATCTCCTACTTCATATTGTAGTCTATTTTTAAGGAGCACTTAACATATTAAGAGAGTTTAAATTTTGGTTATCAAACAAACTTAATTAATAAGTGTTGAATACATTTATTTTAAGTGCTGAATTTGAGTTAACAAACACTCCCTTAGTAAGTGACTTAAAAATATGAACTACATTTAGAAACTATGAATGACATACCTGGAACATCTTGGACTGAATGGACTTTTTACCTTGGATTAATTTTTTCATCATCAAGTACGACACACATGAAATAAGCCTAATCAACACATTTGCATGTTCTATTATATCATCCATTGACATAAAACCCAAATAAAATCTTAATTTTTTGAGGAAAAAAATAGTAATTAGTATAAATATATCAAACAACTCAATTCAGCACTCATTTGCATACAATTATACTGTCTATTAGAATTAAACTAAAAAAATTAAATAAGGGGTCAAATTATAATGGACACAAAATCTTCTATCTTGAATTGGGGTAATTTGATCGTTTAATAGAGTTCGTTAGTTCTATAACTAATAAAGAGTCTAAATATAATATTTTAAACTTGAAAAATCTAAATATTATATGTTTACAAACTTCAAAGGGTCTGAATGTAATTTATCATAGATATACTAATGGACATTGACGGCAGAGGTCTTAAGTGTTGTGCGCGTACAAACTTTAAGAGGTTTGTGTGTAATATTTTAAATGTCAGTGGGTTTAAATGATTAAGTGACAAAACTCTGGGGATTTAGGTATAATTTTCCCAAAGATACAAAATGCTAGTGAACCTGTTTAACGAACATAATTACCAAGACAGTAACAACAAAAAAAAAACTGGCCATTTTTTACCTCCTTTTTCTCATCCAAATTTTTTTCCATGTGGAATGAGTCAAAACATCAGCCTTCTTTCACTCCATTTTAATCGGATTACTTCCACATTTTTTCCATTTTTGCCTCATAATATTGGGATCTCCAATCACGTGTCAACCATTCATCGGTGAAATGACTAATTTCTATTTCAGGATGATATAAAATACTTATGTATAAACATAAGAAAAACTTTTTACTCTCCAATTACCGAGGAAGAGATTAAAAAAAAAAAAAAAAAACCAGAGGCTTTTTCACATTGAATTTCTCCTTTGATCCTCGGCAACCCAATCTGTTGGGTTCTTTTTTATTTACAATTCTTTGAGAAATTATTAATTTCCAGACTTTTTTTTTTCAAAGGAGGAGGAGAAAATGTCATTCACAGGAACTTTGGATAAATGCAAAGCTTGTGATAAGACTGTGTATTTTGTGGATTTGTTGTCTGCTGATGGTACAACTTACCATAAATCCTGCTTCAAATGCAGCCACTGCAAAGGAACTCTTGTGGTATATATATATATATATTGTTTCTTCTAATATATAGTTTTGTTTTACATTTACATTATTCCTATTGATCATCATTGGAGTTGGAAAATAGAAGAAGATAGAGAACTTTAACACGACCAAGTTTCTCTTTTGTGACCTGAGCGTCACGGGTTTGAATTACAGAAATGATATTTGTGTAAGTAAGATAAGATTGTGTGCATCTTACTCTTCCCAGATCTCACAGCGTTGACGAGATAATAATCATTACATAAAAAGTTTATGACAATCTTGTCAACCCATTGAAGTATAAATCACAAAGTGGGGTGGTTCAGTGAGATATCGGCCAAACTTCTAACCTTGAAATTAGAGGTTCGAGTCTTGGAGTCGACATCGGAGCTCGGTGGTTGACCACTATGCTAGCCGAGCTAAGTTTGTTCCCAAAAGGAGTAACGGGTGCGGTCAGGGGCCGCATGATCTCACTAGTGAGGGCCTATCGGGGTGGTCTGTAGGTGCTCTCCTTTGCCCCACCCCCTTTTTTTTTTACCAGCCAAAAAAAAAAAAACCCATTGAAGTATAATCATCAAAAATTGCAAAAGTTTCCAAGACATTCTTGTTTCATGTAACATTAAATAATCTAAGTGAGTTATAAGAATTGGGTTTGTGATGTTTGGTTGACAGATGAGCAACTACTCTTCCATGGATGGAGTCCTCTATTGCAAGCCTCATTTTGAACAACTTTTTAAAGAATCTGGAAATTTCAGCAAGAACTTTCAAACCTGTGAGACCCTTCTCAACTCTATTTATTTTTTCTTGCTTCTTTAGGCCTTCTAAACTTACTTTCATCATCTCCTATAACAATAATTTTCTTTTATGTTGATGGTTTAGCAACAAGGCCGGAGAGAGAAAATTCACTGGTATGTTCATATTTCCACGTTTCTACACGCTTATGATGTGTTTGGATGTCCCTGAGGGATTCAAATCTTCTCCGATACAACTTTTAATAAATTTTTCAATTGGAATTATTCGATTCTATTGGGAATTCCAAGCAAATCCTTTGTTCTTTTTTATTTATTTTTCTTGTTAATCTTTCTCTTCAATGGATAAATTTGAAAACAGTGTTAATTTTGATATCTTGTGCAGACAAGGGCACCAAGCAAACTCTCTGCTTTGTTCTCTGGAACCCTAGATAAATGTTCTGCTTGTAACAAAACCGTCTACCCATTGGAAAAGGTTTGTAACTTTAAAATCTATATAGTTTTCATTCAATTCCTGCAACCTTCCTTGAGTTCGAGCTTCAATCTCTCATCTAGGGCTGATAATTGAGCCGAGCTACTTGAGCTCGACTCGAGCTCGACTCATGTTCTAAACGAGCCAAACTTGAACATTTTTTAGACTCGTTTAGAAAACGAGCCTAAAAAGCTCGACTCGAACTCGCAAAACTCAGCTTGTTTATGTATAAAATAGTTGAGCTACTCGGACTCGGTTCGGGTTCAGCTCGTTTTGGGCTCGGATGAGCCCTCATTTTTTAAATGAGCTTAGCTTGAACAAATTTTTCAACTCGTTTAAAAAAATGAGTTCGATAAACTCAGTTCGAATTTGCAAAGCTCGGCTCAATTATCAGTCATTCTCCCGTCTTTCGAGTATTAAATTTCTCACAATTACAAAAAATAAATAAACTTAACGACTCAAAATTTCTCTCTCGATTGTATGTGGTTTGGATATAAGGAGGATAATGGGGTGTGGTTGGATTAATGTTATCCGATAGACAAAAAAAGACGGAAGTGTTCTCTTGGTTTCCCAACCCTGTTGCTTCTAAACAATTTTGACCCGGGATAAGCCCGCATTACCCACATTTCACACACTCAAACAAAAAATAACCCCACCATGGATCCTATATCTAAACAGGTGACTATGGAGGAAGAGTCATACCACAAAACATGCTTCAAGTGTGCTCATGGAGGCTGTCCTCTCACACACTCATCTTATGCTGCTCTCGATGGAATTCTCTACTGCAAGCACCATTTTGCTCAGCTATTCATGGAGAAAGGGAACTACCAGCATGTCCTCAACGCTACAACTCATAGAAAAAGTGGTGTAGCACTTGTCGAACCCGACTCCGCAGAGCCCGGGACAGAGCCCGAGCCCGAATCAGAACATGAACATGAACACACACAAGAGCAATCCTAATTGCATAGACAATGGTTCCTTGCTAAGACCCTTGAAATGTCAAAAAATTTAGCAAACCCCCCTTCTTGTGATGGAACTTTATATTTGTATGTTAAGTAAGACAATTTGTTTCAAGTTTGTAAGCATATTAAAGAGATTATGTTTTCCCCCTTTTCTTATCTTTCTTGAAATTTTGTGATATATACATTTATTTACTAACGTTTACAAAAAATGCATTTGTATTGTTGAGTGATTCTCGTATTCTCAACATTATAGTTGGGTCAATTTTTTGGATGTACAACGATAGATCTAATTTATTCTTAAGAGAAACAAAGATGGGAGGTAGTAAACAATTGGGAGGGAGGGGGGGGGGGGAGGGAGGACTAAGACATTAGACTTGAAAAAAATAATGATTTCAACTCGAAAGGATAACTCAAGTGGTAATAGGGACAAACTATAAACCCAGACGTCCTAAGTTTGAATATTGACAACTCTTTGAGATCAGTTCATGAGCGATTTATCTCTCATGAATGAATACCCAAATCTCGGTGTGGAAGGAGAGGGAATTAGTCAAGGTGCGTATAAACTAACCCGAACACCCTTTATTGTTGAACAAAAAAACAGATGTTGAGTTCTGCATTTACAAATATTTTCACGAGACCTGAATCTTTGATTTCCATATTTGAAGGTAAGAGACTGAAAACCCAACCTAAACCCGTGGTGATTGTAGAGCCATTGATCACCCAAAAATGGGATAAGACACCACATATATTAAATAAAAATTAATGACTTCAACTTATTCGTTTTTTTTAGGTGAAAAAAAAGTTTCAATACAGAGTACGATTAAAATATCCAATAAAAAAAAGTGTAAAAAAACACCTATTTTATAACGAAATTGGTGAGTTTGGAATCTCAAAAAAAAACCCTTTATTTAGTAGCCTTAATTTTACCACTAGTAAAAGGCACATATCATTAAATCACATTATCTATTATTAATGGTGGCATTTATGTAAATAAATGAGTGACTTCTTGCATTTAACTAACTGTCATGTAACTAACTCTCCCCTCTAGTTGAAATACCGTTACATTTCCCGCCAACATTCCTCTCTCTCTCTCACACACACACCCTTTGGCAATTCGAGCAAGCAAAACATATCCAAGAATCAAATTCTTCTCTCTCTCTCTCTCTGTCTCCTTCTTCCTCTCTCTCACCATGTTCGAGCTCAAGCTAAAACAAGGGAAGCTACTGGCGAGGGCGGTGTTGCCGCTCATGAACATGGATGGGATAGGCATAATCGATTGCTCGCCAGATAGTTTCTTGCTGCAGACTACGAACAAAAAGAGCTTGGAATTCGCAGAGATCCGAATCTGTCGTCCGAGCTTCATTAGCTTTTTCGTTGATGTCCTCTACATGTTTGTCGCTAACCTCACTGAATTTAAGAGTATACTGTGCACTACTGATAATGAAGAGGATCTCACTATCACCTATCATCAAGAACGTAATTCTCAAGAACGTAATTCTGAATTCCTCCGTTTCACTTTCTCGGATACTACTGGTCAGCTCACTGCACATTCTAACCCATTTCTTGTTCCATTTATTTGCATAGTTATGCAAGTGTGTTAGTGTTTCTTGGGAGTTATTTGATAGAATCGGAGAGATTAGCACGTTCCTTGGGGGTGTTGTTTGAATTGAATCTCTTGAATTTGATGTGTAAACATATGCTATATTCATACCCTTCTCCTGTGTTTTGTAAGCTTTTGGTTTATGATGTTAAGATTGGTTTCTTCAAGTTTTATGATTATGTATTTGATCCTGAAAGTTCAATGAAGACTCTGTGGAAGCCTGATGAATCATGAGATTGCCAGTTTTAAGCTAGTTTGATTCAATTTCTTGAAGACACCTGAAAATGAATCTTGAGAGAAATCAGGAAGAGTTGAACAATTAGAACTTGAAAAACCAATACTGCATATCTTTCTTGAACAGTGTTTTCAACGTTCCATGGGGGTTGGCATAGATTTTATCTGATTTTCTTATAGATTGTTAAACTTGTTTTTTTTCAATAAGGATTTTTTTTCCTTATGCCCTTATAATTGATGACATTGTTCTGGTTGGGCTGAAATTTTTTAATCATCGTAAGTTTTTTCTTTGATATTATTGTTCGTGATTTTAAGTGATTGAGCTGCCCAAATTTACGCGAGAAATGTATTTCAGGAGTTCATCCGGCTAGACACAGGGACTCGAGTCTCTTTGATACCCCTTCTATACCACTGTATTGGGTTACATCACAGCTCAATTTTGAAGTGGTTGTTGGGATTCCATCACCGGATTTTAGGCGAATTTATCTTAGTCTGAGAGAATTTGGGGATACAGGTAATCTACTGTTGGCATGCACACGTTCCTCTTAATAGCTGATCTTCCTATTGAATTGCACAAGTAGAGATGTGTAACTTCACAAGGTGATAGTTGTTACAATGATGAAATTTCTTCTGTGAATCAATCTTCTCATCACGAATACTCTTGCCTCTAGTCCTAATCATTTCATAGGTTGGTAGAAGCATTTTTATCTTTGTGTCATGAACAATTTGCTGCTAGAACTTCTCATCCTTTTAGTGAAATGATTGTGCTCAAAGTGTTTTCAGCAACGCCTGCATTGATTCTCGAACTGTTTTCAGCAGTTTCATTGTAGTAGTTGTTTTTTTGTTGGAAATCAAATTGGATGCATGCCAAGTACAATTAGAATAGGCATCCCTAGCTATTGCTGTATTTCGCAAGCAAAGATCTATAAAAAACTGAAACCTGAAGGAAATACCGGAGCCTTGGTCCAGTGATTCCAGCAGATTCATACACCCGAGGAGCCTGAGTAAGCGATAACTGCACAAAAACAGAGAACTTGCTGCTGGTTGTTTATTATATAATACTTTTCAGTATATATTGTTTTCTGTTAACTTTTTTTCTCTCTTGTTACATTATGTTAGCTTACTTGTGAGATGGAGTTTCTTACTAACACCTGTTTGTGATATCCCAGTTCACATATCTGTAACTGCTGAAGTAGTTACATTCACTACAGAACCCATGCAGTTTGTCCTTGTAAAGGAGGTATGTTCCACCCCCACCCCCACCCCAAAAAAAAAATAAAAAAAAACCCTCTCAAATTTACCTTGATGCTGCATTAATCACATGGTTTCACATTGTATTGACAAACTGTTTAGCCTAGTACTTAGATAACAGAATGGCTGAGTCGTGTACTTGCCCCTATCTGCTTTCAATTCTATGTCCAACCACGAAATACTTGTTTAGTCTTGAAATTAAAGGGGATCTTCTTTTCCATGCTAATTACTTTTGTGCAGAATGGGAGCTGCATAATTGGAGGTGCTGGAGACACGCCGGTTCGTTTTGTGGTTAAGCTTCAAGACAGGCTGTCATTCCTGCAGACATCAAAACTCTCAGACACAATATGGATGCTCTGGTCCCATGATGCTTCCTGTGCACAGATGAATTTTCCCTTTTGGCCACTGGGTAACCTCATGTACTACTATGTTCAGGGATGATTGCACAGATTGGTTTTTCCTCTATACTTCCTGACCTGCCGGATAGCTTGGTTGGAGTACCAGACATCAGATTAACCCTGAATTTGTTTTCTGCTTTGATTCTTAGGTGTTAATAACTAGACATTCTTTGTTGAATTTCAAATAGAATATCTTCAAGGACCATCACAGAGAAAGAAGAAGAATGTATCACCATAAGCTGCACTATGCATGACATTAGTATAGCAGGAAATGGCTACTTGTAAATACATTCAAACTACTTTTGTGGAACTGAAATGTTAGTTTTTTTTCTCCCAATGTGAATGTGTTTGGACTTTGGCTAACAGATAATTGAGAGGTGTGCTTCATCATGCAAGGGCCAATTCAAACTCTTTTGTACAGCCCATCTAAAATCCTTGAATCAGTGAATTCGGGGACAGAGACCTAGCCGCTGCTTTATTTAAACTCCCCTTGCCATGCTAGGTAGACATGCAAGGGCCATGTTATTCTGCACTTAATTTCTTCAATTATGAGTTCAGTTAGGTAGACATAGCTAAAATTCAAAAAGCTTTTACCCCTTCTGATTCTGCTTGGTAGACATAGCTAAATTTTATTACTGTTTGATGTGCTTTTTAATGTAGATTATACTTTTCATTATCCACGTGATTTTCAGACTCTGCCAGGGAGAATCATCATTGATATTGTTAGTGAAGCTGCATTGTGCATTGCATTATACGAATATGCAAAACGATGTATTTGGACCACACACTCTATTTAATATTATTTTGTCATACTTAAAATCAAGGTTTACTAAGGATGTAAATTTCGGGAAAAGTAACCATGGTTGCAACATACATATTTTTAGCTTAAAATGGTTTATGTGCATTAACGCATGTGTGCACTAACTAGTAAGACATAAAAGGCGATAGAAAGGAACTGATCTATCTTTAGGTTGACTTGCCAAGCCCACCATTGGCATCATCTGTGGAGGCATGGATAGCCGATGGAAGAGCAAGCTCCTTTGACGTCCCCTCTTCAGCTTTGTTGTCATCCTTGACGGCCAAAAAGATGAGAACCGCCAACAACGGATAACTTATTGTAGTGAGCACCCATTCACAATCAGTTGGTTTAGGAATGGCACCCTGTGTGCATCAACTTGCCAGGCAACTGCTGCCCCTGCACTCTGCACTCCCTTGTAGAACCCATTATACCTACAACATATATATATATATTCCAAACAACAATTTTTTTAGCATAAACTAGGATTAAAATGATTGTATGAATGTCCTAGTAGGCTATAGCTAATCGTGATGAAAAAAGTACCTGCCATGGATCTCAGAATCATCTGCCAAAGCTCCAATAACCCAGTAAACCATGCTCTGGAACATGCCATCAAGCAATCCATAACTAAAATACAAGACAAAAGGCCCTGCAAAAGCAGAACCATCCTTGAAATCCAGCTTTTTTATGTTAATTAGATCATCATGGCGAGAGTAGTGATGCTGCTTGGCAAGCCCAACACCCCAAATCACAGTCCCTAGCAAACCAACAACTCCAATTCCAACCAATCCCCTCATCCTTCTACTCTTAAAACTGAAATCCATTATATATCCGATGAAAACAGAACCAATCATCTGTGCACCCCAGTAAAATACATTGTTCAACCCTCTAGTCCTCAAATTGAACAAAACCCCATTAACATTATTGAACTGGTAGCTATAAAAGAAGTTACTAGCCCAAGACGCAGGGACCAGCAAGAGCATCTTCCAATTGAGGACCAATTTCAGAATCTCAACTGTTTCAACAGACACACTGGAGTACATTATGTTGGTGCACCCAGTACCATCGTTGCGAATAACACGACTAGGATGTTTAATAGCCAGTGAGATGATAGTCCCCAGTGTCATAAAACCCATGAACCCAATGTAGGTTCCATCATTCACAGAGGTGGCCTCTTTCCTGTGGTAATTCAGGATAAAAGGTATGAGCCCACCAATAACTCCACCCATGTTGAAAATACTCCAGAACATGGAGATATATGTGCCTTTGCGGTCATGGGGAGGGTAAGAGGTCATGATTGCGCCCTGGGCAGCCCAAAGAAGGCCGGCTCCAACGCCGAGTAAAGCACCGGCGGTGATGGCGAAGGCCTGGTTTTGGTAGTGGTTGTAATAAAGGAAAGACCCGGCGTAGAGGATATAGGTGGAGCAACCGCAGAATATGGTGGCGCGTGGACCTAAAATATTGTAGATGCCACCGCCGAGAATGCCGAAGATGGTGGTGTAAAGAGCGGTGTTGGCGTTGTTCGCCGCCGTAGGATCCACCTGGACACCACCACCCATCCCAGATAAAGCATTGAACATGCCAGGGCAACAGAAACAGACAAACCCAATCAATCCAACTTGCATTAGGGGTGAATTGAACCTGAGACTGGACAATTGGAGTGACCCTTTTCCTGTTTCTTCATCTCCCTGAACACCCATTATTGGATTGTCGGAGAGACAGAGAGAGAGAGAGGGAGTTAAGTACTGAGAAAGTGCAACAATAGTTGAGTTTTAGTAGAAAGTTATCTGGTTTATTGTTGAGTCCTAGTAGGAAGTTATCGGACGGTTCCTATTTTGTAGGAAATACAGATGGTGTGTTCTTCTTTTAGCAATTTTTTTGGTGAAAAATGCTACATAACCTAAATGAAACTCAAAAAGTTGTAATCTAAATATATATCATCCCAAGGATAAATGTGGGATGAGTGGGACCCACTGAAAAAATTGATGGGACCCACTCATCCAATGAATGATATACATTGAGTAATAGGGACAAACTATAAACTCAGACGTCCTAAGTTTGAATATTGACAACTCTTTGAGATCAGTTCATGAGCGATTTATCTCTCATGAATTAATAACCAAATCTCGGCGTAGAACGAGAGGGAATTAGTCAATATGCGTATATACTGACCCGAACACTCTTAATTGTTGAACCAAAAAAAAATGCTGAGTTGTGCATTTACAAATATTTTTCACGAGGCGTGAATCTTTGATTCCATATTTGAAGGTAAGGGACTAAAAAACCCAACCTAAACTCGTGATGATTGTAGAGCCATTGATCAATCAAAAATGGGATAAGACACCACATATATTAAATAAAAATTTTCGACTTCAACTTCTTTTTTTTTTTTAGGTAAAAAAAAAGTTTCAATACACTGTACGATTAAAATATCCAATAAAAAAATGTGTAAAAAAACACCTATTTTATAACGAAATTGGTGAGTTTGGAATCTCAAAAAAAAACCCTTTATTTAGTAGCCTTAATTTTACCACAGATTATTAAATCAAATTATCTATTATTAATGGTGGCATTTATGTAAATAAATGAGCGACTTCTTGCATTTTACTAACTGTCATGTAACTAACTCTCCCCTCTAGTTGAAATACGGCTACATTTCCCGCCAACATTCCTCTCTCTGTCTCTTTTTCTCTCTCTCTCTCACACACACACACACAAATCACCCACACCCTTTGGCAATTTGAACAAACAAAACATACTCAAGAATCAAATTCTTGGCTCTCTCTCTCTCTCTCACTATGTTCGAGCTCAAGCTAAAACAAGGGAATCTACTGGCGAGCGCGGTGTTGCCACTCATGAACATGGATGGGATAGGCATAATCGAATGCTCGCCAGATAGTTTCTTGCTGCAGACTACGAACAAAAAGAGCTTGGAATTCGCAGAAATCCGAATCTGTCGTTCGAGCTTCATTAGCTTTTTCGGTGATGCCCTCTACATGTTTGTCGCTAACCTCACTGAATTTCAGAGTATACTGTCCACTACTGATAATGAAGAGGATCTCACTATCACCTATCATCAAGAACGTAATTCTGAATTCCTCCGTTTCACTTTCTCGGATACTACTGGTCAGCTCACTGCACATTCTAATCCATTTCTTGTTCCATCCCTTTAATTTATTTTCATAGTTATGCAAGTGTGTTTGTGTTTCTTGGGAGTTATTTGATTGAATCGGAGAGATTAGCACGTTCCTTGGGGTGTTGTTTGAATTGAATCTCTTGAATTTGATCTGTAAACATATGCTATATTCATACCCTTCTCCTGTGTTTTGTAAGCTTTTGGTTTATGACGTTAAGATTGGTTTCTTCAAGTTTTATGATTATTTATTTGATCCTGAAAGTTCAATGAAGACTCTGTGGAAGCCTGATGAATCATGAGATTGCCAGTTTTCTGCTAGTTTGATTCAATTTCTTGGAGACACCTGAAAACGAATCTAGAGAGAAATCAGGAAGAGTTGAACAATTAGAACTTGAAGAACCAACACTACATATCTTTCTTGAACAGTGTTTTCAACGTTCCATGGGGGTTGGCATAGATTTTATCTGATTTTCTTATAGATTGTTAAACTTGTTTTTTTTCAATAAGGATTTTTTTTCCTTATGCCCTTATAATTGATGACATTGTTATGGTTGGGCTGAAATTTTTGCATCATCGTAAGTTTTTTCTTTGATATTATTGTTCGTGATTTTAAGTGATTGAGCTGCCCAAATTTACGCGAGAAATGTATTTCAGGAGTTCATCCGGCTAGACACATGGACTCGGGTCTCTTTGATACCCCTTCTACAACACTGTATCGGTTTACATCACAACTCAATTTTGACGTGGTTGTTGGGATTCGATCACTGGATTTTAAGGGAATTTATCTTTGGCTGAGAGAATTTGGGGATACAGGTAATCTACTGTTGGCATGCACACGTTCCTCTTAATTGCTGATCTTCCTATTGAATTGCACAAGAAGAGATTTGTAACTTCACAAAGGTGATAGTTGTTACATTGAAATTTCTTCTGTGAATCGATCTTCTCATCACAAATACTCTTGCCTCTAGTCCTAACCATTTCATAGGTTGGTAGAAGCATTTTTATCTTTGTGTCATGAACAATTTGCCGCTAGAACTTCTCATCCTTTTAGTGAAATGATTGTGCTCAAAGTGTTTTCAGCAACGCCTGCATTGATTCGCGAACTGTTTCCAGCAGTTTCATTGTAGTAGTTGTTTTTTTTTGTTGGAAATCAAATTGGATTCATGCCAAGTACAATTAGAATAGGCATCCCTAGCTATTGCTGTATTTCGCAAGCAAAGATCTATAAAAAACTGAAACCTGGAGGAAATACCGGAGCCTTGGTCCAGTAATTCCAGCAGATTCATACACCCGAGGAGCCTGAGTAAGCGATACTGCACAAAAACAGAGAACTTGCTGCTGGCTGTGTATTATATAATGCTTTGCAGTATATTATTGTTTTATGTTTGCTTTTTTTCCCTCTATTGTTACATTATGTTAGCTTACTTGTGAGATGGAGTTTCTTACTAACACCTGTCTGTGATATCACAGTTCACGTATCTGTAACTGCTGCACAAGTTACATTCACTACAAGATTCGTGTCGTTTGTCCGTGCAAAGGAGGTATGTTCAACCCCCACCCCTACCCCCAAAAAAAATCAAAAAAAAAAAACCTCTCAATTTTACCTTGATGCTACATTAATCACATGTTTTCACATTGTATTGACAAACTGTTTAGCCTTGTACTTAGATGATGCTAGCATCCTATCAATACATAAATACCGTGATTTGATTTGTGCAGTGCATTTAACAGCTAGTGCTGATAATATAACGGCTGAGTCATGTACTTGCCCCTATTTGCTTTCAATTCTATGCTCTTACTGCACAATACAGCAAAACCCAACCGTGAAATACTTGTTTAGTCTTGGAATTAAAGTGGATCTTCTTTTCCATGTTAATTACTTTTGTGCAGGACGGGTGCATAATTGGAGGTGCTGGAGACACGCCGGTTCGTTTTGAGATTATTCTTCAAGACACACCATCATACCACCAGACATCAAAACTCTCAGACACAATATGGATCCTCTGGTCCCATGATGCTTCCTGTGCGCAGATGAATTTTCCCTTTTGGCCGCTGGGTAACCTCATGTACTACTATGTTCAGGGATGATTGCACAGATTGGTTTTTCCTCTATACTTCCTGACCTGCCGGATAGCTTGGTTGGAGTACCAGACATCAGATTAACCCTGAATTTGTTTTCTGCTTCGATTCTTAGGTGTTAATAACTAGACATTCTTTGTTGAATTTCAAATAGAATATCTTCAAGGACCATCACAGATAAAGAAGAAGCAGAATGTATCACCATAAGCTGCACTATGCATGACATTAGTATAGCAGGAAATGGCTACTTGTAAACACATTCAAACTACTTTTGTGGAACTGAAATGTTAGTTTTTTTTCTCCAAATGTGAATGTGTTTGGACTTTGGCTAACAGATAATTGAGAGGTGTGCTTCATCATGCACGCCCATTCAAACTCTTTTGTACAGCCCATCTAAAATCCTTGAATCAGTGAATTCGGGGACAGAGACCTAGCCGCTGCTTTATTTAAACTCCCCTTGCCATGCTAGGTAGACATGCAAGGGCCATGTTATTCTGCACTTAATTTCTTCAATTATGAGTTCAGTTAGGTAGACATAGCTAAAGTTCAAAAAGCTTTTACCCCTTCTGATTCTGCTTGGTAGACATAGCTAAATTTTATTACTGTTTGATGTGCTTTTTAATGTAGATTATACTTTTCATTATCCACGTGATTTTCAGACTCTGCCAGGGAGAATCATCATTGATATTGTTAGTGAAGCTGCATTGTGCATTGCATTATACGAATATGCAAAACAATGTATTTGGACCACACACTCTATTTAATATTATTTTGTCATACTTAAAATCAAGGTTTACTAAGGATGTAAATTTCGGGAAAAGTAACCATGGTTGCAACATACATATTTTTAGCTTAAAATGGTTTATGTGCATTAACGCATTTGTGCACTAACTAGTAAGACATAAAAGGCGATAGAAAGGAACTGATCTATCTTTAAGTTGACTTGCCAAGCCCACCATTGGCATCATCTGTGGAGGCATGGATAGCCGATGGAAGAGCAAGCTCCTTTGACGTCCCCTCTTCAGCTTTGTTGTCATCCTTGACGGCCAAAAAGATGAGAACCGCCAACAACGGATAACTTATTGTAGTGAGCACCCAATTCACAATCAGTTGGTTTAGGAATGGCACCCTGTGTGCATCAACTTGCCAGGCAACTGCTGCCCCTGCACTCTGCACTCCTTTGTAGAACCCATTATACCTACAACATATATAAAGAGCAGTGTTGGCGTTGTTCACCGCCGTAGGATCCACCTGGCCACCACCACCCATCCCGGATAAAGCATTGAACATGCCAGGGCAACAGAAACAGACAAGCCCAATCAATCCAATTTGCATTAGGGGTGAATTGAACCTGAGACTGGACAATTTTCCAGACGATTGGAGTGACCCTTTTCCTGTTTCTTCATCTCCTTGAACACCCATTATTGGATTGTCTCAGAGAGAAAGGAAGGGGGGGGTAAGTACTGACAAAAGTGCTACAATAGTTGAGTCTTAGTAGGAAGTTATCTGGTTTATTGTTGAGTCCTAGTAGGAAGTTATCTGGTTTATTGTGCTGCTGTTATTTAGGACGGTTGCTATTTTGTAGGAAATACAGATGGTGTGTTCTTCTTTTAGCAATTTTTTGGTGAAAAATGTTACATAAACCAAATGAAACTCAAAAAATTGTAACTCAAATATATATCATCCCTGGATGAATGTGAAATGAGTGGGTCCCACTGAAAAAATTGATGGAACTCACTCATCCAATGAATGATATACATTTGGGTTGTAATTTTTTGGGTTTCATTTGGATTTTGTAGCATTGCTCTTGTTTGGTAGGAGTCTTTGTGTAAATTTAGGATTGATCCATAAATGAATTATCTAGAACTTTTTTTTTTCTACAAACGTTAGCTTAGTCTAACTTGGTGGTTTTGGTTTTTACTCCCTCTAAATAGGGTTTGGCAGTCGCTATTTTGATGATCAATTTGTTTGGTATGCCTTATTTGTCGGTTACAAGTACTCGTACTCATAATTTTGTGTGTGAAGGAGAGAGATAGGGGAGATGTGGCGGGGGCACGACTTCGATGTGATGACAATGATTGTAATTGTAGAAGTGGAATTAATTAGATTAACTATTAAAATAAAATGACCATTGTTTAGATAAGTAATAAATTATAATATTAAATTAGACTTCACTTGAATTTAAAAGTAAATTTAGCTTAGTTATTGCAATTGTTTAAAGATCAAGGTGAAATTTGAAATAAATTTAACTCAATCAAGGGTAAATAACTAAATTTGATATATGTTATGTTAAATTGGTAAATATACATATTTGGTAAGGGCATTAAAGTAAAACCACCACTTCCGTTACTCTCCTTAGGGAACAAGATCAGAAAAAGGGTGTCGGTAAAATTTCAAAAAAGGTAAGGGATGTCTTTGAATTTAAACCTATCTACTGAGTGAAATTTACCCCCTTTTTAATGGTAAAACTCCTCTTACAAAGAAATCAGTGGAATTGTGCACTGGTGGCATAACAATCTGATTAGATACTCAAAATCTTGTGCTTGCAATTGGTTCTATTTTTCAAGTCTTGTCTTAGACTAGGGTAATCCGTGCTTGAAGGTACAGTGTAACGTAAGTTAGAAGTAATGAATTTTTTAGAGGGAGAAATTCAATGTGAATGATTTTGAAAAGGATGTTAATGGTCGTTGAATCAGTCTATTTAATACCGTCGAATAAACTTATTGAAGTCTGCCCTGTTTTATATATATCTACAGATGCAATAAGAAAGATGAAGAACTAGAAGCTACTATATTGCCAAAACAAGGTTACTTTGCTGTCATCATATCCCCAGCTTATTCCATACGGATATGGATATAGAGATTATGTTTTCACCCATTTTTGGTCTTTATTGAAATTCTGTGATATCTACTTTTGTCTACCAATGTTTACAGAAAACGTATTTGTATTGTTGAGTTATCCTAGTATTCTCAACATTATAGTTGGACCAATTTTTTTGATGTACAACAATAGATCTAACTTATTTAAGAGAGAGAAAGACGGGAGGTGGTTAACCGTAAATAGTTGGGAGGCCAAGCCAAAATAAAATATTAGACTTGACAAAACGCTGATTTCTACCTTTACAAATATTTTTCACGAGGCCTAAATCTTTGATTTCCGTATTTGAAGGTAAGGGACTGAATGGCGATTGTTGAGCCATTGATCACTCAAAAATGTGATAAGATACCGACTATACTAAGTAAAAATTAACGATGTCAACCTATTCGTTTGTTTAGGTGAAAAAAAAGTTTTAATAAGTTGTATGATTAAAAAATTCAATAAAAGGAACGGTATAAAAATCACCTATTTTATAAAGAAACTGGTGAGTTTGGAATCTCAAAAACCCTTTATTTTAGCCTTTATAGATTATTAAATCACATTATCTATTATTAATGGTGGCATTTATGTAAATAAATGAGTGACTTCTTGCATTTTACTAACTGTCATGTAACCAACTCTCCCCTCTAGTTGAAATACCGTTACATTTCCCGCCAACATTCCTCTCTCTCTGTCTCTTTTTCTCTCTCTCTCACTCACACACGCACACCCTTTGGCAATTTGAGCAAACAAAACATATCCAAGAATCAAATTCCTCTCTCTCTCTCCCACCATGTTCGAGCTCAAGCTAAAACAAGGAAATCTACTGGGGGAGGCCGTGTCGCCGCTCATGATCTTGGGGGAGGTAGCCTTAATCGAATGCTCGCCAGAACCAGATGGTTTTTTGCTGCAGACTACGGACATAACGAACTTGTTTTTCGCAGAGATCCGAGTTCATCGTGGGAACTTCATTAGATTTTTCGTTGATGTACTCTACATGGTTGCCGCTAACCTTACTGAATTTCAGAGTATACTGTCCACTACTAATGAAGAAGAGGATCTCACTATCACATATCATCATGAACATAATTCTGATTTCCTCCGTTTCACTTTTGAGGATACTACTGGTCAGCTCACTGCACATTCTAATCCATTTCTTGTTTCATCCCTTCAATTTATTTGCATAGTTATGCAAGTGTGCTTGTGTTCCTTGGGAGTTATTTGATAGAATCGGAAAGATTAGCACGCCCTGCACAAGGATGACACACAAATCGCGAAATTGGGGCGGGGGGTGTTGTTTGAATTGAATCTCTTGAATTTGATGTGTAAATATTTGCTATGTTCATACCCATCTACTGTGTTTTGTAAGCTTTTGGTTTATGATGTTAAGATTGATTTCTTGAAGTTTTATGATTATGTATTTGATCCCGAAATTTCAATGAAGACTCTGTGGAAGCCTGATGAATCATGAGATTGCCAGTTTTAAGCTAGTTTGATTCAATTCCTTGGAGACACCCGAAAACAAATCTCGAGAGAAACCGGGAAGAGTTTCATTGTTCATAAAAACAGAAATGCATTAACTTGATTTGCTCATAGATTGTTAAACTGGTTTCTTTTTTAAGGATTTTTTTTTCCTTATGCCCATATAATCGATAGACAATGTTCTAGTTGGGTTGAAATTTTTGCATCATCGTAGGTTTATTCTTTGATATTATTGTTTGTGATTTTAAGTGATTGAGCTGCCCAAATTTACGTGAGAAATGTATTTCAGGAGTTCATCCGGTTAGAGACAAGGACTTGGATCTCTTTGATTACCCTTGTAAACAAGTGAATTGGGATAAGTCACAACTGAATTTTGAAGTGGTTGTTGGGATTCCATCACCTGATTTTAGGCGAATTTATGAAAATCTGAGCGAAATTGGGGATACAGGTAATCAAATCTACTGTTGGCTTGCACACATTCCGCTTAATTGCTGATCTTCCTATTGAATTGCACAAGTAGAGATGTGCAACTTCACAAGGTGATAGTTGTTACAATGCAACTTCTCCTGTGAATCGATCTTCTCATCACGAATAGGCTTGCCTCTAGTCCTAACCATTTCATAGGTTGGTAGAAGCATTTTTATCTTTGTGTCATGAACAATTTGCTGCTAGAACTTTTCATGCTTTTAGTGAAATGTTTGTGCTCAAAGTGTTTTCAGCAACTCCTGCATTGATTCTCGAACTGTTTCCAGCAGTTTCATTGTAGTTGTTGTTTTTTTTTTTGTCAGAAATTAAATTGGATTCATGCCAAGTACAATTAGAATAGGCATCCCTAGCTATTTCTGTATTTCGCAAGCAAAGATCTATAAAAAACTGAAACCTGAAGGAAATACCGGAGCCTTGGTCCAGTGATTCCAGCAGATTCATACACCCGAGGAGCCTGAGTAAGCGATAACTGCACAAAAACAGAGAACTTGCTGCTGGTTGTGTATTACATAATACTTTTCAGTATATATTGTTTTCTGTTAACTTTTTTTCTCTCTTGTTATATTATGTTAGCTTACTTGTGAGATGGAGTTTCTTACTAACACCTGTTTGTGATATCCCAGTTCACATATCTGTAACTGCTGAAGTAGTTACATTCACTACAGAACCCATGCAGTTTGTCCTAGTAAAGGAGGTATGTTCCACCCCCACCCCCACCCAAAAAAAAAAAAAAAAACCCTCTCAAATTTACCTTGATGCTGCATTAATCACATGTTTTCACATTGTGTTGACAAACTGTTTAGCCGCCTAGTACTTAGATAACAGAATGGCTGAGTCGTGTACTTGCCCCTATCTGCTTTCAATTCTATGTCCAACCGCGAGATACTTGTTTAGTCTTGAAATTAAAGGGGATCTTTTTTTCCATGTTAATTACTTTTGTGCAGAATGGAAGCTGCATAATTGCAGGTGCTGGAGACACACCGGTTTGTTTTGTGATCATTCTTCAACACATGGAGACATACCTCAAGACATCATACATGTGGGCATCACTACTCTCGGACACAATATGGATGCTCTGGTCCCATGATGGCTGTGCACAGCTGAATTTTCCCTTTTGGCCACTGGGTAACATAATGTACTACTATATTCAGGGATAATTGCACAGATTGGTCTTTCCTCTGTACTCCCTGACCTGCCAGATAGCTTGGTTGGAGTTCCAGACACATCAGATTAACCCTGAATTTGTTTTCTGGTTTCGATTCTTAGAGTTTAGATGTTAATAACTAGACATTCTTTGTTGAATTTCAAATAGGATATCTTCAAGTACATGTGTAAATGACCATCACAGAGAAAGAAGAAGAATGTATCACTGTAAGCTGCACTATGCATGTCATTAGTATAGCAGGAAATGGCTACTTGTAAATACATTCAAACTACTTCTGTGGAACTGAAATGTTAAATTTTTTTTTTCCCAATGTGAATGTGTTTGGACTGCTCTTGCTCTTACTGCTACAAGTTTATTTTTCTTTGTTTTTTTTTTTTGGGTAGGAAAAAATATAAATTGAGAACTTTGCAAAATTTACAAAACCATTTTTGTGTATGTCTATAGGAATATATATATACTAGTTATTGTCTGTGCCTGAAGGCACAGAGTAATAAAAAATAGTAAACAATAAATATATTTGTTTTCATATCCAAAATTAAATCACAAACATAGAAGAGAGATAAATGAATTTAAGCATCGGTTGTAGTGGGAGTGAGAGATGGTGGTGGTAAAAGACGGTGATGATTGTGGTGGGTGGCAAAGACCGTGGTGGTGGAGGTGGCGATGGCATCGGTGGCGGCGATGATGGTGGTGGTGGCGGTGGTGATGGTGGTGGCGGTGGTGGTGGTGGTTGTGTCTGCGGCGGCGGTGGTGGCCATGGCGGTGGGTGTGGGGGTGGTAGAGGTATTGGTGGGACGATTTCAAACACTATTTTTTTTTTTAAAGTACTTATGAGAATGAGAAATAATTTTTAGAAGTACTTTTAAAAAGTCACTCAAAACACACCCTTAGAACCCTATTTTTCCTATTAAATTTAGGGTGTTAATATTAGTCGTTAGATTAACTTTAAAGTAAAACTTAAAGCGATCTGAACCGCGAAAAGCAAAAGTCATTTTGTTTATCTTTTGAAATTTGAATTGTAAGCTATTTTATTATATAGATATATATATACTTCTTTGTACAATTCTGAGTTTCCTTTATTTGGAACAGACTTCTTGAGTTGATTAGACTTGGAGAAATTGTCACCCTATATTATTACAATTTTTCATATTTTCGATGACCCGGTTGCAATGCCTATGAAATGACCGTTGCTTTTACACTGAGCACGAAAAAGATTAAAATTGAATCTTGGCCTGATAAAAACTGACCGTTGTTTTTACAAATATATCTTACTAGACTTGAACCTTTCATCTTTAGGTGACCTACCCACCGGCCTGAACCATTGGCTTCCAAAAAATAAATAAAAAAACTTCTTGGATTATTTAACAAGCTATAATCCTTGAATACACCAACCAAGAATTAATGATTTTCGGATATTTTTAGTAGTGAAAAAAACCTCGGAATATGTTTTATGATTTTAAAAATTCCAACATAGGATAAAAAATGTAAAATCAACGTAAATTGTGAGATTCATATCCCAATAATTACTTATTTAATAACCTTTTATTTTACCAATAGTATAAGACACCTGTCATTAAATCTCTATATATCTATTATTGGCCAACTTGTAATGGTGGCATTTATGTAAATAGTTGAGGAGCTGCTTCCATTTTACTAACAGTATCTAACTAACTCTTTCTCAAGTTGAAATACCGTTACATTTCCCTCCAACTCTCTCTCTCTCTCTACATATACATCCTCTCTTTGTAATTTGAGCAAACAAACTATACCAGAGTGAGTTACTCTGAGACTTTCAAAATCTTATTGTTCTCTCTCTCTCTCTCTCTCTGGCACCATGTTTGAGATCAAGCTAAACAAAGGCAACCTACTGAGGAGGGCTGTGTCACCGCTAGTGCACTTGGGGATCAAAGCCGTATTCAATTGCTCAGAAGATTGTTTCTGGCTGCAGACTTCAGATGAAAAGGGCTGGGACGTTGCGGCGATCCGAATCAGTGCTTCTTGTTTCGATGGCTTTTCCTGTGATTCAGATCATTGCTTGGTTGGTGTTAATCTCAATGAATTGAACACTGTGCTGTGCACCATTGGTGATGAAGATTCTCTCACTATCACCTACAATTCTGAACAACATTCCAATTTCATCCGTCTCACCTTTGAGGATACTGCTGGATCTGGTTCATCCACCAGCCATCTAATCGCTTTCCTGTTTCAGCACAGTTAAGTATAGTATACCATTACCTCGTGTTTCGTGTATCTTTAAATTCATTTCTTCACTATGTGATTTTCTTGTGAAATGTGTTATGAAGTTTTTGGTTTATGATATTTGAATTGGTTTCTTGATGAGGTTGCACCTTTCAATTACTTTGATTCTATTTCTCTTACATCCCTACAAGAACTTTGTGAAGTAAATGAAATTTTCGCTTGTGATAACTTGAAGCGATTTTCTTGAAGAATCAGAATTCAAAGAGTAAAACATTGAAACTTCTTTCGATCATTGTTTCAGATTTTAATTATTTTGGACAGATTGTTGCACATTTTGAATGATCTGTGGGGTTTTGTGGAGATTTTATTGGTTTCTTGTGGATTAAAATCAAGTTGAATTGATTCAAAAGGGAAAGAAAGATGAAGAATGCAGTGCAATGATTTTATTGGTTTCAGTATTGATGTATTTGCTCATAGAATGGTAAATTAGTTTCTTATGGTAATTTATTTTCCTTAGGTACACATGACCAATCAACATCTTCTGTTTGAGTTGAATTTTCTTCGTCTTCGTGGGATTTTTTCTTGCATGTTTGTGTTGGAATGATTGAGATGCTGGGACTGCCCAAATTTATTTGAGAATTGTTTCTCAGGTTTTGATGAGCCTAAATTCGAGGAGATGGTTATGTTTGATATCCCTTTAAACCAAGTGATTGAGGATATAACACAAGACGAATTTGAAGTGGTTGTTGGGATACCATCATGGATGTTTAGAAATAGCTTACGACTTCTGAGCCATTATGCCCAGTCAGGGCCAGGTAATCGACTGTTTTCATGCTCATGTTTCATTTAATTGCTGATGTTACTTTTAAATTGCACAAGTAGATAAGATGTTTAATTCACATTTATATCATAAAGAGCTCGAAATTCTCCTTCCCCTCTGCCCTTTCTAATCTTTTCATATGTTGGTAGGAGCATTTTAATTTTTTTTAGTCATGACCAATGTCCTGCTTAAATATGTAGATCTTTTCATACTAGTAGTAAAATGACTGGCTCGAATTGTTTTCAGCAACGCCTGCATCGATTCTAGATTAGTTTTCAGCACCACCTTCCAATATCGAGTCATAAATTTGGTTTCAATATGCTCTCACATATTGAATCATAACGTTCTTGAAAATCATATGCCCTAGGTTAACAACACAGAATTGAGGACCCTATGCACTAGTTGCAAGAGATTAACATCAATGAGATTATGTCTATATGGTATAGTTGAAAGGGTGAGCTCAAGCTTTAACTTCGCTTCTTTTAAAACATCTAGACCAGTAAGAACATGTGAATGATCAATGAAATGGCTATTTCATTGAATCATTTCACAAATAAAAGTATAATAGGCATCCCCATTGAATCATTTCACAAATAAATGTCTTTAAGAATCTGAAATCCCAAGGAAGTTCCAGCAGATTCGTGCACCAGAGGAACACGAATACTCAAAACATCAGAAAAACACAGAAGTTACTGCTAGTTGTGTATATACCTAAGCTTTTCCGGTATCTTTTTGTTTTCTGCTAGTTTATTTGTGGCATAGAGCCTATTACTAACACCTATATGATATTCCAGGTCTGTATTATAGTTCAATTCTGCATGATCTTCCAATCAAAGTAACTGTAACCGCTACACAAGTTACACTTAATAGACTTACTGAGGTTGTCCATGAAAAGGAGGTATATAAACTCTCTCAATTTACCTTGATGCTGCATCAATCACTTGTACTCAAATTGTATCGATGATACTGTTTTGGTCATTCCACTGAAAACATTGACAAGATTTAGCTAGCATTGACCAACCGCAACATGCTTGTTCTGTTTGGAAATTGAGAGTAATCTTCTTTTCTGTATTTTACTTCTATGCAGCGCGAGGAGTGCATCATTGAAGGCGCTGGAGACAATACGCTTCATTTTGACATGAGTTTTGATTACGTGCAGTCATACTTGGAGGCATCGAATCTGTCAGACACAGTATGGATGTTCTGCTCCCACGATGGGCCTGCAATGCTGAATATTCCCATTTGGCCGCTTGGTAACATCATGTACAGTTTTTTGTGGGGATGATTGCGCGATTAGTTGTTCATATACATACTTCCTTACCTGTCAGATTGCTTGGTTGGAGAAGCTGACATCATAATCTGTCTCATATTAGATGACTGGAAAAACAATAGTCACAAACCCTTATTGGTTTTTTTTTTTTAACTCTGATTCTATTCTTGAGAGTTTAGAGTTAATCACTAGACATTCTTTGTTCAATTTGAAATAAAGTATCTGCAAGTATAAGTGTAAATGACCAGCATAGCAGAACAAGAAGATTTTAGAACCGTAAAGCTACACTATGAATGACATGGATATAGCAGCATATGCTACATTTTGAGGATTTGAACTGTTGTTATTATTTTTTTCTAATGTGAATGTGAGCAAGGAATTAAATTTTATTTTCGAAATGGTCGAAACGTATGAAACTTTCTGTTTCTATGGAAATCGAAATAAGTCATTGATTGAATATTAAAATTCCTATGTTTCGAGGTGTGTTTTGACCTATGTTTCGGAATATTTCGAAAAAAAAATTCTTTGTTTCTGAAGCGTTTTCATATCCAAACTCACCGAAACTATGCACTGAAACTAAATTTTGATCCTTGAATATGAGTTTGATTAATAATTGAGGGGTATATTACATTATGAATGACATTTATAGTGAAGGATATCATATAGCTTTTGATATGATCTATGTAAATTAATACACCCTCCTCCATTACTCCTTTGAAGTTAGTTTGTTTTTTTAATGGTCTATGTAAATTAATAATAAGATTATTTGAACTTAATTTATTAGACATAATTTGTTGACTTAATTCATCAAAAGTATTGAATTGGTAACGGGTCCTAAAGAATACTGAGATTCACTTCCATGAGATTTTTAGGATAGTACAACTTTTTTTTTATAATTTATATATCCAATTGACATAATACCCTTTTAGCGGCCGCCCCATGTAATGTACGGCATTTAAATTTTGATTTCAAAAGTAAAAAAAAATGATAGATGATCATATGTTATAAATGGTGTAAAATGTTAGACGAATGGATAAATAATAAGAAATTAAATGGTGTGATAAGTTGAATCAGTGGTTACATGACGCGTGAAAAATTTTTGGTCGGAGAAAGTCTTATTTTTTTTAATCTCCGTTTCCATTGAGAATCGAATGGAGTTTTCTCGTATTTCAGTTGCAGAATATAATCAAAATTTTACCAAAAAAAAAAAAAAACAGAACTCACTCCCAACTATTTGTTTCCAAAGAGTAATTATGCTATGAAAGTTGTCCTCAAATATTATTTTACGCCATTTCACAAAAGTAAATGACCAATTTTCATGCACAATTTTCAAATCTGTCTATACTCTATATAGATATAAACAAAGAAATTAATATTAGAGAGGTGGTTTAAGCTAGCTTCCCACTTTATTTTCTAAATTAATAGAATTTGATTTATCTAATTAACCAATACCCAATCAGAACTCACTATCTATCAATTTCAAAACCACTTAAATACTTAAAGATACTCCACTAACCGGCGTATACTCTCCAACTACAATCACTTCAATTATTTTGTAATCTCAAATGCACAAAGACCCTTAGATCAATGGATTTCATATAATTTTTTATGGGACTCACTCATCCAAAGGTCCATGCTCATTTGGGATCTCAAATTTAAAATCCATAGTTTCTTCCTATATCTATTTAGATACCAACTCTAGGCAAGTCTCGATTTCTTAATACTTTTATTTATTAAAAAATGAAATTCCACCAATTAATAATTATCCTGTATCATTTATAGTTAGCCCTTAACTCCATTAATTGTTTAATTGATAGAGAGAAAAAGAAAAAAAATTAAAAATGGATGGTGGCATTTATGTAAAGTAGTTGATGCACACGTGCATAATCATTTTGTATTTAAAATGTTACATGTTAGGGTTGTAAATATTATGAAACAATATCAACCACAACACGGGTACTAATAAGGGCTAATTGCATAATGAAATCTTTAATCTAAGATGCTACAAGCAATTAGCACATAACTAACTTACAAAATGATCCACGTTACATATAAGAAGAAAGACAAAAATTATACCAATAAATAAAATGAGTAATGAAGTCGCGTAAAAAATTAGAAATAGTAACTTAAATGTTGGATCATTCCAAGGTTGTTTATTAAAAATAGTAAAAACTCGAGGGATTGTTCATTTTCTGCTAATTGTCCAACAAAACTTTCGTAGTTTTTCATTTGGGTTTTTGTTACAAATATATATTGTTGTATAAAAAATACCAAAATATATATATTTGAAACATTTGTTAAAAAATATGCAGAACTTTTCCTGAGGAAGAAAATAAATGATGCCTCAAAAGAAATTACTTTTCAAGACTTAAATTAGCTTGACGAAACAATGAAGTTAATTAGTTTTTTTTGTTTTTGTTTTTAAGTTAACCAACTTGACTAATGAATTAACCAATAGAATTAATACAACTACTTATATGAACTCAATGAAATAGATGATGTCAATTTAGTGTGATTAATTGTTTAATTAATGGGTTGGATGAGTTGGGGTTTTAAGAAAATTTAAAAATTATTGATTTTTTTTGTGATAGTTTAGTTTTTATAGTGGTATACCTTGTATGGGTAGTTTGGGAATTTGTGTTTAAAATATGCTGCTGTCATCAAAGTTGGATGACTTGTCAAACGAATTATAACGGTTTGGGGCAAGGTGTTATATGGAACCAAATCTTAAGGGAGCATTGTGTTATTTTTCATACCTAAGGGAGTTTGTATGATTTAGTGACAAACTTCAGGGGTCTCAATGTAATTTACCCTTAAAATGACCAATAAGCAAGTTTATTTGTTTTCTGTCTCCCTCCAAACAGGGAGAGACTGTCTGGACAAGCAGCGAAGTCGAACACTGGAAGCCACGCCGATCCTTCATCGATTTCTCCGTCATGTTCTTACCTGACTTAGATTTTCCTGACAAAGACCGCCATAGATTTTCTCATCTCGATTTTCAAAGTCGCGTCGCTTCTCAGTAGTCATCATCGGTCAGTTCAACTCTTTCATTTATAGTTTTATCCCCAATTTTCATATCTTGATACACATTAATATACAGTCTTATACTACATACACCACCCCTGTGGATTTCTGAATACATAATAATAAGGAATCGAGTTAAATAGTTTAGTTTGTTTTTGTGTTTGTGTGGAATGGATTGTGTCGCCAGGTGTTTGATATGAGGCCAATGAGAGTTTGTGACTCCGAAATCTGTTGCAGATTGTGTTGATTGATATTGTATATTTTGTATCTTAGCAAATTAGAGAGGTTGGACTCTGGAATCTGTATATGGTTTTGGCAGCCAAAAGCAATTCCATGTTCAAATTTATATATACACACCTATGCTACGTGCATAAATACATAATTTGAATATGTATGATCAGGGGTGGAGCCAGAATTGTATTTGGGGGGGCCAAAAAGGTAGCTCTATTGTGACTTGGACGGCATGAGTCCGAGTTGCGGAAATAGCTCTTGTAGAGGTAAGGTTATATACACCTAATCCTCCCTAGACCCCACAATGGTGGGAGCGCATGGGATACACCTTTTTTTTTTTTTAAATATGCGTACGGATGTGTATTAAAAAAAGCCCTATGATTATCCCTAAAGCACCTAGGATTGCAATTTTATAATTTTGCAATGAACTTCCATATCGTAAGTTATAATTCATCACATTATAAGGAAAAGACAAATACTCGGCTTAAAAGGGAAAAAAAAAGCCAAAAAAGAAAATTGTGCATGAGAAGCTTTCAATAGAAACAATTCAAACAAAGTCCAAGAACCCAAATAAACCAAGAAACAAATCTCATGATGCAACAAGCTTAATAAACTTAGCTCAATGTAGGAGAACCACATAAATGGTTTCCTTAACTAAAAATTACACTCTAAAAATAGAAACAACAAATTTTGTACTACCATAGTTTATATCTCATATGGCCGATGATGGTGCAAAATTATTGAGAGAAGATATCTTGTTTCAAAGCTTCATGTAATCTTAAAAAAACACAATATGAGACTTTTGTTTTGGTATAGAGGACTTTATAACGGTCATGGCGACAATACTATTCAGCAGTTCAATAGTAAAGTGGAGGCTCATGATATATATAATACATCGGTATGATTCTCAAAATTCAAGTGTGGGGAATTGCTCCCCTTGGCTATATCGTGGTTCTGCTACTGCATATTATTAAATGATCTTACGCGTGTTCATAAACGAAAAGATAATTACCCAGTGCTGTCCTGCGTACCCAGGGTGTTGGGTTTGCTAGATATAAGCCTAACATCTAGTATACTCCAACAGGGTGGCTACTCTCAAACGTGATTGTGCATTCCAAGCTTGAAAGCCCGAACAATTTTCCACTGAACTAAGCAATTTCCTTATCTGTTTGCTCATATATATATATATATATATAACATTTTACAATACCAAAAACGAATATTGATCGTACAACATTTAAAATTTATTTTTCTTTTTTCTCTTTAATCACACAATTTTTAATTAAATGAACAAAAATAAAATAAGAAAGACGTAGGGAAAAAAGAAGAGAGGTATATGTGTGAATTGGTGGGGTTGTCTAACATTGGGGGTCGTGCAATGAAAATGATATTTTTTTGCAAGAAAAGAAATTTTGGGATGAATTTTGTACCATTACTTCCTAACTATAATATTAGATAGAATAATACATGTGCGTGTCTCTGTCTGTGCATGCATATATAGATGAAAATATTTTGAGAAGTGTTAAAAGTATAAAGGCTTTACTCGAGTTCAATTGACATAAATTAGACTAAGTTACTTTATCTTTATGTGTGAAATTCATTATTTTGCCAGGTATTTGATTTGAAGCCAATGTGTTTGTGAAATGGATATTGTTTGCTTTGTACTTTAGAAGGTAAAGCAGCAAGGTATGGATTTTGCATATGGTTATCGACAGCCAAATGTGACCCATGGCTGTGAAGGTGCGAGTTATAGAATGTTGGATAGACTGAGTTTGTATTCTGGTTTTACTTATGAAGGTTTCCATTGTAAAAGATTTGTTGGCAATCCAAGGCTTTTATTGGAAGCATACCCGGCAAAGAAGTTGAAAAGTCTCACTGCATACAGTGGCAGTTTCATCAAATCTACCGTTTCTAAAAGTGAATTAAATAGTCATTTGTGGTGTTATAATTTTTGCAAATCTTCCGTATGCAAATTCGGGTGTACAGTTAAGTCATCAAGGGGTGTCGTAAAATCACGATGTCAAGGAAATGATTCGGTTGCATACACTGATGGTAATGGTCGAAATGTAGAATTCGAAAAAAGCCCTGATGAAGAGAGCTCAAGAGTAGGAAGTCATGTCAGTGCAGAGTTGAATGATTCAAAAGAAAAAGTAGAGGAAGAAGACCAAGAAGTGGAGGTGTCTAGTTTAGATGAGTTGAGGGAATTGTTGCAAAAAGCACTTAAGGAGTTGGAGGTTGCACAGCTTAACAGTACCATGTTTGAAGAGAAGGCTCAGAGAATATCAGAAACTGCTATAGCATTAAAAGATGAAGCAGAAAATGCTTGGAATGATGTCACTTTTACCCTTAATACTATTCAAGAGATTGTAAACAAAGAGGGTGTTGCTAAAGAAGCTGTTCAGAAAGCAACAATGGCACTTTCTTTGGCTGAGGTGAGGCTTCAGGTGGCACTGGATTCATTAGCAATTGCGAAAGAAAGAGTGGTTTCTCCAGAAGCTTCTAGTGGGAGTGATTCAGATTATGACAGTGGAGGGGAACAATCAAAATCGTTGAAGAAAGAGGAGGAAGCACTCTTGGCTGCTCAGGATGATATCAGAGAGTGTCAGGATCATCTGGCAACTTGCGAGACAGAGCTGAGACGGTTGCTGTGCAGAAAAGAGGAGTTGCAAAGGGAAGCGGACAGGCTGAATGAGGTTGCGGGGCAAGCACAAAAGAATGCTTTGAAAGCTGAGGAGGACGTGGCGAATATAATGTTTTTAGCAGAGCAAGCTGTTGCTTTTGAGCTTGAGGCTACACAGCACGTGAATGATGCAGAGCTTGCCTTACGGAGAGCAGAGAAAAATATCTCCATTTCCCATGCGGATACCTTAGAAAGTGCAATACCCCAGAATGGATCATCATCACAAGGACAAAATTTGATTGAGGGTGCACTTGTTGAGGAGGAGAAGAAGATGAGTCAAGGTAATTCAGGTTATGTCATTGTTGAAAGAGACAGAGATGTGCCAGTTGATGGTGCTTCTTTGGTAAGTAATACTTTACCAGAGAGTCAGTTTGATGCACCCAGCAAGAGGTTTGGGGAATTGAGTTTATCTGATGAGAGTGATCGAGAGAATGGAAAATTAAGTGTAGACTCACCAAAAGAGACTGACGCAGATGCAGAGAAGTCAAAGAATATCCAACCTAAAAAACTGGAAATGCTGAAGGATTTGACAAGGGACACCTCGGCATTCAACGCTCCAAAAGCATTATTGAATAAATCATCCCGTTTCTTTTCTGCGTCATTCTTCTCTTTCCATGTAGATGGGACTGAATTCACACCGGCTTCAGTTTTCCATACTCTTATAGAGTCTGCAAGGAAGCAATTGCCTAAGCTGGTGGTTGGGTTGTTCATTGTCGGAGCAGGGTATGCATTATCATCAGAATTGGATTTCATCTACTGTTATTTCTTTGTTACATTTATATGCATCAAATATATGTCTGTTGAATATCAATTGTTTAATTTATTAATTTTTTGTTCCTTCTTTTTTCTGATAGCCGAGGGTGATGTCGGTTATTAGTTTGGTATATCTACTATGAAGGTTTGCCTTCTTTTTGTCACATACAGGGTTGCCTTTTATGCCAGCCGGAAAGGGACAATTGGCCAGCTATTTCAACAGCCAGATATTATCACCACTAGTATTGATGAAGTTTCTTCAAACACAGAGCCTCTTGTCCGACAAATAAGGACATTTCCCAAGAAAATAAAAGAATTAATGGAGATGCTTCCTCATCAAGAGGCATGTCCTCAGATTACTATTTGTTTGAGATTCTTGGTTCAAACATAATGTTCTATCCTATTTTTATATCTATTTTTTTGTACTTCCTGATCAAGTGTTCCTTTTTCTCAGATAAATGAGGAAGAAGCTTCTCTCTTCGACATATTATGGTTATTGCTTGCAAGTGTTATAATGGTGCCTATATTCCAGAAAATCCCTGGAGGTGACTGAATTTCCTATGTTTATTATTGTGACTGTGAAATTGAAGCCTTCTCATATGCATCTTCTTCTTTTGGTCCTATAAAGTTGTCTGATACTACATGCTTTGACATTGAACATGTTTGTCTACAAATTTTTCAGCACGCGCTCACAGATTATCTGTGCATAAAGAAGTTTGTTACTTAAGTCTGGTCTTATAATTGATGGTACCTCTTGTTTTCTGTTGCCCGGTTTTCTGGTAGGCTTTTTGTTTACCATGCTTGTTATTTGCTTTCTTGAACTTAGCCTGCAGGTAGAACATTCTATTTTGTTGTGAGTATAGTTCTGCAATTTTAGTGGCGAAAACTGTACTGTTCTGTTTTGACCATCATGTTATTGGGCCATCTTCTCCCTTGTGAAATGTACTCCCGAAGTATCTATACTGTTCATTGATGGGGTATCTTCTATCTGCTGGAATGATTAGGCAGTCCCGTACTTGGGTATCTTACTGCTGGCATCTTGATTGGACCTTATGGCCTCTCTATTATTCGTCACGTACATGGAACAAAGGCGATAGCTGAATTCGGAGTTGTTTTCTTGCTGTTCAATATTGGCCTTGAGGTGGATGGTCAAGGTTTCTTTAAGACATTGCTGTTTTACATTCATGAAAGGAAGAGAATGAAACTGACGTCACTCCTCGTTTTGCAGCTTTCTGTTGAAAGATTAAGTTCCATGAAGAAATATGTTTTTGGCTTGGGTTCCGCTCAGGTGGTTGAATATCATTTTTCAATCATCACCATATGTGTTTTTGCAAAAAGACTTTTTGTCTTTTTGATTTCTAACAATTGATGATTAGTTTCTTAGTTTAGATCTTTGATGTGGAAAAGAAATGCAGGTCTTGGTGACAGCAGTGGTGGTTGGCTTGGTTGCTCATTTTGTTGCTGGACAGCCTGGTCCTGCTGCACTTGTTGTTGGGAATGGCCTGGCATTATCTTCAACTGCTGTTGTCCTTCAGGTAACTGTCCTTTGCAGTTTTTGCTTCTAAATGAATTTTGATGTGTTTATAACTGATGATCAAGTTTTTCTCCACCATGAATATGTGTCTGTACCTTTCGGAAAAAAAAGGAAGAACATGTGTCCTTTACTTTAGCAATTATTAATTCAATGCAATCTTTTGGCTTGTGTGAAAACGTCAAATTCAGACAACTATCAGTATGGAAAAGTTCAAAGAAAGAAAGAAAGAACCGAAGATAAAAGAAACGAGATCCCATTCAAAGGAAGCGCTAGACACAAACTATGTCTTCATGTCTGGCAGCACAAGTTTTTGCTATAGAAACCAGCAATGATCCCTATTTTTGACTAATTTCCATCAATTCTTTACCATTTTCTTATATTAAAGACTAAAGAGGGCTTTTCTATCTTGTCACATGAAAAAGGGTAACCTGGTTGGGTCTTGGTTCTGCAACTTCCAGAAAAACATATATGACTGAACCTGAAAACTGATTACTGGCCAATCCTAATTATATTTAGATCTAAAATGGCATTTGTAACATATTCAGATCCAGATTGTGGCAACATAGTTGCAGTCTCTGAGAATGTTGAAAGGTACCTTTAAAGATAACTCTGACCAGCTTGTCTAATACTGGACATAGCCTTTGTGCTCGCCTCTGATAGTACTTAGATGACTCTGCATACCATTGAAGAATCATCACAACATGATGGGATTTTTGGCTAATGCTCTGGCATCAGAATCTATGTTCAGTTCTATGGTATTTGGTACCTTTTTTTCAGTTTATCTTAAATGACCCTTTTCAAGCTTCGTCTAGCTATGAAGTTTTATCCCTTTGGCTTTTACCTTTTTAATTCTTAAGTCATTGTTTTATTCGGGATCTAGAAGCCCTGATATATTGATACCCTCTTAGCTTGCAGTTGTTTTAATTCTTTTGAATTTCTTCAACAGGTATTGCAGGAACGAGGTGAGAGCACATCTCGTCATGGACGAGCTACATTCTCTGTATTACTTTTCCAGGTAGCTTTATGATCTAAAAAATAGTGCTGTTTTTTTTAAAGAAAAACTGTTGATAAAATAATGTTGGTCTTGGAAGTCGATTAATGGCAATACATTACGGTTCTTACACAAGTATCACAAACGACTACTTATCCTTGCGTCTGAGTTTTGTTTATATTACATGTATGACATAGTACTGGCGATAATCTTGTATCATCAAGTTGAGCAGCTATGGAGTCAAATTACAGCTGAATAATGCAGTATTCAGCAGTTATTTTGACATGTTTGCATTCTTAAATGGTAATATACAACACACACCTTAGGAACTTGATTTTTTTGAGATGTGAAATGGTCGTGGATCTATGATTGATGTATAGTTATTGGTCAATTAAGGTGTAAATGGTTGTAATGGTCGTTTTGATTGGCATTTGTAGTTCATTAGGTTGTTACGGTTTTACCTCTCCGTCTGCCCCTTTCTAATTATTTCTTGAATTTTGTTCCTATCATTCTCTTGGAGTGTTCTTTGTTATTTGTTCAATGTGATCATTGTTATGTGAAACGTTGAGCTTGATTTTATTTTCGTCTCTATATGACAGCATTTTCTTCTTTGGTTTCCATCCAGGATTTGGCTGTTGTGGTTTTGCTAATACTCATACCTCTTATTTCACCAAATTCATCCAAAGGAGGGGTAACATTTCTTTCTGATTCTCACAATTTGTTTATGGAAAGAATTCAGATGCATCTTATCTTGCTTGTTTAATGTTATGCAATCTTTTTAGTCAACAATGGCACATCCATCATCTTTGACCATATAATCCTAACGTTGATAACTTCAAATGTCGCATTCATAACCATCGGATATTACTTTCTTTTTGGTTTTTGCTTGATTGTGGTAGTTGTAACCTATTATAGTTGTTTCTGCCACTGCCGCTGCTTAGGTTGTTATAATTGGCAATCATTTCATCTGTTTTCAGGTTGGTTTCCAAGCAATCGCAGAAGCACTTGGATTAGCTGCTGTGAAGGCCATTGTGTCTATTACTGCCATAATTGCTGGAGGACGATTGGTGAGTTCTAGATGTTGTTGGATATATAAAATTATGCTATCTCAAGTGTTTATATTCTTAAGGTTCTCAAATAGTATCTTTCTGACAAGAATGTATGTGATAAATTTTCATTGCTGATAATTAAATGTACTCAAGGAGACACGTATCCATAAGCTGTTGTGCCGTTATTTCGTACATCTTACCATGGGAACTGCTCTATAGCTTTTGACAAAGCCGATCAAGAATTTCAGTTCTTACTTAAGGATTTGTAACCTTCAGCATCTCATTCTGTGTGCTAATTTGCAGCTGCTTCGGCCAATTTACAAGCAAATTGCAGAGAATCAAAATGCGGAAATATTCTCTGCAAATACACTTCTTGTCATTCTGGGGACTAGTGTCCTTACCGCCAGGGTATATGGACTTGTGCTATTGATTGTTAGTTTTGTATATTGTTACAGCAGCAATAACATGCCTCTGTTATAAAAAATTGAGCAGGCTGGCCTTTCCATGGCACTGGGAGCATTTTTGGCTGGTTTGCTCCTTGCGGAAACTGAATTTTCATTACAGGTTGAATCTGATATTGCTCCATATCGTGGCCTTCTATTGGGTGTCTTCTTTATGACGGTAGGCCCTATCTTTGGCATCTGTAAGATCCACTTATCATTTGTTCATAAAATGTGTACGTTGAATGTGGCTCTAGACGTTCCTTATTCGATCTTGATATTTTGTGTTTGTCCTACAGCTTTTCTATGTGATATTGATTTTGTGTTATTCAGCACATACACTGAAATATGATCTTATGATAGTAGTTTTCTTTCTGGAATCTGGACGCTGCAACTTTTTCTAATTTATTTTAACTGATCGATACAATTACTTTGTTACTAAACAGAGATTGTTACTCTTATAATTGCACTTAGCAGCATATTTTTTTTTTTTGTTTTCAGGTTGGAATGTCCATTGATCCTAAACTTCTTATTTCAAATTTTCCTGTTATTATGGGGACATTGGGACTTTTAATTTGTGGCAAGGCTTTGTTGGTTGCATTAGTTGGCAGAATTTTCGGCATTTCTATAATATCTGCAATAAGAGTTGGTCTTCTTCTTGCGCCCGGTGGAGAATTCGCATTTGTGGCTTTTGGTGAAGCTGTCAATCAGGTTTCCATCTTGATCAACTAAGTACTTTGCTTGCAAGTTTTACTATCGACTCTTCTTAATAAACCTTTTTTTATTTCGTTTTCTTTTGCATAAATGTTTAATAGCCAATAGTTTATATTGCTTTAGTGAAGTTTCTTGGCAATGTTCTAATTAGATTTTACATGCTGCCTCCATGATTGACAGGATCCTCTGTTTCTTCTTTTTTTTTTAAAAATAAATAAATCTCAGGGACCTGTATAATTAAAGCTTGATATTATTAATGACTTGGTTGAGTTAATATCTTATGCATGGATACATTATTCTAATACGAGGAATGAAGAAAACAAAACGAGATTTATACAATTGGAATGGACTAAGCACACAGTGGTACAGCTAGTGCTGCATATCTTAAAAGAGAAGAAAGTACTCTGACCTTCCATAAGCAATTTACATCGTAAATATACATGTGCGCACACTACAAAAAAATGCATGGAGTCACTTATGTGATGGCCAAAAGTTTGAGCCACTTAGGAATGGCTAGTGTCACTCTCAAAAACAAGATGAATGCTCACGAATCATATCTCAAAACAGATAATATGCAGCCTCTCCAGAAGTGAGATATCAAAAACTTCAAACCTAACATTCCAGAATGCATCTTGATGCTTCCGAAACATGCCTAACATATCAATGCCTATATATGATTTAAATAGACTATTGCCCCTAATCATCTGACTTATGATTTACACTTATTATCTAATTACAATATGACATCTTATTCATCTCTTCGAGAGGTGGTCCACTTTAGCTTGGAAACTAGTGCTTCATCTAAATTTCATGCTGCCATTACTTAAGAGCCTCTCTTGATCTCTTTTGATTGTGATCTAAATATTTTAGCGGGTGCATTTTTTTTGGGTGGGATGGTTTTCCTGCATCGTTTGCTTTTCTGTGAAGTAGATTGAGTCAGAATGACAGTTTACAATGCACTGTTCCTTTTAGTTGCTCCCTTTTCCAACTGGTACACATTGGCAACACTCATCCTGCTTCCTTCCTGCCCTCAAATGGTTAAGATGCCTTGACTTCTTAAGTCATTAATGTGCCAGGCATCAGTGCAGCTTATGCCTACAATCACCGTTATAGTAAATACAACTAATCTTTCTAAGTGGCTTGGTTTGCAGGGTATAATGTCTTCCCACCTGTCATCTTTGTTGTTTCTTGTGGTGGGGATGTCAATGGCCATCACGCCATGGTTAGCTGCTGGAGGCCAATTAATAGCCTCTCATTTTGAGCAGCATGATGTGCGAAGTTTATTACCTGCAGAGAGTGAGGTGAAATACCTAACTTATGTGCTTATTACTGATATGTAGAGCAAGCATTTGTACCATAGTCTGCAGAATGTTGTTTATCATGTTAGGTCCTTTTAGTTTACAAGTTCAATATGGATACATTTAGTGACGAGGGACTTTCTCTTTTTTGACTATTAACAGTAAATATAACTCTTTCCCTACTCCAGCCATGATGTGACTCTAACCCTTGTGCCTGCTCTTTAGTGGCCCTACCGCTATACCTAGACGAAGGCACCATTGGACATCAACTTCAGAGCATAATTTTAAAATACAGCTGGGTGACGTACTTTCTTGACTAGGTGGATACAATGCAAATGAGTGAAATTTATGCCTTTTTATGCATTTGAAGTGCATAGTCTGTAATTTTTAGTTTCAGGCTTCAAATATAGGGGCAATGATCCATGCACTTGAAAAGTATTTGCTTGACAGTTATTTGCCTGTAGACAATGGATCAAATTAATGTAAACTGTTAATGATGACTTACATGCAAGGTATTCCCGATGATGGATAAAGACTTAGGAACTTGTGCTGAAATATTCCTTAGCTGTTGGGAATGGTTTGCTATTTGATTGTCTGCCTCCCTCGTCATTATATTGTGCCATTCCTTGTACTTTGTCACACCTGATGCATTGGTCAATTTTTAACGGTTATTGCCACAATCCTTTTTTTTCCCTTTTGAACATACTTATTGCCACAACCAGGTAGAGCCCAATACTCCAGTGCTCTTCCAGTCTTTATATTGTAGTTGAAGTTTTATCAATAGTCAGACATTCTTTTCTCATTTAGGGTTGACATGCAATTGTACAGAAATATTTACACAGTGCGTAAATCTTGATGTTGTTTGGTGTTTTCTTTCAGACAGATGATTTGCAAGACCATATTATTATCTGTGGATTTGGACGTGTTGGCCAGGTGTTGCCACAACCTTTAAATCTTCTTGATGCAGTAGTTTGAAAAAACATTTATTTGGAGGATCTGTTGTTATCTCATATGTTCTGTTTTTACTTCTATTTGTCTTTTGGTTCTTACAGATCATCGCCCAGCTTCTTTCTGAACGGCTAATTCCATTTGTTGCTCTTGATGTGAGGAGGTATGAGTTTCTTCCTTCTTTTTTTTAAATGGAATTAAACTGCTGCCCTTTATCACCAATGAGAAGCATGTACATTAAGACAAATGATCACACTAATGAGGAGCATTTAATTCAAGTTGAAGACACTAAGCCCTAAGGAATGTCAAAAAGTGGGTTGAGGCAGGAAGCAAGGCTATAATGGTCTATGGTCTGGCTTTCTGACTAAATATTTAAGCTTACAGAGTTGAATGATGTAAATAGAATCCTAGTCAACATCATTCAAGGAATTGTCTGGTTTTGTTTTGTTGAGTTGACTGGAGTTGGATGCTTATTGCTTATACTTTAGCTATACATCAGGGAAAACTAGTTAATGTAGTAAAAAATTATTAATTCCTGTCTTCTTGAAGGCCTCATAACCAGGGGGCCTCTTTCTCAAGAAAGAAAAAGACCAAAAGAGTTTAGGAGTTGTTATTATTACAATTTTTTCCTATAGCAAATATAACCATGCTTCAGTTTGATGTCAACTCTTATCTCTTGGAAGGGAAGACTCAGGACTATCGATGCTTTGGTCGTTAGTTTTGTACCAGTATTATAAAGTAATTTTTGGTTCTCTGAAATATCTGCGTGTATGTTAGATAGTGCAAATGGGAAAAAGAAAAGGCAAATTTCATTTTTTTGTTCTATGCTTTGGATGTATTATTTGTGTCAGTCAAGTATGAATGAATATGGTTATCTTGCAATAGCTAATTAATGTAAACTTCTGGTGATTCCAGTGATCGGGTAGCAGTTGGGCGGGCACTTGACCTTCCTGTTTACTTTGGAGATGCTGGTAGTCGGGAGGTAAATCAAATAGTGGAAGGACTTACATATTCTTCCTGCAGTGTCTCTTTGTGACATGCTTCTACGTGTTCCTGGTTGCCAGGTACTCCATAAAGTTGGTGCTGAAAGGGCATGTGCTGCAGCAATAACTTTAGATACTCCTGGTGCAAATTATAGAACTGTCTGGGCTTTGAGCAAGAACTTCCCCAACGTAAAGACTTTTGTCCGTGCTCATGATGTTGATCATGGTCTCAACTTGGAAAAGGCAGGGGCAACAGCGGTATCTCTCCATTGCCTTTTCTTTTTAAATTTGTTTTCTTCCACTTTGTCCTTAGTTCACCCACATGTAATCAGATCATGATTTGTGGAAGTGTACTGTTGTGTGGGCTCATGGTTTGTTGATCATTGCTGATAAATCTTTGTTATTTCTTTACTGTGTTCCTCAAATATTGAGCAACTTCTACATCATAATTTATTTCTGAGTTGGAAATTTCTCAGGTTGTCCCGGAGACCTTGGAACCAAGTCTACAGTTAGCAGCTGCTGTTCTTGCACAAGTAAGTGGAATGGATGCCACTCAATCATTTTGAATCTTTTACTGCAGTAGTTACTTTGAATTGATGGTTGGTTTTCCAGGTACTTACTGGTAATTGTAAATGGTGTGCATGTGGTATGCGATCACATGGTAATGAATAATATTTTAGTGAAGCTGAGAGGCTATACTCATTGATATACATTTGACTTGCCAGACATAAATTGAAGGGTTTTTTTTTTTTTTCCATTTTTGGGAGAACATCACACAAAATGATTGATGGTATTTTTTTCATTTTTGCGTTAATCTCTGTTTCTCTCTCTCTCCATGGAAAGCAAGTCACCCGAAAGAGTTCAACATAGTGTGAGAAATTTTCATGAGTTCGAGCTTGAGTATATAGGTATAAGGGTTCTATGTTATAATAGATAGCACTTGGATCTGATCATGTGGATCTACCAGCTGCGGTGGCCCTTAATTCTGTTGTGAAGTTGTTGGCTGACACTAGCATTCAATAGCATCAAGCCATTGCTACCGGAATAACTACATACCTATGTAACTGTATATTGGCTGGCTGGTTTCTTCTGTGTTTTATGGTTTTCTTGTTTCTACCAACAGGCTAAACTGCCAATGTCAGAGATAGCAGCGACAATTAATGAGTTTAGGTCTCGCCATCTATCTGAGCTTACTGAGGTACTAAATTTTGGTTATTCCACAAATTACTTTTGCAGTTTTGGTCTTACACGTTTTTAATGGTTGCCTGAGCATCAAAAGGAGTCACTAAATTATTTTGTGTTTGTGCTCAGCTATGTGAAACTAGCGGAAGTTCTCTTGGTTATGGATTTTCTGGGATCATGAGTAAACCCAAATCTCAACCCTCAGATTCTTCAGAGGAGAACCAAGTCACTGATGGAATGCTACCAATATGACTCATCAACAAGGATAATGAAGTACCATTTCTAAAAGTGAGAAAAATAGAAAGGCTAACAAAAAAAAGCAAGAAACCATGAACACTTTTAGTGATTGACTTCTCCCCTTGATATGAATTGTACATAAATATAGCAGCCGAACTGCAGAAGTGCCAGTAGCATAAGCCTTCGTTGATTAATAACACATGTTTGGTTTAGTAAATTTTGATGGACCTTTTTCTGTAAACTTTGTATCAAAGTACCGTCTTTTTGGACCTTTTTTGTTTGAAATTTGTTAAAGAAAGTATTTTTTTGGTCATATAATGTTCACGAAATATGGGAAACAGTCTTTGTGCGCGCGGGGTAAGGTTGTATACATGTTTATTTCTAGACCCTACAATGAGGGGAGGTCGTGGATTGATTGCCTTATTTGTTGTGTTGATTGAATGCACATGAAATAACATAAATGTATTTCATGGTACTTGATAATGCTGTTATTTTGCTAATCAGAACATTTTTTGTATTACTTAGACTTAATTTAATAGTTATATTATCAATTTAGAATTATGGTGATGGATTTGGTAAAGACGGTCTGTAAGTAAGGCTTAGGGAATGATCCGTGATTAATGGGCGGGCCCGCTAGTTCATCGGCCCATCTTCCATAGACCAACCCAGCCCATGTTATGGCTGCGTGTGATAGTCTATAGCCCAATGATAAGCCCATGAGTTGTGGTCTTTAGCCCGTAAGCCGGATCTATGAGTCCGATTAAGACCCGTGAAAGGGACTTTCCAGCTTCCACTGTCCACATCCCGCTAACGACGTCGTTTTTCAAAACCCCCGGGAAACGAAAGAAAGCAGTTTCTCTCTCTCTCTCTCTCTCTCTGCGCGAGCGCGCTAAAACCCTAGAATTCGTACTGCAGCAGAAAAGCTAAAACCCTAGATCTACCAGAGCACAAGCATAGGGCTGAGACATCAACTGGGTCGTAAATTTCAGCATATGGCGTCGATGATGATGTTCACCGACTGTTCATCCTCTTCCATGGCGGCTCGGCTTCCCCCTTTGAGCCCTCGAAGCTTCTTCCATTTTCACCCCTCGATGCCTTTCCACTTGAGCCTCACAAACCCTACCTTCCCCAGAACCATCATCACTTTTCACAGACCTTCTCCTTCGTCCTCTGTCATCACTGGTACGTCCCCATAGTTATGTAGCGTGTTCATTCGTTATTTGAAGTGAATTTTTTGGTGGGATCAAGGTTGAATTCTTGAATATTGTTCTCTTAATCTCCGTTTAGTAGTAAGAAAATAGAAAGAACCAGAAGAAGAAGAAGAGCAATCACTTCTTCGGACGGACTGAATAACGACCCTAATTCCTAGCAATGTATCGTACACGACCCATACATGTTGCATTGGTGATATTGCTTGTGCTTTGATCTTGCAAATGTAATTGGTAGTAGGGTATCATTAGTTTGTTTCATATGTTGTTCATTTCCTCTCTGTCCCTTCTTCTGTTGTTCTTCTCTTTGTGCAACTGTTTGGCATATTTACACTTATTGTCTTATTGTGTCCTCTATGTAAGTACTCTTGAAATTTTCGGTGGCTGGGTGTCAATCTCCTGTCATGCCCATGGTTGTATCTGCTGTCTGTGCTGCCTAGTTCTTCAATCTGTTGAATAGAATAGAGGATATAGATTGAGAAGATTCCTCTACTATTGCAAATTTCATTAGACACCCCTATTGGGTTTGTTTTTCAAAGATTTATGTATTGGACACATAATGAGAACCCATAATAATTTTCTAGTGTGTTTGATGCTAATCAGTACCCATATCAATATCCTACTGTGTTTGTTGTGGAGGCTTCTTAGTACAGTACCCATATCAATGTCCTACTGTAACACTGGTGCTCTGACTATGCAGAAACGATTTCACAAAATGAAGTTGTGATTGTAAATCTTTATAGGATATGGCTTCAACTCAAACTTAAGTTTATCTAACTAGATTGTGAATTGATTCAGCCAATTTTGTGGTGATTGGAAAGCATGTGGGGTTTTCTGTTGGATCTTTGACAATTTTGCCTAATATCAGTTGGTTTATTATGCAGCTGCAATGACTACCGATGCATTTGCGAAGGTTATTGATGGAAAATCAGTTGCAAAAGAAATCAGAGATGAAATAACTGCTGAAATATCCAGGATGAAGGATTCAATAGGGATTGTGCCAGGGTTAGCAGTTATCCTAGTTGGGGATAGGAAGGATTCTGCAACATATGTACGCAACAAGAAAAAAGCTAGTGAATCTGTAGGGGTCAATTCCTATGAAGTGTTTTTACCTGAGAACTCGACAGAAGAAGAAGTGCTTAATTATATCTCAAACTTCAATGATGACCCTTCAGTTCACGGCATCCTTGTTCAGTTACCTTTGCCTTCTGTATGCTTCTCAATTTGAATATCATTTTTCCTTTACTTTATTATTCTATACTTATACCACAATGGAGAAATTGTCCTAATATTGTGTTAGAGCACAAAAATTCCTATTCTGCTTGCAACAAACGAGTTCATGAATTGAGAAAAACTGCGACTATTCGTTGTTCCTCTTTAGGTAATATACATTATGATTTTAATGGGAAATATTAAATATTATATGTTAGTAGCAAACCCCCCCCCCCCCCCCCAACCACCACACCCACACCAAAAAAAAAAAGGGAAGGAAAGGACTATTGTTGATGAAGATGATCTGTTCCAATTGTTAAGATTTGGCTAAAAATCATGATTCGTTTGAGTCATGCGAGTTCAGTTATCTTTAACTTATCTGCTTCAACACTTGCCTTCGTAATTATTAGACATTTTGAAGATTATCTGTGATCATATGTAATTGGTTTAGGTGAAACTGTCATCCTAGCGTAACATTATTAATGTGCTTCTACTTTGATTGCATTGTTCTGGTTTATGTTAAATAGAATAGCCCATCTTCAGCCATGATATTAAGATGATGTGATTGTGTCATCCCTTACCTGGTTTTTATTACGATTCTGAATTGGCCCCACTGCACTAATGGATAAATACTGAAAATAATACTGGAGGTTTCAGTTGGGCTGATTTCCCCCCAAAAAAGGGACTATTCAGGGCATTTGCTGATGCACTCTTGCATATATTTCTTGTATGCTTCGATGTGTGGCAGATTCTTTGGCACTGGAAATAGAGAAAGACTTGAAACCTGAAAACATATATAGAATCCTACATATAATATGCTGAATATTTACAGAAAACATGTCAAGTATCACAAGTGCTTGAGCTTAAGTTGAAGAGTCAAAATGAAAACAAATGGTTTGCACTATATGTGAATTTTTTTTGTTCCTTTTTATGTGTTGTCCTGCATGTGATTGTTACACAGTTCTCATTATCTTGATGGATTTTTGGAACAGCATATGAATGAGCAGAACATCTTGAATGCTGTTTGCATTGAGAAAGATGTGGACGGATTCCACCCGTTAAACATTGGTCGTCTTGCCATGCGAGGTAGAGAACCATTGTTTGTTCCGTGTACACCTAAAGGATGCATTGAATTGTTGCATAGATATGGTGTCAACATTAAGGGGAAGAGGGCTGTTGTGATTGGTAGGAGCAACATTGTTGGAATGCCTGCTGCTTTGTTGCTGCAAGTAATACTCTATTTCCAAACCACTTTTATTTGGAACATTGGATGAGCCAATTTCCCTAACTTATATCATACCTTCCTGTGATTTGTTGTTGTTCCCCGATTTTATATATCATCTTGACACCTTTTTGCTGGTAGAGGGAAGATGCCACTGTCAGCGTTGTCCACTCCAGAACCAAGAAACCAGAGGACATCACAAAACAAGCAGATATAATAATCGCAGCTGTAGGGCAACCAAACATGGTGAGGGGTAGCTGGATAAAGCCAGGTGCAGTTATTATTGATGTTGGAATCAATCCAGTTGAGGTGAACAAACTTTCCTCAATGTCTTTACATAGTACATGCCTCTCTCTCTCTCACGCATGCGCTCACCCCACCCCACATGCACTCAATACCCAACTCAACTGTGCCTTGTCCCAGTATTTTTGGGGTCGACTACATGAATCATCTTTCGCCATTGTGCTCTACCAAGGACTGTTTTTTGTTAACCCATAAATAATCATATCTTTCTTTACTATTTCATTTTAGGTTAATTTTGGTCTTCTTCTACGTTTACGCTTACTGTCAATATAACACTCTTTTCACCATGCCGTTGTAGGTCATCTATAAATATGTTCAAATCACCTAAGTCGATTCTCCTTTAATTTATCTCCTCTAACTACTACCTCTATTTTTTCACAGATATAATTGTTCCTAAATCTAGTTTTCCTAATTTTACCACACATTCATGTCAATATTCTCATTTTTGCCACACTTAATTTTTGAACATGTTAACAAGTGCACTCAATAGATTGGTTTTTTCTGTCTTGCAACCACAGTAAACCAGTTAAAGTTTAAATTCCATCAATGGCATCTTTGATGAATATATCACCTATATTTGCGTTGAAATGAATAAATTGTGAGTTTTAGCATGAGATGTCCCTTCCCTTTTCAATGAGGAACGACAATGAAATTACTTTGGTTATGATTTGCATTAACATACCATTAAACTATTTTGGTATGTTGTGACAGGATGCTAAAAGCCCTCGAGGCTATAGGCTAGTTGGAGATGTATGTTATGAGGAGGCCTCCAAGATTGCTTCAGCTATTACTCCTGTTCCTGGGGGTGTTGGGCCCATGACTATAGCAATGCTTCTATTAAATACTCTCATCTCAGCAAAAAGAGCTCACAACTTCCAGTGAGATACCGAGGGGCGAGGCTCACATTGAGAGCCAAACGTATTCAAACATGCCAAAACATCAACACGAGCATTCCAACTCAGAAGAAGGATATAATTGAATTTGGTTGAGTTTCTCCTCCTGCCTAACCCATCTATGCATGTTCATCGGAGCATTCTTTCGTCTTCTGTTATTTTTGTGGTGAGCATGCCATGCCCCATTGTCTAGCATAGGGGGTGTCCATGGGGCGGGCTGGGCTAGGCCCGCAAAATTTTAGGGTAGGCCTAAGTCTTTACCTGGGCGAGTTATCGGATGGGACGGACTTTGGGTAGAGATAGGTTACTCCCAGCCCAACCTGTCACTCATTGGACAGGGTTTTTTTTTATATATATATATATATATAATTTTATTTAAAAAGTTTCAAACTTAATATTTTTATAAATTATATTTTTGAATTATAAGTATAATTAAAATGGACAAAAAATATTATTTTATTTATGAATAGGAGAGGAGTCTTGAACTTTTTTTTTGAATTGAACATTGAGTGCACTGTGAACCATATTTTTTTTTAGAGGCATTGTTGTCATTAAACTTTCAAAGTTTCAATTTTTAACTTTTGTTTCAAACAATTAGGTGAAACGGCAAGGGGACTATTGAGCCGGGTTTTAATGGGTGGGCTCATGGGCCGAATTTTGTCTGGGGAATGGATTTGAAGGCAAGACCCAAGCCATCTCTTAGAGGATATTAGGCTTAGGTTCAGACTCGGAGGATATTGGGCTTGAATTTGGGCTCAAACTTGGGCTAATCATCGGGCCTATCAGGTTGGGTAATGAGACCCATGGACACCCCTAGTCTAGGCTGTCTAGCTCTATTGTTCTTACACATGACCTGCGAGAAATAGAGGAGTCCTTATACGTTCCCCTGCAACAGGAATGGTGACAGATCTTCACTATCCACTGCATATTCGAGTGTAAGATTGTTCGAAAGTTTTGGATTGGGTGCAATTTTAACTCTTGGGTTTCCGGACTCTTGTATCATGTTCAATATTGTTTACAAAGAATGGTCTACTTGATGTTACTTGTTTTCTCTTTAGTGTAAACCCGTTTTCCGAAGAATCAAAGAGAACATACTGTATAACATTTAAATATAATAGAGGTCAGCCAATTTTTCAACTGCAGAAATGACCCTCCATCTCAACACAGCAATAGATTATCTTCTCATTTCTGCTGTCATGCCCTCAACTCCTTTGTGTCTCACTTATCCCGTCAAACTCTCACTACAATTTCTTGGTTGTAAGATCAATTCGAGCGGCAAACTGGTTGATAGCAGATTTGTTTTGCTGTTTTGTACTCCTAAGAATTGAAACCTGTAAATAAGTAATGAACTTTAAGAACCTACTTAACAATGTAAACTAACCGTGTTGCAAGCAAAAAAACCCAAAGCTGGTGTACTTAAGCAGGATAACGTAGAAAGTATTAAAATAGGAAAAGCAGTTCAGAAAAATCATAGGTAACAAGTCGTATTTAATATTCGATAGCAAGTTTTCCCAGGACCACTTGAAACATCAGCTAAAGGAGGACTTCATGCAGTCGAACATCATTATTATATCCTAATAGATTGTTTTAAATTTTATCAGACGATTCGCTGTATGAAATTTGTGCTATCCATATGATTCAACAAACTTCACCAGAATCTCCCACATGTGATAAAACAGATCATCAAGGAGAAAGCTTGCATAAAATGAGGCTTTATACTAAAACTAAACAGGTTATAATACCTTGGGCCGCTCCATAGAGCTTCCAAAATAACCTATTCCGAAAGACAATGAAGTGTAGGCAGCTGCAATCTCAACAGCTTTCAGCTTTGCTGAACTCCCAGAAACCTAAAACAATACATCAAGAAAATAACAGTACATTTTCTAAGAGAAACAACAAAAAATAAAACTTTTAGTCAGCTTACCAGTACAGGAGCCTCGGCTTGCACAAGCAGAATTCCAGCAGTTTTATCAGTAACGTGTTGACCATTTTGTGGCATAACCGAGCCTAAAACATCCATGCAGGCCGAGGCTGGACCAGCCTGAGACCTGCAACAAAGCTAACCAGGTCATATTAACATACTGGGCAATAGATGCATACAATCTGATTTTTGCAGATTTACAAGACTCAAATCATCCAGGGAGAGCACCACACTATAAGAAGTCAATATCAAGGAACTTAAAAAAGAGAGAATACATGAAGTAAAGATTAAGACGCTTATGACCTCATTAATAAATTTAAAGTCGATCATTATGGAAAAAGGATCTTTAAGTTTAGAAATTAAAACAAATAATAGACGTAAAAAACTGGACCCAAAAACAAAAATAAATAAAAATAAAAAACTAGGATAAGATTAGCAAGAAAGCAATGTAACATAAAAGAGTCAAACGTCCCTCAGAAATATAAATATGTCTAATCATGGGAAAAAGCTAAAATTGGAATCATGTCAAAAAGCCAACAATTAAAGAGGCAAGGCTATAACACGTAGGGTAGCCCTTCCCCCCACCAAAAAATAAATAAATGATATGTATCAGAACACAAGATACCCTCTCCATGGTTTCCTATTCAAGAGTCTTCAAAGTTCAGAGCTCAGAATGTGAATGCTGCATACAAGGAAATAATAGAAAGATAATTTTTGCTGCAATATCTAGGAGATTAGAATGGAGGAATTGATTGTTGTTATTTTGAAACTTTCTTACTTCATAGCTGCAAAATCTACAATGAAGATACTGTTCACAGAAAAAATATGGGATATGCAACCATTTCCTAGTATTGAACTATAATTGCCTACCTAGAGAGTATAATGTCATTATAAAAAACCTAGCAAGTATAATGCTAGAAACTAGAAGACTAAAAGTTCACAACATTGAATACTTCTTCAAATGAAGATAAAAAAATTTGGAAAATATGAATAACAAACCATACAATGCTGACGACATACAGCACTCTCGTGCAGCTAATCCCTTCATTAGGTACTCTCCAGCACCACTAACACAACAACCAACTATAAAAGGAGCCCCCAAGGGGCCCTTTGAAGACGCCCAACAACCAGAGCCATACATTGCTGCTAATCCCACACGGCCACTAACCTGTCATAGACATTTAACCAATATATGTCAATTATTAGTACAAAACAGAGAGCTATGCATTAATGGAATCATGACCTCTGCTGGAAAGAGCAAGCATATGAATATTTACAAACATCACTAGCAGATATCTAGTTTGAACCCAAAGGAAAAAGGAACAATTTGTAAAAATTGCAACATTCTTATGTAATTAAGTTGACGAAGGATTTAGTCATCAGAAAGATATTAGTATCAGTGATGCACCAGTACCATTGTAGGATCAGACCGTACACATACATACGCTAGAAAGTTACATTAACACCAACAGAAAGTGTGTGAATAACAGTTTATTGTTTAGGAAAATAGAAGGAATATTAGTCACTTATATATACAAAAAAATGATCCTATAAGCTAGGTGCATCACCTTCAGGGCAATACCACCACTTGAGGCTCCAGATGCTATGCGTCCTTCAGTGTCAACACAAACAACTCCAACAGTGTCCATAACGCAATCCTCTTCCAGTGCACTCAGTGTAGCACATTGACCAACCATATTACCTTTTGAATGGTCACAGTTTTGACCATCTATTTGTGATGTACAAACCAAAATTCAATAATAAATAAATAATATTTACAAAGCTGAAAAATGTACTATAGTTTCAGAAAAAGAGAACATTAACGGTAAGAAATCAATAGAAAAGGCCTGTTAGTAAACTCCAATACAAAAAATTGGACTGGTAGAAGAACCAAACCATTGTGGGTACATAACGACTTTAAAAATTGGTTCTAGTCAAGATACACTCGACAGTAGAGATACACAACTAGTACAACTCAAGGAGCAATCCTATGGTATCTAGTAAAGTATTTTTCTAAAGAACAGTATTATCAAACCAAGGAAAACAACTTGCGCAATATGTAGAGGGTAAGCTACATCACAAAAGAGTAATCCATTCTCAAAGAACTGAAGAAAACACTAATTCAAAGAGTTGTGTATGGGGGGATTATATGCTTCTGTGTGGTTCCTCAGCAGCAGAAAACAAAAGCCACATTTTTGTGATAAATTACCAGAACTCCATTATAATGGCCATATAAAGCAGGGGGATAAGAACACTTTTATGATGGACACTAAACATTTAATTCTGACAAGAACATCCATGCAAATAATAGTTTGTGAATGAAGAGCTCTACAGAACACTATTGCATAAAAAATGTGATTTCAAAACAAAATGAATGGATTTAAGCATTGCATGCTATGCTATGCTTAAACATAACGATTAACTAGGACATCACAGAAAGTATGAGTTCAGTTTGTTTCTTATGTGCGAATCGAAGCAAAAGAGAAAAAAAGATTGAAAAATTACGATTTATGGCGTTGACTTGATTTCCTCTCACTAGTGGTTCGCGCATTCAATCTTATTATTTTTGATATAGCTATGTACCTCTTAGGATAATATGAGCAAGATTGTAAAGGTAACTAAAGGATCAGTTTAACCCCCTATGATAGGTGAATTCACAAAGTAACTCCCAACTGAACATACTGGTACCTTGAAGCCTAAGGGGGTTTATATGTTAATATGTAAATAAGTGAATAGCATAAAATACCTGATGCTGCAGCAGTCTCTTCAGGAGTAGAAGGAAGTTCCACCTCACACATGTTTGTAATAGCTTTGGCATCGTCAAGCATTCTCTTGTACTTCTTCCATTGGGTTTTTGCCCTTTCTGTCACCAACCACTGTCTCCAAAATATGTGCAAATATAAAGAACCCAATTCCAAAATAAAAGGGAAAAAATCTGACCAAGTTTTAGATCAGTATGTCTAAGAAGTATAACGATGCTATATACGAGGAAGAATAGGGTGATTACAGTTATAAACTGTAATCACACTACTCTTGTGGGAGATCACACCATAAACTGTAATCACACTATTCTTATTACCTCAAGTTGGATGGCATCGGGTGGGAGATAATTTTCTTTTAATGACTGTTTTGTTTTTGTTTGTTGCTCTTTTTTTTTTTTTTTTTGTATGTATGAGGGTTGGACTACTTGTTCACCCTTGCTTGCACTTTTTTTTGGTTCTTATCAATGAATGTTTGTTTTAGGGGTGTTCAAATTTTCGATTGGCCGCAATTTCGTACCCTATCCGACCCTACCCTACTCTACTGAACGGCTAGCTGCAAAAATCGTGTAGGAATGCGGAAGAGTTTTTGGTATTCCGATTAAATCGGATAGGAATGCGGAATACCCATCAATTTTCGCATTCCTACCCTACCCTACCCGCATTAATTAATTAATTAATTTATATATATATATAAACTAAAAAAACCCTAACTGTTTGGCAGTCCATATCTGGAGGGTGGTCATTTGCAGAAATATTGTTTGATGAAATCAAAGATCACTCATCTATCATGAAGAAGTCATCACTTAGAGGTTGTTCATTGCATAAAGTATGTTCTGTAGCATTCCTTTTCATATAGAATATTGAATTCAGAGTTATGGTTACCACTTAATTTGTTCTCCTTTCTTTTGTTTCTTTTTCGACTGTTGATATAGACTCCACTGGTTTGTCATAGTTAGCTGATACGCCCCTCATAATATTGCATTACTAAACAAGTGTTTGTTACAAATAAGTTTATGTAGAAGTTGATTCTTTCCTACAACTTTAATTCACAGTTAAATTGGTCAAACGTTTGTTTATAAATTGTTATATGGGCTGAAAGAAAGAAAAAATATGTTTCATGTAAATTTGGGAAGACAGTCTTAAGACATGCAGATTCTGATAGATATACATTCATCAAGATGACTGGTAGGTTTTAGTGTTATTGATTTATTGTGTTGTTAAATTGGTACATGTTATTTAATTGAATTGTTAAAATGATCCAAAAATTAATAGTTACAAAAGTGTTTACCCGACTTCCTTCCCGATTAATCGGATAGGAAGTCGGGTAGAAATACCACACCTGATCGGGTAGGGTAGGCCAAGAAAAAATTCTTATGCAAAGTATCGGGTAGGAAGACAGAAGACTATATTTCCTACCCGTAAGATAGGGTGAACACCCCTTGTTTGTTTCTTATAAAAAAAAATAGTGTGATTACAGTTATGATGAGAAGACAAAGAGATACTACCTCATCAGCCTCACTTGTCGTCCCTGGCAAAAGAATGCCTTTGGACCTTGCCCACATGCGAGCACCTTCACCGGCCAAGAAGCTGGGCAACGAAACAATTGCATCATCAGAGAACAAAATATCAGAGGTAAGAGGAATGTGAATGAGGCAGATGAAGGCAATGAGAAGTTCCTAATATTTGACAAAAAATTCAGAATGGTCCAGGCACTAGTCAACCTCAGGGATAAAATAAAAAAAACAAACTAATAAATAGAATAAAAATAGCAGTAAGTTTCCATAACATGTATGAAAACAACCTAAAAATTCCTCATGGCCGGTAAAACATATGATTGCCAAAAAATGCTAACGAATTGAATGAAATTATCTTACTGCTAATGTGATTTGAACATAAAGTCTAGTAAGATGAGGACCAAGCACATCCAATTCGTGCCCTATTACAAAGAATTATGCATGACATATAACTCCAGACAGAACATACTGAACTATGGACACGTGGACAAAATAAATAAAACATAACATAGCCACTTTATGATTTAAAAGAAATTATGGGTTATATGCAATCCTCAAGGAAAAAGGTTTCTCGTCCAGTGGGTTCAAACTTCAAAGACAAACACAGAAGAGTAACCATACATGGGCGGTATTCGACCCAGCAATGATGAACCCAACATCTGTTCCTTGGCCAAAAAAGCAGCAATTTGGACAGCATTTCGCACACCTGATAATCATTAGCTTCACAGAAAACAGAGCATAAAATGGAATTAGAAGCCTCAGATGCAAGCAAAACCAAATGAACTGCACAATGATGATTAAGGGCACAAAAGTTCAACTGTGGACTCAGTTTAGAGTATGATTACAATATTATATGATTATATACACAACCATGCGCTTTGGAAATACCTGGCACCGCACCGACAGCTCCAAATGCTCCAGAATCGCCATCCATGACACTGGCATCACATTCCACATGCCCATCTTCAGTCAAATTTGAGCCTCGGCCAGCATTCGTGCTAGGATCATCCTGTAATAAAACAGACCCACTTAAAAGTGAACTTTCCCGAAGCCATGCATTCTTAGAAAAAGTTAAGAATTGTATTTCCGGCACAATTAGTTTTCCAAGAATCGAACTAGCCTAGGCAGCCCACAAAGTGCTAATGACTTTGGTCAGACCACATTACAGTTGAATTGTCTTTAAAACAACATTTATTCAATAAGGTGTTTACACCTACCATCTTTGATATCTTATCCAATAGTATAATAAAATAATTGATTACAGAACACATCCATAATTTTTTTCTCAAATTCTTTCACAATTTAGAGTCCCCCAGCTGAGATAATATATCTATCTATATCAAATGTAACCCACACCGCAAAATGTTAGCTATGTTTTCTCAATGTCCATTACCGTAGTTTTTCAGCTTGTATAGAGGAATTATTAGACTATAACACTTTGAGTTCTTCATATATCTCATCCACACTCCTTCCCCACCTCCACCCAAAAAGAAAAGACCGACATGTGTTTCGGTTTGTTGTTTCAGTTATAAATCATTGGTCTAGTAACACTAAGTATTGCTTCTACTTTAATACTTTGATAATAACACCTCAGTCCTTATTTTTTTAGCATTGTACTAACTCGCTATTCCTTAGCTGCCATTAGCATTGAAATGGGATCAAGTTGTGCCTTTCGAATGCAATCTCTATTTAAGCTTCAGTCGCCATTTATCTCTACATTCACCCATACACAACTGCTTAATACTGGAGTGAGTCGCCAATATATTGCGAATATATAAGATCCTAACTAGTATTTCAACATTTATAAAGCAGCAGTTTTGAATCCTCAAGATCACCTTATAACAAAGTGAAAATTCTTCTCTAATATATACTTATGGACGACACAGAACAGAAAGTGAAGGAGGACCTTGAAAATCATCTAATTCCAAAAAAGATTCAGAACTAGATTCGGTGGCAAAATCCAATCCCAGCAAATTTGCAATCACTGATGAATCTAGAAAAAATGATATCTAAGAAGCAGGGTGGAATTGCAAGAATAATTGCTTCATTTCTTCTTGTTCTTTCTTCTTCTTTTTCCCCTTCCTATTCATCAATTACTTTGACGTATTGTTGGACATTTTGAGATCTCATAACCTATTTTCTAATTATTCAAAACTACTTGCAATGTAGGTAGTCTTCTCCAAGTTTCTACAAGTTGTCAAACAAACACAATTTTGCTTCCAGGCAACCACAGTTGAACTCAATGGCAAACTAACAAATGATAAAAACCTCTATAACTTCCCTTAGCCTCTTCATTTACGATCCTCCCAAGAATAACCAGGCTTCAAGAGTGACAAGAATTTAAGCCCCTCAAATACTCTATGCAATGCACCAAAGGATACACCTCCCACATTTGAATACAAATACTGGCTCATTTGGGGATACAAAATAGTGACATACCTCTAATACTTGGATTGCAGCCGAAACAGAATCTATACATCCACCGGTACCCTAAATTAAACAAATAAACACAATCATCAAAGAGAGTGTATTTTTCAAGTACAAACTCAAACAGATAATAACTACCTCCCATTAACTCATTTTTCAGCTAATGCTTCAATAAAACCTTTCACATCCATAATGGCCATTGTATCGATCCAAGCCTTAACCTATCTTTATGTTTTCCAAAAAGCACAAATTATTGTCTAATCTCACATTACAGAAGTCACATCCATTATAGAACAAGTTGAGCCAAATCTTCTTCAAATAAAACATGTTTGATTTAGATCGGGAAAATCGCAATATCAGAGAATGAATCCACTTTGAATTTAATAAATGCATTGCTTGTGAAAGGGTAATTTTAGTCGACAAATCGTTCTAGTAATTTGTTTGCCTTCTAATCTTTATTTTCTCTCTTTTCTTTCTCCGGTTTCTCGCATATCAAACAGTGTTAAGTAACACACACACGCAGACCTTTTGGAGAACAGAGGCGGCGGCGAGGCAGGCTCGATTCATGGCGGACCTGAGAGCTTTCTCGTTCAACGGCGAGTGAAACCCAGCGCCGACGTGAACTGCCACGAAGAAACTTCTAGAACTCCGATCTGCTCCGTCGGCGTCCATTGTCTTTGTGTAGACCTAATCTCGGAGTTCAGAACTCTTAACACTGGAATTGGTTTGAGGGAAAGGGCAAGGGGAGAGAAAATTATAAAATCATACCCTGAGATTTCTGAAAATTCGAAAATTGTCCCCTGAGGCTCCTATTTTGTCGTTTTTTGCCCAATATTATTTAATCATTAACGGTGGTTTTGACGGAAAGAGTAACGGAAAGGGTGACAACATTTTAAAAAAAAAAAAAAGACTTCAATAAACATTTAACAATATCCCCTCAATTAAATTCAACTTTTAAATGGATGATAAAACCTAAATAAAATTTATCTCATCGTTAAAAGATTATGAAATAACAGAGTAAAGTAGGCAAATAATTTTAAAGTAGAATTGATTGCATGAATAATAAAATATTAAAGGATCGCTAGTTTTTGCGCCAAGTTTCACTCCAAAGCATTGGAAAGTATTTCATGATTGACTTCATCAAGTACCAAAGCACAAGCATGCTCTCTTCTCTCTCTATATATCTCTCTGTCTCTCTTTCTCCATCTTTGGTCTCTGTTGGTTCCCACTAAAAAATCCAACAAAAACCTCCAAAAATCTCACCGAAAAACCCACAAAAAATCCAAAAATCTCACTGAAAAACCATGAAATCTCACCCAAAAATCTACTGAAACCCTACCAAGTAGAGAGAAGACAATCGAAAAACCCACAAAATCAGAGCAAAAATCCATTTGGATTGTTGGGTACCTAAGTATTTGAATTTTGTGGGTTTTCATGTTAGGTACCAGAGTATTTGGATTTTGGGTACCTGAATATTTGGATTTTGTGAGTTTTATGGGTTTTATAGTTAAATATAGTTGAAATAATTAGCTAAAATAGATAGCGTTATTAGAATGAATTAGTAGGAGTTGATTTTTAAAATAGATAGTGTAATAAAAAAAAATATTTTGACTAGTTATTTTAGATAGTCTCCTTGGAGTTGCTCTAAGACCACAATACTCTAATCCAGCTCAAGCCACAATAATCAACCGTTGAGCTGAAAAAAATAGTCGGCCCAAGCTTTGACCCAAATCCAATATCAGTCTATCAATAGATTTCGGTGTGTTCCTGCCCGCAAGTGTAAGTTTTTATTAAGATTTGAGAGCACAAACCTCGAACATGATATTCGAAGTCATGAGCAATGTAGTTACACACATACATCACTGTTTAGCTGTTCGAATTATAAACATATGTGAAGTACATTACATTATATGCATTGGTAGTCTCAGACATATAGTTTTATCTTCCTCTTGCAGAATTATAATGGCTCAATTTCCTTCAAATGTAGATACTTCATTCCGAACAAAGAACATCCCAGAAGGCCCTCCATCAGGCAGCAGAGCTAGCCTCACCGGACTTGCCGCACCTTCTTCTACAGATAATATACCAGTATTGAAGTTTATATCTGTTTTGACGTAGCCAGGACAGACACAATTGATTAAGAAAGTAGGGTACTTCTTCGCTAGAATCCTCGTGTAAGCGTTCATGGCTGCTTTTGAGACTGTATATGCTGATCCAAAAGACGGCCAATTCTTGGCTTGTAAGGAACCCTCTTTGAAGTCTTTTAGAAACTCATTCAGTACCTCATCCACTTTCTCTTCTGTAAGGCTTTCAGCATCACTTAGTATTCCTTTAGCCCATTCATTCGACATATTCTGAAACAACATATTTTGTCAAGAAAAAAACTTCAACTGTTGGCATAGTCACTTCCATAAACGATTAAAGGCAAGTAATTTTCAGAAGAAATTGTCTCGCCAATTTCATCTTGTAATTGCGCCTTAGTTCAATAACCACAAATATCAGCATCGTAAACCATGCTGCCTATTAGTAAATGGAATCATAATTCGCTGACAATAGACGTAACACCTTTCTATATACTGTCTACGAATGAGACGGGCCGAACAGATAATGCATCTATTAGTCAGCTACAGGATCAATTCAAAGGCCAAAAAAGTAGATATGGAACATCACAGACACAGAGCTTTGATTAAACAAGTCAGCTCTAGAGTTGAGTTTGAATTAATTGAAGTCACTAGAAAACTCAGTTTTACTTTTACCCTATTTTAGGTCAATTTATCTGCTTTAAATTGAGCTCTTCCTTCACTGAAAATGAGTAACAAGCTCCATAAAATTACTTAACTAACAGATTGGAATTTCTATATCTGAAGAAGAATTATGTTCCATACCTTCAACTTTCCCATGCTGGAGGAAACATTTACAATCCTTGGCGAATCAGATAACTGTAGGAGGGGAATAAATGTTTCAATCATTCTTTTTGCGCCATAATAATTTATTTGCAGGCCTTCTACTGCAAATTCATAAGGCTGAGTCATTATTTCATTCCAATTTATTTGTGCTCCTTCTGTCTGCATCAATAAAAGTAAGAGTGAAAATGAAGCCAAGATCAATTAGTAGTCGTTTCCCTATTCACTGTTCTAAATTAGAAAGGAAAATTTTACAAAAAGGCGTAGTGTTGGTGATGGAAGAAAGAAAGAATGACAGAAGGACCAAAAGAAATAAGAAAAAAAGAGGTCAAGTCAGTGACATAGATCAATTACATGTAGCCGAATCCAAACAAAATCAAGTAATTTTTTAAGGCCAACCAAAGAATATATAAGTTAGCTCACCCTGCTGTAAGAAACTCGAAGGAGGATCAAGAAACAACTTTGAAGGCAAAAGAAACCAATGCAAGCTAAAATGGAAGCTTAATCCCTATTTCATAATCATCTTTTTGGTAAAGATATGGAAGAAAACTGGAGAACATTGCATTAATGCTCCACGGGATTTTTTCCCTTTTAAATGAGACTTACGCCTCTGACCAACAAATGCAAAAAGGAGAAGAAAATAACTAGGATTTGTGAGATGGATCGCTTTGGTTATCTATAAAGTATCAAAACAGTAATCTCAAAGCAAGTCATAAGGAAGACCAAGTGCTTCAATCAAATCACATTCTAATTTTTGTTACCAGAACAAGTTAATTATTGCGGTTGCATTAAAAGTTCATCTTCCACATTAGCTTGCAGCAAAGGAATTGTTAGATATAGCTATTTATACACACGAAAAACTCACCCCACTAACACCGGTCACTGCAGCTTTCATACCATCACCATCTACTTTAGCTCCAAAAATCCCAGCATTATTCACCTGCAGGGTCCCAAAAAAAACATGCAAGATACAAATCATTAGATAATTTTAGGGAGGAGTTCAAACCCCTCCCCCCCTTTTTTTTTCTCTTCTTTCTCTCTCTTACATACACATCCATTATTGAATGAGAGGAACTCGAAACAGCAGCATATAGAGAACAGCTCGAATCTTTCTAAATAAAAGTAATTATTTTTTACAGGCCCGGCCCATACCAGACCCAGATCAAAGGCCCAGTTCAAAATTACAGACCAGATCCACCTCAAACATACGGACCAAGCCCACCACTGAATGGAGGAACCTAGGTCAGGTCAACCACGCCATCTTGAGAGTGTTAGGTCAGCCACGCCATCATGAAAGACCATAACTAACATGCGAAGAGATCTCCTTGGGATGCGCACATCATCACCTTCACAAAATTGTTTCACTTGTTACGAGAAGGGCGCTACCTCCACCGAACTACCTCACCTGCTACGAGAAAGACGCCTCAATATGTTAGGAGGCGCCTATAAATTGTAAGTCTCACCTATACAAGGTGTTATCTCTCACATATCACTCACATCTGAGCACTCTACATCTCTTGAGCAATAAAATATTCAGGCTATCCTAGTCCTTCAAAGTAGAGGAGGTCACCCTGACCAAACCACTTAAACTGTATTTTGCTTGTGTTGACTCTCATCATTTATTACTGCATTTAATACTTGACAGGTGGTGCATAAATACGTTTTGTGGTTGATTGAATTGCACTAAAAAGCCTTTCTTCAAACCCTTAATTAAACTTCATCATCCCTTCCAAACTGTATATCTAAAACATGGCCCAAGAACAGGAGCCACTCGAGGGTTCATAGACTTTCCTCTCCCTTCTGTTGCTAAATTTACTTTTCATATGGAACTTGAACATCAGCATTTAAACTTGCTTTTTCGTATAATATTCATAAGTAGAGGACACCAATTTTCAGCATCATGAAATTCTTCTCTGTTGTTCCACAGTTGGTTGCGGCGGTGACACTATGTTTGGAAGGAAATTCAAGACAGAGCGATCCTATCCTAGTGTAAGAGCACTTAGAATGGGTTTAAAGCAAGTTTATGGATCTAGCAAACGAAGTTCTTCATGACTTCAAGCTGAAACTAGAACAGCATAGACTTCTTGATCTTAAGTCAGTTGTATACTATAAATAGTAGGGGCTCATCACCATACAACCAGCATAGACAAGAAACTCCCAAGTCTCGACTTATTCAATCTCATTTCACAACAAAATCAAAATAGCAGTTGAGTCAGCCTTCATTATAAATTTCATCAAAATATTAGATCTTCAATTTTAGCTATGATAATGAAAACAAAAATCAAACAAGTAAAAAATGGATAGGTGGGTAGAATCGAAGTTCATCAAACTGGCTTCTCTAGTAAAATCAGAGATCATCAAACTGGTTAATCCAATAAAAGCTAAAGATAAGACTTGGATACTGAACTATCGTTCTAGCCTCTAGGGTTCTGTTGTAGCAGATGAACTGAGAAGGAAAAAAAATTAAGAATTGGGTTCTCCAATCAAATCAGAAATCATCAAACTGGTTTATCCAATAAAAGCTACAGATAAGACAAATATACTGAACTATAATTCTATGGTAGGAAAAAAAAAAAGAATTGGGTACAGATTAACTGAGAAGGAAAAAAAAAATTAAGAATTGGGTTCACTAATTTTTGTGATAAAAAGAATTGGGTTCTCTATAAAAAACAGAAATTACCAAACTGGTTAATCCATCAACAGACTGAACTACCATCCTAGGGTTCTGAAGTAGATGAACTGAGATGCAAAAACATTAAGAACTGGGTTTTGTATCATACCAGGATATCAAGCCTTCCATATTGATTCTTGACGAAATCAGCAAGGGCAACTACACTTCTTGGATCCGTCACATCAAGTTGATGAAAAACCACATTATCAGAGAGACCAGAGTCTTTGATTTTTTCAAGAGCTTCACTTCCTCTCTTCTCATCTCTAGCAGTCAATATCACCAAGACTCCATGAGAAGCTAACTGCTTACAAATTTCAAATCCTATCCCTTTGTTTGCCCCAGTAACAACTGCAATCCTGCAAAAAAAAAGGAGAGAAAAGAGTAGGGGTTGATATTGGATTTGTGATTAAGAAACTGGGTTGGAAGTGCAAATTATGTGGAAGAGGTCCATTACTTCTTTCCTACAATACTGGTGATTGCTTCCGCCATTGTTTGATAAGATGTGATTACTTGTGAGGGGCAACTAATGGTGGCCTATGATTCTTCACTGCAATCGATGAACGAGTGACTTGGACGGACTTACCGAATAAAAAAAAGGGAGAATTAGACCCAGCCTCCTTAATTGAATATTCTTCGAACATGTGAAAGAGACATTTTGTGGAAAAAAAAAAGTTTGACTACAAAATCAGAGGTCATCAACCACTTATTTTTTTCTGAGTATTTAAGAACGTCACTAAGGTGGTGTTTGATAAAACTCAAAGTTGAAGTCTGAATTTGTGGACTGTTTGGTATCTACTGAAATTTAAGTACTGAATTTAACTAAACTGTTTAATAACTACACAGAGCTGACGTCTGAAAATAAATTAATTTTCAGTTTTACCCTTCCACTCTTTAATTTGAAAATATTTATAAAATATGTCATAACATAAATCATAATCATTATTATTATATTGTAGTTTACATTTAACAAATATTTGATCAAAATAAATTACACAATAAGTGAATAATAACATCTGATAAAAAAAAAGAATAATAACTAATCAAAAATAAAAAATCAAATAATATTGAAAAAATACAATAAATTAGATTTCATTAATAATATGTGTGTGCGCCGTGAAAGTAATATGTCTGTGTGTAATTCTCTCTCTGTGTGTGTGTGTGCGTTTGTGTGTGTAATTATAATTATGTATATATATTTTTGTTGCAGAAGACAAGGGAAAGAAGAAAAAAAAAAAAGATCGACAAAGAGAATAGAAATGTTAGGAGTTTTGGAGAGAAGACTAATTATAGTTTTGATAAGATTGTAAAATATTTCGGGGTATAATTGTCATATTGTAAATATTATTAAAGATGGTTTTGTTGAGCGTTTTCAGCTTTCAGAATTAAGTTAGAGATCTCCTATTTAATATTGTAGCCTATTTTTAAGGAGCACTTAACATATTAAGAGAGTTTAAATTTTGGTTATCAAACGAACTTAATTAATAAGTGCTGAATACATTCATTTTAAGTGCTGAATTTGGGTTAACAAACACACCTTAACTCATTCTCTATTTTAGTTATTTTAACTAATCAAACACAAAAAAATACTTTTTAACCCACTCTCTATCTAACTTTCTATTTCCCATTTTACTTAAATGGTTCTTCAAATGTGAAGAGCTATTTAGCCTTTCTAAATTATCTCTCTATCTTTTTTTTTTCTCTCTCTCTGTATATATATATATGTTGTATTTTCTTTAAATTATTGTAAGTTAGTTAAAATAGAGAATATAATATTTAAGAAGAATTACACTCAAACTCCCTCACATATGCCGTCAAATATAATAAATTACATCCAAACCTCCTAAAGTTTATAGGTGTATAATACTTATACCCCTTAAGTTTAAAAATGTTATACTTAGACAAAAAATATTTCAGTCAAAGATAAAATATAAAATATTTTAAATTTTATAACCTAATATTTAAATATATTTTGATTAGAGAATTACAACTAGACTCCCTAATTGAATATTCTTGGAACACGTGAAAGAAACATTTTGTTAAAAAAACAAAAAAGAAGTTTGACTATAATATCACAAAAATTTGTGGATCATGTACCACTTAATTTTTTTTTTTTTTTTTTTGAGTATTTATGTTATTTTTCGAATAGAATTTATCAATTTTTAATACAGCGCACTCATTTTGAGTTTACTTGCCATTTTTTTTAGGTAAAACTTATCATTTTTTAGATAAAACTTTTTTTTTTCACGTTTTAGACAAATTATTATTTCTTTTTTTTTTTTTCCACTTTTGATATGGTAATAAACGTAGTATTTCCCTATAAAAAAAAGTCCAGAATCTTCCTGTAAGTCGCCAGCCTGTCCCAAATAATTTTCCAAACTTCCATTGGAAAACATGTTTTTTTTTTTGATCAACCAGAGAGTGAAATTGTATTCAAGTGGGAAAATGCTGCAGCTGCGCTGTCTGATTCGCTTGCCGCGAATTGGGTCAGCTGCCCTCCCAACGAGTTTCAGGCTTTACTTCCTAATGCTTGTAATCAGTTTAAGGTACATTTTTACACTCTATTGGTCATAGTTTCTTGCTGTTTCGGCCCATGCAAGTTTGCGCGCACATGAACCAACCCAACAAACAAACAAATGATATATTTGTATTTGACAATTTGTATCAGGGATAATTCAACTGCTTGTATCTCTGCAACAAAGGTAACCCAGAAACTTGATCATTTTGAGCTCAGGTTCCCAATCTCACCAACTTGTCAACTTACCTAACAGAGACGAACTATAAGCCCGTGTCCAGCACCAATGGACTCAGCTTGCAACAGTAAGACAAACATATGAAATCACTCATGTCAAAGAAACATATGCTAATATGCTATACTTTCCCAATTCAGAAAGATAGGTTCAGGCCTATGATTCAAACCCAACAATTACATCAACTGTTCAATATATATATATGTGTGTGTGTGTGTGTGTGTGTCTGTGCTATGTGGGGGGTGTGGGGGGGGAGCAAAACAGATAATGTGTAACCATATTGCCAGATATATATATCCGAGCATACATATTCATTACATAGGTAAGGATAGTTTAGGCAAAAAAGGGCTTAACAAAATTCATAATTGGAAGGGGCCTCATTTTGTTATATTCCCTCTTGTTTCAAGTTCAGCTACTTTGCCCTTTGCCTTGTAGACTATTTCGATGCTTAAAAACTACAAGTTAATACGGGTAAAAAAAATAAAAAACGTTAATCTACAACTGGCTGCAGAAATTTGGAATACCATCTGCAGAAGAATAACCGCCAGGGAGAAGGATATGAGAGGAGCTTTTATTTCTCATGAACAAGAGGGCTGTAAATAGGATACCACATGTTGTGCGCGACATATTGCACAGTCTCTTCCTGCATCCAACGAAAGAAAGCAATAGACAGAATACATTATTAGAATTTCAGAATATGCATTTTACCTTTTTGAATTGAGTCTATAGCTTTGACTTTGTAATAATTGTTGTGTTTTAAGATTAGGTGTAACATTATTTTCATCATTTTACCCTAAAACATTGTATTTTTCATCCAAGATGTATTCCATGGTCATTTTGCATTTTTGCTTGCGAAGTAAGGTTGAAATTGGTTCATACTTTTGACATTTGTGCAAGCTCCCTTGCTCCCACATCACCATGTCCTTCTGCCAGTTCTTCAGCAACAGCTGTTCGTATTACAGCAGCTCCAACCTCTGCTGTGATATCTCTAATACTGCAACCATACACAATAAGATCAATTCAGACTAGGCGATACCATTAACGAATGACACTTTTATCAGATGTCCCAAAAATGATGAATCTCTTTCAGCATCCATAAATCAAGCAGCGAAACTGTCAATGTATCCTCTACTGCTTCAAGTAAACCTGGTTAGGGCATATAACAGTTTGATGAGCCCATAAAAGCAGATACTGGGTAACGAGTTCTAAGGTATACCCTAATTACAAATAAGTATAGTTAGGAGTAAATAAATTGAATATTTCTTACTGAAAAAAAACATTTGAATATTTCTCTTTACACACACTGAGCAATTCATGACCAGATCCAGGCCTTTAGCCTTTGTGGACATGAAATTCGTACAAGGATACGCAGGAGTAATATTTTGGAAATTCTCACATAAAATTTACGGATATGAGACAAATTTATTGGGACACCCGTGTTGAGATGCACACTTCTTAACTTTGTACCCAACAACCATGCTGAGACAGGTTATTAGGCTACTATCATATGGTTGAAATGAACGCTTGAAATAATGGGATGCACATCACCAACTAGAAATTAAAAATACTGCAGGCTATATCAATTTCAGTCTTAAGAGGACTCGAATGATATCGCAACAAAAACAACATTTCCAGGTAGCTGAAAATGTTACCAATTAATAGATGGATACAAAATGCCCCTTTGAATTTCTTCATCTGTCATATATGTAGCAAGGCTGCATGGATAAAACAAAATCAGCATATATATCTTTTTATCAATAAAGAAAATGTAAACTAAATAGCTTAAGAGAAGATCTAGTAATAATCCATTTTATCTAGACATCAGTTCCACCACAATTAAGGGGTAATTCACCTTATTATTTGTAAAAAGAAAGCTATGAAGCACACTGTCCTACCATGTCCACAAGTAAAAGCAACAAGAAAAGCTTCAACTATAAGGAGCGAAAAACCAAGTTCATCACCAATAAACTCAGAAGACTGCACTTGCAACATGGAATTATACGGATTGTTGGTCTCTCTCTCTCTCTCTCTCTCTCTCTCTCTCTCTAGGTCTGGATCATCTGGAAATTCACAAGCTAAAAAATTAAGATAAGATGAAGGCAATAGTCTTAGAGATAACTCAGAGATACATTCACTTCTGCTTCCCTGTCTTTCCCATTATTTAAAAACGCAAGGAAAAAAAGGAAAGTTATTGTTATTCCAATCCAAAACCAATTGGAAATACAGGAGATCCCTCAAACCATATAACCAATCTTGGGTGGCCCTAATCTTTCGATGTGGGGTATAAGCGCTCTTTATACCCTCTCTAACATAGTATCTGGTCTCCCACATGGACCAACGACAAAGCAACATACATAGTAAGAAACTCAAACGGGTGAGAAACTAGGCCCACTTAGTATTAAAAGCCCATATCAGATACCATGTTAAAGAATCCAATCCAAAACCAATTGTCAATGAGTGAAGAGACCCCTCGACCATAAAATCAATCTTGGGTGGCCTTCACTTTTCAATGTGGGGTACAACCTCTCTTTGCAATCTTATAGAAAAGAAAAGGAAAAAAAAGCTCTCCTTACAGTTGTAGTGTTAAATATGTTAGGTTTATCACTGAAGTGATGAGGATCGTGTAGGAATTGGATAGATATTATAGATTAATTATGATAGTTATTTAGATACTTTTAATATTTATCTTTTAAGTAATTTTTTTTACCTTTTAAGGGTTTAGTTGTCATTTTGATTATTTATTTATTTTAGGGTTTGTGATCTCCTTATATATATAGGATTTGTGAACTCCTATATATATATACTAGGGTAACCCGTGCCTAAAGGCACGGTACAACATAAATCAACTAATTAATTTGAAAAAGTGAGGAGTGAAGATCCCTGAGAACAGTAGCAGAGCCAAAAATATGATTTAAAGTGGACACACTTTAAGTATAATAAATAAAAATAGTGTGATACATTTATATTTTTTATATTAGATTTGATATTTAAAAATTCATTAAACATAAAAAAGTCTATTTGAAAAAAATTAATAAGATAACATCTATACATTAATGATCAATAATATAATTTATTTGATACAAATAAAAGCAATATTCTATAATTTACTCATTTTTTGCTATATATTCTATAATTTTTGAACTAAAGGAGACTTCAACAAATCATACAAATACTCTAAAAAATCAATTTTAGTTTGCTAATTTTAAGAGATTTGGTATGAACTTTTTGTTTTTGTTTTTTTGTTCTAGTACCCAACTTGTTTGATCCAATTAATTTTGTTTTTCATAAATCATTACAGTGGGTCCAACTAATCTAAAAAAATATATAAAACATATATAATTAAAAAAAATATTTTTTTTTCAGGGTGACCCCAGGTCCCTCCTCCCTCCCCCACTGCGAGAGAAAGAGAGTGAAGAGTGAGAAGAGGAAGGTAAAATTCAATATGAATGGTATTGAAAGAGATGTTGGTGGCCGTTGAATGAGTTTATTTGAAACATTTGGATGGGCTTGTTGAACCTGCCCTATTTTATATTATAGAATCCACAAAATATAATAGAATTGACTTAAAAAAACATTAATTTATATACATGTAATCAAAATCGAATATTAATTTATATGCATATAATCAAAATCGAGTCAAATTTAATACAAACTAAAAATCTAATTTATCAAAAAACATATCGCCAAAATATTTTCTATCAGAAAAAGATCTACAAATATTATTTTTTTAATTAGTACAAGTTATTACAAAATTATTAATTTATAAGAATATATTAACATTGGGTTTTCTTAAGAGATAAAAAAAATAGTCTTGAACTTTTGATTCAAGACATGTGTAAGGCATGTTAGTTTGAGATAGTTAATTAAATAAACTAAATTAAAATTAATTATATTTAATATAATTGTGTTAAACAGCGCCCTTATTTTTTTTTTTAATATGTTAAATTGATGAGTTTTTTTTAATCAAAATATTATCATTGTCTCTTATACAAATTTAAAATGTTACAATACACAGTTGATATTACTGGCAAATTTGAACCATTTAATTATGTTAGAGAAAATCTTGTGATTCAAGTCAGCCGTAATCTTTGATTGTTTGGGAGGAAAAATATTAAGGAAAAAAATTTAATTTCTTGACCGTTGGATGAATGAATTTGAGACCGTACGATATGTTTCAAGATCAGCCGCAATCGTTGACTTATTGGGGGAGAATATTAAGGAAAAAAATTGTAATTTCTTGATCGTTGGATGAATGAATTTGAGACCGTAGGTTCGGCTTGTTGAAGCCGTCCTGTTTTATATTATAGATATAGGGGATACATATTTGTTGGAGGGGACTTTTGATTATTATTGATTATTGATATTGAATTCTTCTTCCTCAAATTCTCTCTCTGTTCTCATCCCCATCTCTTCTTCCTTTATCATCTCCTTCTTCTTCCCTTCTCATCCCTAATTCTTCCTTACTACGATCTACATCAATTTGGTATCAGAGCTATTACGATCTACATCATGAAGCCATGCAGACATGCACACAAACAAGCTTTGCCTGTTTGCGCTGCATGTCACAAAAATGGGGAAAAAGCGCTAGCACTGCAGCAACTACCTCATTCCACGAGGAAAAGACCTGTGGACTTATAAGACATAGATTCACGTTCTTGAAGTAATATGGAAAGGGTGGAGGAGACTACTGTTACTTTGACATGTCAATACTCAGGAATATGACGTTATTGCAAATTTAGGCACTTAAGCTAGATGGGATTCTGAGGTGCATGTACCTACTTTGCTACCGTCTCCAGTTTCTGGTATAACCCAGCTGACAAGTCAGAAGTACGACATGACCAAAAAAACCTCAATTCATAGTTAAAGCACAAGTTCTTCATTGGAAAGCAAATGCCTCTTGTAGGTCGCTGGTCTAGAATTCTTGAAAGAACCCAATTGCAAAGGCACAATTCATCAATCATCAAAAGTCAGTCATAATTTATAAGGATCTCCTAAGACAAATTTATAAGAGAAGACCTTCAAAATCCAATAATACTACATCCTAGCCACTAAAAATCTCTGCCTCACATCATAACTTAAATAAAAGATGAAGAGAAAGGAAACGTAAGTCCCTAATATAGCTGCTACTGCAGCATGAACAGCATTGCATCATAGTACTGCCACAATACTACAAACATAAACGCTACAGTAGCATGACAAGAATTGCTGCATGGGTTTCTAAGTTGCTTCTCCTGCTCACTTAGGGTCTCTTTGATTTTCTTTCTTTTGTTGGTTTTCTGTTCATTGAGTCACAAAATGTCTTCCTACTTTTCCAGCTACCCCTCCCAAAACTAATGCACTTCTGATAGTTGGTATCACACAGATGCCCACCATCCACTTTTTTTTGCTGTGTTTTGTTTTTTTTTTTTTTTTTTGGGGGGGGGGTTACATGGTGGCTATTAAAAGATAAGATATCACTATGATTATATCTCATGCAGCAATGGGAAATTGACATGTCATTACAAACAATATCCCTTTCAAGTCCTTTGGACTGGTTAAAACATCCTAAAAAAGGTCAAAGCAAAGAACAAAATGATTATATTTTTCATTCATACCATTCAGCAGCTGCTTGCAACATCCCGTCTGAAATAAAATGAGCACCAGAGAGGAGAGCTCCCAAACCAATCCTGAATCAACATAATAATGATTCAAATAGTAGTTAAACAAAAATTAAGCATTTTCACAAAATAGTGATGTGTAGCACGGACCCGGGAAACAGGTACATGTTATTTGCTTGATTTACATGGCCTACTTTTCCATTCCCTGCCCACAGTAAGTATGTGATCAGTAAGGTCATCATAATCAGACAGGCAAACCCAAAAGACCAGAAATGTGTACAACAGTGTGGCTCGCCGTGGCTCCCAGGTTGAGGGAAGCAGTATGTTCAGCCCTTTTATGATAGTGTCGTGATATTTCAAACCAAATTAAGCATCATGAAGGGTAAAAGTACCAAGATCAACATTGTCAAAGGGGCTCCCACTTGCAAAAACTATATTTTCACCAGCATGCTTGAAAGCTTCTACAGCAGTGCATTCAGCTGTTTCATAAATTATGCAAAGACAGGGTTCAGTAGAGAAACTGTGGACGCATTAAACAAAATGTTGGAGATCAGAGAGTCTGCAGAGACAAACCATTCATCGTAGGATTTGACATAGCAAAAATAGCAGGTTTTGTGGAATCCGACTCTTTCATGGCCTTGAGCACCTGATTTGTGTGCAAAAAAATAATAGTCAATAATTAATTACATAAAAAATGCATGCACTAAATCAAAACATAAAGTCAACGTGATATTCACTACACAACAAATAGAGGACAACACAGCTTGTGTCACGCTTAGTGTCTTATCTTTAGCATAAACCAGTCTGAAGACTAGAATGAGGAGGGTTTTAGGCTGTTAGCAGGAAGCACAGCTAAAATATAATAAAAGAAAGAAAATATCAAGAAGAGACAAATGGAACTTGAGGACACCTAGCCAATCAAATTAAAGTGCGCAAACAATAATCGCAGGAGCAATATACCCAGGTTGCAGGGGACTTGACCGACAACATGAGGTTGATGTTCTGAAAAAGGACATAACTGCCAACAATTTAACAAGGAGTATGCATCACATGACTCATGAATATAGCTACTAGAAGATAAAGCTTTCACGAATTCAACCCCAAGTAGTAGGGGTAAAGGCCTTTGTTGGATGAAATTCACAAAAATAGGGGATCACAATAAATGCTAAATGGAGTGGTAATGAACTTCTTAATTTTGTTCAATAATGCATAGATTCACATCATCACAAAATATTAAATGACATGGTCGATAAACAAAAACTACAGTACTACTGATATCTATAACCCTGTGCCAATGTCTACCAAGTAAAAACAACAATCTTGCAAAGCAAAAGAATTCCAACAGGAACCATTGTGCTTTCTGACAAATATAATAAAAAGCTAAGGCCCATTACGTCATAGGAGATTTCTCCTACTGCATAGTTGAGGCATCAACTGTAGTTTGTGTTGTCCAACTAACAATATTTATTAACAACTGACCAAATAGTGCAGAACTCAGAACAAGGCACAGTGAAGAAAGTAAAATACCCACCTCCTCATTGAAGATGCCGCCAACTCCAGACAAACCAAGAAGCACATGAGGCTTAACCTTTTTAACCTGAACAACAATTTATTTCCATTAATCCATTATAAACACCGAATTAGTCCAGATAGCTCTGAATGGTGAATATGGTACTCCTTCAACCATATGGTCCAACAATCTTCATATTCAAGACAATACAACTCCAATAAGATTTACCACTTCAATGAGAGTAGCTCCCTCCCCAAGTCCCATTCCCTTGATCTCTCCTACGGCTTTAGCAAATGGTGCAGCTGCTGGATCAATATCCTTTCTCTCTTTTGTGATGAGACCCTGCATCAAATCCAATAATTCTCAGACAGAGTGACCCCATGTTGAACTACGAAAAATGTAACTGAAATTACAGCCTTTGAAACACTAGAGTATGTCATGTAGAGGTATCATATTCGGGTCAAAAACCATAAGGTTATGGGTTCGAAGTTGAGGGCAGACACTTTGTCCATATAATGTCAAAGGTCAAGTTTGTATCCAATCCAGCCCTCCCAGCACCCTCAATTAAAAAAACTATGATACACACACAGAAAGAAATCACAAGAATATACATCCTTTTTCCTTCTTTCCTGGTTCAAATTCAGTATCTCAATTTTTTTCATTACATTCAGACATATAATCCTTTTTTTGGGTCCTGGGAGTATGCAAGACAATTGATCATTATCAATTCAAGAAGAAAAAGGATGCCTAGAATAAAATAGGCAGTACATAAAATTACTAGACTTCCTCTCTCGACAGGTATGATTAATACCTGTTTTTCATCATAAAGGTTAATGAACCTCGTATTAAAGGTTAATGACCCTCTGGCATACTACATGAAACATATCATGGCTTTTCAGGATTTGACTAATACTTGTAAAGTGCAAGTCATATATGTGGAACCAAACATTTTTATCAAGTAGGAAAAACTGAGGTTTTGCTGCAGGTTCTGCCATTCTTGAAACAGCCTGCAAGGCCATGTTAAGGACACCAAGCCCTGCACTGAAAACCAAATAAAAGAATAAGAAAATGCCAGCCTAGACTGCCAACAAGCACCAATGTAGCTAACCCACAATTTCACATAAGAGAAGACAACATTTTATTATAATTGAATGTTGTCACTACCTCCCAGCTCCAACCACTACTATTTTTTGGTTTGCGAAGTCGGTCAGGGGCCGACCTTGTGCTCTTACAGTTCCAAGTAGCCCTGCCTGTGCGACACCAGCAGTTCCCTACAACACATGAAATAAGTGAAATATTAATAAAGGAGGCATGCACAACAGCCCCCACAGAACTTCCTATAAACAATATTGTTCACTGTTTCCATACAAAATAGCAGATCACAACAACAAATTACTCACCTGTATATCATCATTGAACATGCAAAACCTTTTTCTGTATCGTTGCAGTGTTTCGAAAGCCCACTTCATTTGAAAATCTTCAAACTGATAAGATCAGCCGAATCAAGTTATCAATAAGACGTCTACTATACATAATAAAGAAGTCATTATTTTGAAAGAATTGGACCTGCACAATAGCTTTTGGCCACCGTGCATGAACAGCTTCCATGAATTCATCAACGATTGATAGGTATTCTTCTCCTTCCAGCCTATGTTGTCGTAGTCCTAAATCTGTCAAACTAAAATCATGAGAAAAGGAGATTCTTATAAATTCCACTGCAAAGAAAGGTTTACAAGCTTTTGTCGTAGTCCACTTCCAGCGCTTATAGATCAGATCATAAATCGGATATCAAGGATATTCTTCAAAGGTGCTATAATGTTTTAAACTTGTTTTATTCAATCTAAAATGTCACAGATTTTAACCGGATATTTCTGTCTTGCTTATGTCAAAAGTTAGAACTACTCAACCTGGAAGGTGGCTCAGAAAGCCTATCTCTAGAATTAAATATTTGACAAGGAACCCCTTAAATCAAAAAACTTGAAAGCAAACGTTGTTGTAAAAGACTTCTCACTGTATTAGCTCTTATTAGAATGCAAAAATGAATGATTTGGAGCCTTGGTTAGCAACTTGTGGTCTTACTATACAATTAGCTGAATCATGCAGTTGTTTATGTGGTTTCGCTTGTGCTAACAATGGAATTGTTTCTATTTCCCAGGTTTCGGGATATTCATGGTATCTAGTCTAAATGTAACAAAAAAATCATATCTAGAAACAAATCAATGTGTCAGTTTGTGTCCAATAAACTTGTTTCTATCCACATTTCATTGTTTTTTTCTTCTCCAAGTCAGAATTGGCTCTAATTATCAAGTCTTATTGTCCTCAACAGCACTTTGTCTATCTGCAGCCACACTCTAAAACTAAATGAGGTCTTCAATTTGTAGACTATTCAATGAATTCTGTGTAATTACATTGACAGAATTTGGTGCATATAAGAAGTTCTACATCTATTTATGGATCATTTAATACATGAGCTCTTCAAAAGGGATTCTTGCTGTTCTGCCACAGCATTTGCAAGTAGACGTGCTATCTATCCTTGTTCCTGGATTTATATCTGAGAGGTTTATAGCACGAGCTCTTCAAAAGAGATTCTTGTTGTACTCTCACAGTATTTTCTGTAAGCCAGTGCTATCTGTCATTGTTCCTTGATTTATATGAGAGGTTTATAGCAGTTTTTTTTCCCCTACTGAGAATTGCTTGGAGAGTCATTGAACAACTCACCAGAATGGTTTTAAATTACGCAAAGTCAATGGTGTCAAATGCTTTGACTACATGCATCTATTTCCAAAACTTTGACTTTTAGCAAACCTTCCTTATACTTGGTGATATTGTCCAAGTACTGACACCGTAACTAATCAACACCTGATACTTGCTAAAAGTGTAGGTTAACACCCACGAGATTGTGTGTTCAAATATGAGGACAATCACTAAGTGCAAATAACACAGGAGGTTGGGTAGGTACCCAGTACATCCCTCCCAGCACTCTCGACTAAAGTACATAATACCCTCAAAATTCAAAAAAAGAGAAATAAACTATCAAGAGAAATTTATATGAAGCATGAAGCACTATGAAGTTTATTCTAACAGTGAGCTCAATGCATGTGTCATATATCACTAGCCAGATGAGGACACATTTACATGCATCATCGAAATATTGCAATAGTATAAAGTAGGCAATGATGATTTAATGGAGCACACATCTTGGTTGAAGCATGAGTGTGTATTTCTATTGAATTATCACAAAAATGGTGCTAGAAATTTGAAGAATTAGCGGCAAGAAAGAGGGCGGGCATCCAATATCAACGTATTGAAAACATCCATCTTGGATCTAATTGAGTAAATATACTTCCGAAAAGCCAAAATGTCATTATATCCGAAGCAACAACATTGAACAACCAGGAACAGGCAGTTTTAATTATTAGTATCCGCGTCAAGAAAGGGAAAAAATAACAGGATCGTGAAAATAAAGAAAAAAACACTAAGCAAATAAGAGCATAGCTTAGTGTACATATTTCCACTCACAAAGACGATCTTCAAGAAGCTTCTCATTGTTAGTGCCAACATCAAGCATAACTGGGAGTACCTGTCAGATAAGGAGAAAGGGAATTAATATAAAACACAAGCAAACTAAAGAGGAAAAAAAAGTAAACAGTAAAATGTAATTAATCGCAAAATTGGACCTGTACAGGTATATTGAACTAGTTCCATATGTTCCAGTTCTGGTTTTAATGAATTATTGGCAGCACTTACATCATCTCTCACATATTGTGGGTCCCCTTGTTCAAAAAAACATATGCATGCCAGCTCACACACAGAGAAAAAGAGCCAAGTATAAATATATGATTTACATGAGGAAGAATAGGTGATGATTCAACGAACCATACACCTTAATGCATGTTGAGCATGGTAATTATCATTCCTTCAGTTTGACACATCATGTCTATGCGTGTGCATGCGCACTTCAATATGTTTCACACTTACTGATACATGTACATTATAAATAATGTCACGTATGGAACAAACAAGAGCACATAGAAGAGAATCAAGAAGCACATACTCTCTGTGGGTTGATACCAGCAGCAGCAACGTACATATCCAGCTTTCCAATTGGTATACCAATTCCCTGGACTCCAAGATCACCTAGGCCAAGTATACGACTGCCATCTGTCACAACAATCATGTCAACCTGCAATGTAAAGACGAAAGCATTATTCAGGTATAACTCCCAAGGGAGAGTGAAAATGAGAAATAAAATGTGGCGTACCCCGTCGGAGATTCACAAAATACCTGATGACCTGGCCAGTTATAGATCATAGACATCATCTCCCCCTTATCTTTTGCACTGAAATACATTCCACGTGGCCGTCTAAACAAACCTGAATAGTTTTGACATACCAATCCTACCGTTGGAGTGTATATTACAGGAGCAAAATCTTTAATGTTATCAATGAGAACCTGTTGAAAACAAAATAGAAGTGCTTAAGATATACTAATTTGGTACATGTTCTGAAATTTATAAGCAGTATCCATCGACAGACTTACTCGGTAGTATAAAGTCTCATTCCTGTCATGCAGTCTATTCAAGATCCTCCATTTCGCCAAGGATACAACGCTATCTGGTTGGTCTCGAGTATTTTTTTCCAGGGATCGATATGACTCCACTAAAAATGGAAACAATCGAATCATAGCATTAAACTTGACAACCTTATGGCCCTTGTTCTTGTGATACAAAAGTTTATTAGATAGAAAGATAAATACATTTACAGGGAGATTTACGTACTTCGAGGGCTAAGCATTGAATTCATAAGATATCAGAGGCCAAATTGAATGAAGGAAGAATCTTAAGTAGAATGCTAAGAGAATGCGTACACAAGATCGACTATCGAAGATAATATTCAAAATTATTTTTGCTAAACCTGGATCCAGAAATTCTTTACATTTTCTTTTTTTGAAAATTAGGTTACTGTAACTCTAGAGAATCATGTTAAATTACAACCAGATTAGTGCTCCATTGCATGAGAATTATATACTTAACTTAATAAAGATCGCTTTGATGAACTGTGGGATTCAGTTGTGAGAGCAAATACCTCATATATAGCCAGCACGCACCCTGTCAAACACTCCTGTACGAACTACAGGATCCTAGAAACCTTTCCTAGTCTGTCTTTCAATTATTTTGATGTTAAAGTTTGACATTTGTTTTGATTGAAAAACATTCATCCTACCACCAGCTTCCAAAACAATGGTACCCTCTAGGGCCTCTACTTCCTCCACTTAAAGATTGACCATAACTGTCAAAACTAAAATGCAATAGTGTTTCTCTTTATTCAAGTAGTCACCATGATTCCATTACATGGCTAGTAATACGCAAACAGACTTTGTACTTCACCAAACTGGAAAGCTACAGGATTGAAAGTCTGCGACCCAAGAGGGAAAGGCTAGGCAGGGGTGAAGGCACTATATGAAATATGCCTGGGACAAAAGCCTCTTCGTAGGCATCATTATTCTGCAATAAATGGCACAGGCACATTTTTTTCAAGTGCAGAATCTGACGAAAAAAGTGAGGGAAGAAGAGGAAGTAAAAGAGATGCCGCAAGCAACTCCATTTTGGCTCGTTCAAGTTATATTTAGCTATCCAAAAAAGAGAGATGCTATAAGGTGAATAATTATGTTGTTTTTCCTTAGATATGGTCTCCCCCACGATATCTCAAAATCATGTGTGTTTACTCGGGGCAAGTCTGCCTCAACAAATAATAAGCTAATTGGAAGGACCAGTCTTCCTGCTATGTGCACAAATGAAAACTTGATTTATTCCCAAATTTGTAGTCCCTTGTTTGGTGGTATCCTGCTAAAGCTAGAACACTACGTCTGTAGGACTCAAGAAAGCAATTACCTAATGGGACTATTTCTAGCCAACATTAGTTTGTTGCCTATTTAGAAGACATTGCATAGACAATTTTTTGGGTAGTAGACATGACTCATAATCATAAATGCCTTCAACGACACCAATATTCATTAACTCAAACAAAATTCTTCTCTTGGATTTCTCTCTTAGATGGTGGAAGTAGCTTGCATCCTTTTAAGTGGACAAACGTCACAAACCGAAACCAAAATTTACCACTCCCAAAATAACTCTTCATATTAACACAGGTAAGCAATTTTTAGGTATGTCTCTATAACAATATGATTTCCAATATTTCGCACACTTGACTTTCTACACAAGGGATGGCGCATGGACACATGGCTTGCTGCATTTCAAATGGTCATTACATCGCTCATATGAATAAGGCAAACATGGCTGTAACTATAATACCCTCAACAAGTGGGTGGAGTGTGTTTGTGTGTTAGAAAGAGAGACAGAGGCATTGATTACTTGAATCAGTGTCCCCCTCAATTTACAGGAGTCTTTTTCTTCTCATCCTCCCCCTCCTCCATCACCACCCCACCCCCTAACATTGTGTAAATGACATCGTAACCACCAAAATTATTAGATATGATCTAATATCAAAGTGCCTACAAACCCATCCAGCACCCATGGATATGGTTTTGGTACTTCTCCCTTCTATAGATTACCCAACTTATATATGTGTTCAATGGCATACATGCAAAAACTGCAAATTAGCTATTTGACTCAAATTATTTTCTTTTCTTTTCACCTGTAACAGCTATTAAAAAGATCCATAACAAGCTCACTCAAACTCAGTTTTTGCCAAAACTGGCAAAGAGTGCATGCAATATTAAGATTAGCACATGATTAAAAACTAAGCCCAGTGCACAACTATTTGCGTCAGTCTTCAATAAGATTAGAACAATATGATTTTATGAGATATGCAGACATTAAAAACTCAAAAGTACACCACCCAAATGGAAACCATAAAAAATATCAAACTCACTGAAACGGGCATATTGATGTTCAAATGATATCACACGAGGGGGAAGAAGACCCCGAAGCCCAAGTCGATCTCTTTCCGTCAAAGGGAAGCCGGTATCCTGCTCTTGAAAAAGCAAACAAAATATGAAAACATAAATGAAAGAAAAAGGGAAATTCATATATTCTAGTTATTCCTTAGATATTCATCTTTCGTATGTCGTTCATTAGATGTATTCTCATTGTCCTAATACAGAAGGCAATAATAGTAAAAGAGCCATACAATGCAGAATTTCACTAAAATTGAACAAATAAGTAAAAGCTAGCCCAATTCTTGAAATTAGCATAATTTGATGCAACATAACTAAAATTTAGCAAGCTCAATTCTCGTATGACGTTCATTAGATGTATTCTCATTGTACTAATACAGAAGGCAATAATAGGAAAAGAGCCATACAATGCAGAATTTCACTAAAATTGAATAAGTAAATGCTAGCCCAATTCTTGAAATTAGCATAATTTGATGCAACATAATTCTTGAAATCACTAGAATTTGGTGCAACATAATTAAAGATTTAGCAACACTCACTCATATCATATGTATACAAAATTAACAAGAAAAACAAAGTACAATTGTAAGTCAAAATGGATATCACACAGAAATCGACCTTGTTGAACCACGGATCATGAAGAATATCAGCACCACGCTTGTGCACAATACACGGACCAGGAATGGCCGTCGAGTACCGCCTACATCTCCGAAGATTAGACGCCGCAGATCGAGCTAGTCTCCACATACTTCACCCTAGAAAAAAAATTCAACACACCAAACCAATTCAAGATCTTTAAAGATCAAAGCACTGACTCCAAATTCAAGCTTTGAACTCAAAAAAGAAAGAAAAAAACAAACCCAATTCAAGATTTGAACTAAAAAAACAAACCCAATTCAAGATTTGAAAAGATCAAAGCACTGACTTCAAATTCAATCCTCAAGACTTCGTCAAAGCGTCTTTGCCAACGCACTTGCGTTGTCAATGTAGACCTTCAAGACTGAAAACAACAGTCTACGATACAATTTATATACGATTTCACCCAGATTTGTATTTATAGTAATCTCAATGTCACTGTTTGACTGTCTTTGGGGTAGCTGGAGGAGTAGAAGACATGAAGAGCTGTTGAGAGAGACGATGAGACTTGACGCGGTGCTGCTGCCCGAGATTAGGGGGCAGGAATAAGTGAGGGGCTGATGAGAGAGAATTGCATGAATATTCGACCTTTCGAGACATAAATACCCCCAATGCAATTGACTTTGAGTCAAAAGATTTGAATTTGGTAAATGGTAACTTTGAGCACCAATGGAAAATAAATAAATAAATATAAGCAAAATTAGCATGAGATAAACCCTAAGTTCGGACGTTTTTGGTTCGATTCTTGTTAGTGTCTCTTTAGTTTAACTAATACTTATTATTAGTGGGTGATTTACATATTCAATTAAATTTTATCTTAAAGAAGTTTTTTCGTTACGAAAAAAACTCAGTCTCGTGATATCAATCCACCAAAAATTTGAATCTAGTAAAATATTCTTTGATTTTTTTAACTATACTCATCTCGGATTGCTACATCAATTATCGCATTTCTCATGTTGCAGCTTCAATTATAATTGTTGATCTCAAATTACACCTAAACTATCATATTTATTATATTGCATCTCCAAGTATGGTGATTAATTTCACATTATCGTAATTATACGAAAATATCGAACTTATCGAGACATAAATAATCCAAGTGCAATGAATTTGACAAAAAAATTACGAGATTTGAATTTGGTAACTTTGAACACCTACCTTATAGAGATTTTGTGTTACCAAAATAACATAAATTTAACCTAGCGAGCATTTGTATTGGAGTACATAACTACATATAGAAAGATAAATAGAGAGTGAGTTTATCTCTCTAAAATAATGTGAACTCTCTATTTCATCATTAATGAATAAAAAAGAGTCGCTTACATATAAAGAGTTAATTAGAAAATAGAGAGCCTATTAAAAATGATTTTTTAGAATTTAACTTTCTATAATATAGAGAATCTATAAGAAATAGATTTTAGAAGTTGAGTTTCTAAAATATAAAATTGAGTGAGAATAGAGAATCTATTAAAAATATTCTAATAAACAAATCACGTATGTCGTAAAATTCAATCTCAATTAGAAACCGGCATCATATCTAAATGAACCGAGACCCATAATGAGTTCATGTTTAGAATTTTACAGACTGTTTGGTATGGGTGATAATGGAATGGATGAAAAATAGTGGATGAAAAGTAAAATAAAAAATATAATTTTTTCTGTTTGGTAAAGAAAAAAAAAAGAAAGAAAGAGCAATGGGGTGAAAAAAGAATCATTCCCGCCCACCAAATTGGACTCCAAATATGGGAGGAAAATGATAGAAAGTGACAACCAAAGGTTTCGACAATAGAGTCAACAACCTTTAGTAGTACCTATTGACAATTTAGTCCTTCGTGGCTATGTCTGATAGTATAATATCCATAACTATTTAAGGGCATTTTATGTTATTTAATTAATAATGATTTATTTATTTTTCATACTAAAAAATATTTAAAAAAAATTATCTTTTCCACCCTTTTTACAAAATATAAAAATTTATTTTTTTTATTTTTTTATCCCTGCAATCAAACCGACCATTAAACTCAATGGATGGTGGATGAGCTGCCCGGACATTGCAAAAGGCGGGCAGATTTGTAGTAAGAACAACTCTTTACTGGGGAAGGTTAAGAAGAGAAAGAGAAGAACATTAGGTACTGGTAATATGCCCAAATAATTGATGACTGGTGGCCCCCATCCAATATATGATTGGAGCCATTTGTTTTGGACCTCTCATCTTCATCTTATATATAATAAATAGGGTAGACCCGATGAAAAACACATTTCTTTTACCTGATTAAAAAATTAAAATATAAATCGTAATAAAAAATCGAATTTAAACGATTTGAATCGATAATGTGATTTGTATAAGCAAGATTATTTTATTTACATAGATGGACTAGATTTGCTAGGAAAACAACCAACTTAGTTTAAGAAAATGCGATTTTTTGTTTTTTTGAAATTGTAAACCTATTAGATTGGTTTAGTAATCAAATAAAGAAGGAGTCGTAAATAAGTACATTTGAAGTTTGAGATGTAAATGGGTGTCTTTTGGATGTGGAGTGTCTCTCTCTAGTCCAACGGTGTCGAGCCTTTACTTTGAGGCTGCGGCAGTCCGTGAAGCTTGTCTCATGACAATGGCTTGAAAATTTCATCGCGCCACAATCGAAAGCGACAGTCAAACCATAATTTTGTTGTGTACAGGAGAAGATGTACGTCCCTGGAAAATTGCTGCCTTCATAGATGATATCAAGTTAGCGGTAGAAACTTTAGATCTAAACCTCAAATATGAGCCTCGAGTTACCAATACGATAGCTCATTAGGTGGCTAAGTCTAGACTTCATCACCCTTTACCTCAGGATTGGGTGGCTAATCCACCACTTGTGCTTAAGGAATTGATTTTTAACGTCCGTAATCGATCCTTTCATAGTTGAATGAAACCTTCTTTCCAAAAAAAAAAAAAGAGTTTTGAGTCCCTTAGTTGCCTAAAATTTAGGTTGAGTAGATGCACATAAAATTTAGGTTGACTAAGACTGTGCTAGTTACCTAAAAAAGAAAATTTGGTATTTGGGGAGACTTGATTTAAAGTAAAAAGAATTTTGCAGCATGAGAAAGAATGCAAAATCTTAGAGCATAAAGACAGGTTGACTATTTGGGTAATTTTTTATTGTGGTTTATAATGCTTCAACAAAAGAAAGAATTTCAAACATGAATCACCCAAAATGGAATTGATTCCAGGAGTTCATATCTAGCTCTTCCAGGGCATAATATATATACCATATATAATTGAGTGGTTCCTTACATCTTGACTCTATTACTGTACTCAGACAAGAGTCATTTTATTCTAAAGTGGTTTCTTTTTCTTCACCTGAGTGAAGATCTGAAACTCAGGGAGGGCTCCACCTTAAATTCTATTCTCTCTCCACCCTTACTATTGCCAGTACAAGATCAACAATTCTTGTCAATTCTATCGACCTATCAAGCCCGCTTGGTAAATTACAATATCAATTTGAATGTGCACGAATATAAAATAGGTCGATATGAGGTAAAACAAACTTTGACGCTATATGACTTAAACACAACATGATCCACTGACAGTCCTAACCACCAACAACTCCAGGGATTTATAGCATCTCACAACAATTTTTTTTTTTTTTTGTGTACCTTTACACCATAGCAAACCACCAAGCAAGCACTCATCTTTCTCCTTGGAGTTAAGGCCAAAGAGAAAAGGTTTTGTAGTTCTGAGTCTCACAAGTACCAGAAACTGAAAAAACAATCACAAAAGACAAACTTAGGCAGTGGGGGCTTGACATCCCCCCCCCCCCCCCCCCCCCCCCCCTTCCCTCCTTTCTCTTCCTGCAACCAGCAAAATTACATGAAAGAAAACAAGTACATCACAGGAGGGGGCTATAAAAACCCCACCTCCTTTGGAGAAAATCACAGACTACTATGGAAAATTGAGGGAAAATGCTACAAAAAAAGTACAGACATTACAATTGAATTACTAAAGACTAACCAATGAATCTGGGAATCCACTCCACAAACCCCATCAAAAGCTCTGCATAGCCGTGAATCGATCCTCAAGCAAGATATGGACTGATGAATTTCAGTTTCTAGGCCCTCTCTTTCTCACCCTTTCTTTTTGCTGCTTCCATTCAGAAACTCTTATATACCATTCATGTCTGCTAGTGTTCAGAAGGTGGCCAATGATCAACCCAACTACTAGCCCACTTGCATATCCCATACAGATGACAATCCAATCATTTTCAGTTGGGAATTTTGAATCTTCATTGTCTAAGTTTAAAGGTGGCAGTGGCAATGCCTCAAAACTTCCACATTTCTTCGACAAAAGGTCTCCACATAATCCAGAATTCCCATCAAATGAATTGTTTTCAAATGTATCAAATTGATTTCCATGTGGTATAGGCCCCGAGAGATGGTTATGAGACACATTCAAGAATGCCAGGAATGTCAGTTGTGTCAGCTGCTGGGGGATCACTCCTAAAAGCTCATTCCGGGAAAGGTCCAGAGCTTGAAGATCCCTTAGGCTCCCTAAGGATGATGGGATGCATCCTGAGAGACCATTGTTAGAAAGGTTACGGAACTGAAGCCCCTTTAGATTTCCAATGGATACAGAAATCTCCCCTTCAAATTTGTTGTTAGAGAGATCAATGGCTGCAAAGACACTTTGGATTGCACTATAGTATGTATCCACGCCTTTGTTTCGTATTGTCATTGAGAATGTGTAATTTTCAGAAACATCATAATTCGGCACTGGGTAAGTTGCATCTATCTGTGCATATGTTGAATCCCTCATGTTGCGAAGTCTTGTGCCATTCCAATTCAGGAAGAATTGAGATGGCAACTCCCCCATAAAACCATTGTAAGAGAGGTCAACTATGTGCAGCCTAGGGAAATCAGTGTGTGATAGGTAACCAGCAATTGGACCATGAAACCGATTAGATCTCAAAAGGAGAATCTTCAACTCCGGAAGAGATCCCAGCCAAAAGGGGAAAATATCTACAATCCGATTGTTTCCAAGGTTGAGATGCTCTAACATTGTGCAATTGGCTAAAGATCTTGGTACCAACCCATCAAACTGATTCTGACTTAGATCAATCACTTTCAATTTGCTTCTTTTGATGTATGGCTGAGGAATGGTGCCAACAAAGTTGTTGCTTCCTAAATTCAGCATTGTTAGAAAACCACTAAAGCTGCTCAAACAGAGGGGAATTCTGCCACCCAAATTATTTTTCGACAAGTCAAGAACATAAAGAAAACTCGCATTGCAGAAAGAAGGTGGAACTTCCCCAGTCAATGAATTATTCGAGACACGATAGTAGAGTATTAATGGTGGTGGAATTGGTAGTGATCCTTGGAGCAAGTTGCAGCGAAGGTCTAAAATCCTTAGATTACTCCATGGAAGAACAGCTGGAAATGTTTCAAATCCCGTCAGATAATTGAAACATATGTGTAAAACTACCAATGTATCTTTACCTACATTCCATATCCATTTGGGTATAAGGCCATGAATATTGTTCCAGGCAAGTACTAGGACCTCCATTTCATCTTGAAATTTTAGGAACTCTGGGAACTCACTTAAATTGCAAACAGTCAGTCCTAAAACCTTAAACTTTGGAAAGCTGGCATTCCTGGTACTACTTCCAGTGAGGAATGTTAATCTGTTGGCAGAGAGGTGCAATCGGATGAGATTTTTGAGCTTAAGAAACATGTCTTCTTCCACAGTGCCACTCAAGTTATTATCGAGTCTGAAAATAGAAAATCATTGCCGGGGACCATTCCCGCTCCATACGAAGAAGACTTAGAAAATCATCATTAATCCATCGGTAGATCCTCGGCTGGAATAGATTTGTTCTAGATGGCTTTGACAGTTAAATTGGCTTGAACTCAAAAATGGTGATGTTTTACAACATGTTTCCAATTGGGTTGGTACACCATTATATCAAATTTTATAGCTTCACATGCAGGCAGTGGTGATTCTCTAAAACCATGTACTGGAGTTACTAATCCTCAATGCAACCAAACATAACCATGAAGTTTTAGAACTTTTAAAGAAGCATCAACAGGAATCACCCATCAAGAATAAAGAAGCAATTTACAAGAACAAAGTGATTTTAACATAAAGAACTGGATTCAGTTGCAAGTGTCAGTCTGACACCATCTGAGAAAGAAATCGGAGAAATATTTAGCGTCTGAATTAGTTTAGTGATATCCATGGATATGTCAGCCGGGGACTTGACACCACGATCAACCTGCAAATCATGATCGCAATTCAAACAGTTGCCCGACATGGAGAAGGCACCAGAAATGCATTGGCAGAGATAATATTTATTTCAGTAACAACAGAAAGCACATTGTTTGAAGAATGCAAAATTTTCTGATGTTTTAACTTTTAAGGCTTAAGAGCACAATCCCACCCAAGAGAATGAAATGGCAGAGAACAAGTAGTTGTGATTATGGTATTAAAAGAACATACAACAAAATTCAGCATGAAAGAAAGCATACAATGGTAATCGAGAGGTACTTACAGATGACGCAGACACTGGTTTGATCAATGAGGTGTTGTGACCTCTAATATGTGCCACAGCCTCAGCCATCTGGACACGGGATACTCTGTCTGGCCCGCCAACATTTAAAAGCAATTGCATTTTCTTACCCTCTGGTAAAGGACCATGAATACTAGAAGTGTTAATATGGCCACAAAGAGAGGAGCTGGGGAGAAGAGAGAGGGGAAAGCAGAAAGATAGGTTACTGTAGTTCAAAAAAAAAACCCACCTCTATTTACCCCCAACAACAGCGGAAATATTGACCTTATTATAATGTCACTAGTATGGCTGACATTGCATGATGCATGGGATATCAAACTGATAAGGCATAAGCACACAGGAATTCTATGAGAAGCTTATGATATGGTAACATTTGATACCAGGAACTTATTTCATAATTTGCTAGTTGTAAATTTTAAGTTGAGTGATGTGAATATCCTACATGCAAATTTTGTCGTGCAGACACCTCAATCTTTTTCCGGGATATGATAGGAACAAAAACACTTCAACTATTGCTTCTTATACAAGATTTGAGATAAATCCAATAATGTCCATAGTACATGCTTCTCAACGACAAGGAGTTTCACTTTCAAAGGTCTTAAAAGTGATATCTCCCTTGAACATATATTCCTTATAGTAACAGCAGATTAAACTCATGGTGACACATTAAAAGAAGAGATCATGTCAAAAAATATAGCAAAAGAGCACAACCACATTCACAACATGCATACAGACACAAAGAAAAGACGCCGAACCTGAGATCCATCTGTAAGTCAATGTTTGTATGATTTTCACAAGATCCTTGACATAGACAGGGCAACGAAACTCATCATGAAAAAAGTCCACTCTATCTCCTTTAGCAAGAATGCTATCCATCCACTGCATCATTTGAGCATGGATTGTCAATTTTTTTAATAGGAAGTATGGATCATCAATTGAAATCCCAGTAATAAAACGATCCAATTTATAAAATGTCATATGCAGAAGTCATGAAGTAAAATGGATGCAATTCCATTTCTGGTTCATACATGTTAAGGCCAAGATCATCTTTAGGATGGAGTCATTTTACAGTGCAGTGCAAACCCAATTGACAAGACAAAATGAAAAGGACATTTCATATCGAGCATTGAGAAGAAAAGATAAAGGAAACTTTTCATATAAAAAATATAAGAACGTCAGCAACAAAAACGACAGAACTTGAAAATCCATCATCTCAATCCTAGAAAAGAAAAAACTGTAGATGCGTACCAAAATATAACAATATCAAAATGCTATGTGAACCACACTCGAATGTTTCATTTGCTTTTGGAGTCCACACATTCATTTGCATCATGATTCTTTTCTCATAAGTAAAATTTATTTGCAAAATGTGAGATCGCAACCTAATGGCAAAATACGAATCAATAGTACAAGACAAGGTCTGCCTTATGCATATGCACCTGAATTGGGAGTGACTTTGGAGCTGGTGAGATGGTCTGTGGTCCAAAGATAATACTGCTTCTCAAAATTGCAAAGTTTGAGCAGCTTGTAGATATAAATTGTTCTGCTGCCACTTTGGATTTACCATAAACATTCACAGGTTCAGTCTCATCTTCCTCCGTATAGAAGGAGTTCGTCCCTTCATAAACTGACAAGAAGTTACATCAGCCTTAATCTGGACACAGTCAGAGATGCAACCATTTATGAATTAAAAATAAAGAATAAAAGGTCCAAAGGAGAAAACCAATATAATGTGGTTCTATTCTTGAATAATCCAAAAAGGCATAGTGATGCGATGCGCAAAAATAAAAGAAAGTCCTTTAATTGATTAGAAATCCATTGGGCGATTAGCAAATTCAGCTGACGTGGCTAATCGTATTTCCTAAGATAGACTATAATGGTAAGAAGAGGGGAATTGAATGGCTGCTACTAACTTTATCAATTAAGAAATCCAATATGGGTTTATGTTGCTTGATTGAGTTGGAGACATTCGATGAAAATTACTTCCTTTGAATTTGAACACTTCGACCACAGAAATTAGACTATGCAAATAAGAAGGATAACAATATGATGCCGTCCCATAGACATAATTTCCAAACAAATATATTGGGCTGGACAAAATCCTTTGACAGAAATGTGTTTCTTTTTTCCTAGTAATAATAAGAGCATTAGGATCGTGGATTCAGATCAATGCAGCAGAGTCTCATCCAGCTCAATCCACAGATTGCAAGGCCTTTTACCAATGTAACCTATGTAGCAATTTACAAATTATACCGCATGTAATTTAATGTCTGTTACCTTGATCAGTCGACAGATGAATCAAAAGAGTACTGCCCTCGCTGAAGTTTAATAACCATTTTACAAGAGCACAAGGCACATTAATAGACATGGCCAACGAAGGATCCATCTCACAGGCACGAGGTACGGAAAGTGCAGCGCAATTGATCACCACATGAGGCTAAAATTCAAAAAATGGCACACTAATTAGCACATGGAATATAGTATATCTCTTGATATCAGAGTATTGCAAAATTATACATGTACTGGCTGAGTCCAGATATTTATCAAAGGGAATATGCAAATGCTAGCTCAAAATAAGACAAAGAAGTCCAAATTATTGAAATTTACACAAACTGGAAGCTACCTATAGAACTGGTCAATACGAATTCAACTGTACAAGGAAATATCATTATGGGTACAATGAAACAATGCAATGAATCTCAATATCACAGATTTAAAAAGGAAAAAAGGGGATCTTTTCTCTCCAGATAGAAAAACTTACAATAGCTCCCAGCCAGTAACTAATCAAAACTTAGCTACTTGATAGGATAAGCTCTATATACATTTTATTTAGTAATTTCCCACGGGGCATACTCAGCAGCAAGGCAATGGGATTTGAACCCACTTTTGGAAAGACCAGCCGATTGAGAGATTGGATTAATTACTACTAAACGGGAAGGCAGATGCGACCAATTCAAATGCATTTATACCAAACAATTGTCAGGAAAGTGAAGAATAGTACATTCCAAACGCTAACCAAACCAATGCCCACATTCCCAACAAATTTTGAACTAAGACTGATGATATCCCAGCAAAATATATGCATATCTTAAACCTAATCCATATGAAGAAAGAATAAAGTATTGCAGATACAAACATAAATTATACCCAAAATTCAAAACCGAATGGGAAATCCCCATAAAAGCTTCAAAGTATTCAACACCGAATTGCAAATAAACAAACCCACTACTGATAAAATGCAAAATCGAAAGCTGAACATTAGTATTTTCGTAATGAAATTTCAGACCTGGCCAAATGTTTGTGAGATGGCATCGAACCCACGACCAGTCCGCAAATCGACATGGAAAGGGAAACAGTGAGGAATGGCGTCGAGCAAGGCCTGAGGAGGAGGAGTTGAGTGGTAAGTGAATGCTAGATCGTAGGAAGGAGTTGTTTCTTTGATCTCTGAAAAGCCTTGCAATAGGTGCTGACCTAAGTAGCCTGTGCCTCCGACCACCAACACTCTCTTCCTGCTCATCTCTCTCTATCTATCTATCTCTCTCTCTCTCTCTCTGGAAGTTACAAATACTGAAATGATTTATAAGTTAAGGGCTCGTTTGGTAACGTTTATGATTTTAATTTTTTTTAAAAATGAAAAACAGAATCAATTTTGGTTTTTTTGTGATAAAAATTAAAAATTTAAAACATGTTTGATAGTCATTTATATTTACAAACTTGTGAAAACAAAAATAAAAAACTTGTTTGGTATTATGCCAAAAATTTATCACCCAAACCCCACCACTGAGAACCCAAAACCACTGCCAAAACCCACCCCCACTGACCACCCCCCAACCCAACCCCACAACCACCGAAACCCCACCATTGAGCACCCAAAACCACTGCCAAAACCTACCCCACTGACCATCCCCCACAACCACCGAAACGCCACCAAAACCCCACCACTGAGCACCCAAAACCACTGCCAAAACCCACCTCCACTGACCACCCCCCAACCCAACCCCACAACCACCGAAACCCAACCCACAACCACCGAAATCCACCCACCACCACCACCGAATCAGGAAGAACGATCAAAACCCAATTAAATTCATAACCCAATCAAATCCCCAATCAAATCCACCCACCACCACCGAATCAAGAGGCCTTCCCCAATCAAATCCCTAACCACAGCACCCAAATCCACCACCACCAACCAACCCACCACCCAATCAAATCCCTAACCACAGCACCGAAAACCCACCACCACCCAAATCCACCACCACCAACCAACCCACCACACCACCACCACCCAAATAGAGAAGGTTGAGAGAGAGAGTGAGAGTGACAGAGGGAGAGGGGGGGGGGGGAGATGGCGTCTGATCCCTGTGCTTTGGGTTGTCTTCGTGTGGTTCGGCTTCGTGTGGTTCGGCTGCGTGTGCTTGGCGACGAAGATGACAGGCGAGAGAGAGAGAGAGGGAGGCACGATGAAGCTGAGGCGACGAAGACAGAGGGGTTAGGGTTTGGGTACTATTTATATGGATGCCCAATAAATATGTCTTTTTGGTGCTAATAAGGCTCGAAGCCTTGACCTCATTAAAAGCAAACGCGCGTTAAACGTTTTTCATTTTTTCAAAAACGACTTTTTAGCGTTTTTAAAAACGGAGCCGATTTTCAAAACGATTACAATAAAAAAAAAACGAAAACAATTACCAAACGACTTTTTTTCTCTTGTTTTCTCCAAATGTCAAAACAAAAACGAAAAACGAGAAATAAAAACGTTACCAAACAGCACCTTAGTTTTCACCAACGGTTGGTTAAGAAGATTTGTCAATCGTTAGAGGAGGAAGCTTCCTTTTTCTTTTTCTGCTTTAACAAGGATTCGAGTGGACAATCATCGAGTCGAGCTATTTGAAATGAGTTCAAATTTGGTGCATATAAAATTTTATTTAAATTCAGTTTATTTAGATTGAACTATTTTTTTAAGTTTAATTCATTTATATATAAAATAGTTGAGATACTTTAATTTAACGTGAGTTCAACTTATTTTAAACTCGGCTCAAGTTCAAACTTATTTTTTAAACGAATTAAATTTAAACAAGTGGAGACATGACCATAACAGTCTGAACTAAACTCATGAGGGAAACATATTAGTGGGATCTAAACGATATTATAAGTTTTTTTTTCTTGATTAAATCTGTAACATTCATTATCAGATTCATTTTTCGATTTCTTGATCAAACTAGAAGTTACCAAGAAATCGATCGACTCGAATGATGTCGTACAATTTCTATCATTGAATATTAATAATACTCATTTATCTAATAGTAAAAAACGGTGCCACATCATTTAGGATGAAAATTTGGTAAGAAAATTTGATAAGCAAAATATTACTGATAGTATACTATGTTTGGACAAACAAAAAACTGGTTTTTTTTTTTACAATCGAAATGACTTTTTTACCCTTTCTGTCGATCTCTCTCTCTCTCTCTCTATTGCACATACACAACAGCCACTCATATATGCACCACCAACCGCCCATGCAAGAATTTGAAGTTTTACTTTGCATGGATAGCTTTTATTGTAATCCTGTCCTGGAAACATTCCTCATCATCAATAAAACTTATTTTTTATAAATTTTATCATAATAAATTATTTAGACCATTAGAGTTTCACTATGAATTACAATATGAATTAGGTCCTCACATCTGTCACCTCCTTATTTGCAATTTATTATTGACATGGCAAATTGTCTAAGTGTCATCATTGATTGCTTGAAAAGGCTGGATTACATTGGTTTTATGAGATTGTCACATTATTACATTTATGAGTTTATTGGCATTGCAAATCACATATAGGGAATTCAATATCTGGAAAATGAAGTGCATGAAAGTGTCAAATTTTAGGGAAAGGCTACGGTACTGTCAATAGTATCATATCAAAAATTACAACTTTTTAAGACTAAGTTACAACTTTTTAAAGGTGTAAATTATAATTTTAAAGGGTATAATCGATCATGAAAAGTTGAGATCGATACCGAAAATTCATGATTAATTTTGGGTGTTTGTGATCGATTATAACATTTCCTTGAACAATTATAATTTCTTCTTTTAAAATTATAACTTTACCATAAAAAATAATAATCGGCGATATAATTCCCCAAATTTTAATTGAGGTGGTTGTTCAAGGCAAACTTTTCTTGTTTGGACGGATGGGTTGATATGGCATATGGGTGTAGGATTCATTCGGGTGGAGGCTATGAAAGGAGGTTCTAAAGTTTGGTTAGCAATCAACTATGATCATTATAAATCCATGCGTCTGAGTTCGAATTCCCCTGATTACATAAAAGAAAAAAATATTCAAATTTTGCGATTTCTGAGAATATATCTCGTTTTTCCTTCTTTCTCACCACCACAAATAATCATATAAAAGAAAATCAGTTCTTCAAACCATGACTCAGCCTCTTATATCTTTACAATACCCATCTCATGAAAAAATGTTGTATAGATCAAGGCTAGAAAGACATCTCATGAAACAGCTATGGAATTCTCTTTTGAATTATCCACCACAAGACTGAAGCACCAGAGTTTGAGAGGAACCGGAAATTTTAGCTGCTCTCTGGGGAAGCTTGGGCTTTCTCTATAAGGCACTCGATTTTCTGGTCATATAAAATGCAAAACCAAATTAAGAACAGCCGAAAGAACCATAAAGAGGAGAAATTATAGCAAGTAGAAAGATAGATATCATATGGCTTCTTGTACTTCAGGAAAATAAGAATACAGGTAGGGTTTGGAATATATACGAATCAGCTTACCATTGCCCAACCAAACCCAAGTTCTGCCTGAAAGATCAACTTCCAGGTAAAGCCACCGAATTGTAATGATCAGTTATTCACTACTATGTGTTTTTTAATACCCATGCAGAAAGAAAAGGTAATCACCTTTACTGATTTATTAACTTCATCAAGCTTATGTAGCACCAAATCTGTAGGTACTAAACCTCTGTGCCCGACTAGAGCATGGCGCGGAGAACCTGTCATCTGCATGGCATTGATAATTATAGTTGTCAATGACACAAAGAAAACAGAGAGTTTCATGCGATAACAACATAAGTCTTGACAGAGTATAGCAGAAACATGCATTTTGATTTGTAGATTATTCCAGTGATAACATACTAAGGAAGCAACCTATATTTACAAACTTACACATATGCATGAGAGAATGAAATAAGGAACTTGTGGAATCATTGAGATTCCATATGCGACTGGTTTGAGGGAATATGGGAAGAAAAAAAAGAAGAGACTGATCTAGGTCCTCCATTCTCTAATGTTTGGTTCCCTTCAAAGCATAATACTACACTTTAGCACGAATCAAAACAAGAAATAGAATAAAATGTATATATCACTTGGTTTTCCCGTTTCTAAGCACCAAAATAACTACAAAATCCAAAAGATAATTCTCAGACCCTGCCACATCCGCAGGGACTCCAACGATCTTCCTTCACTAAACATAGTTTTTTTTTTTTTTGGATCAATTCACTAAACATAGTTAATGTCAAGAAATTGAGTAAGCACTTCTGACGAGCCACAGCCAACCCAGAATCTGACCATAACATGCTATACCAGAAGCATTTAGAGAGAACTCAAGAAGACTCTTCAGACATACTTGCCACGCACTTTCATCCATTAGGGCTATGCAGATAGATGATTTTACAAGCCAATATTTGTGAATCTCATTGAAATGGCTTAATAGCACCAGAACTATCAAATGTTGGCTATTTACATTCCTATATTAGGAAGCAAGAACAGGCCTGCTATACAGCTTCAGCATGCTAGACTAAGTGCTTTTACAACTTACAAACATAATTTTATCACCAAATGTTTAGAACACAAATTGACAGTTAATATATTAATAATAATAGCATAACCATGTCATTCCATCTCTTAATGAAGGATTTGTAAAGGGAAGTACTTAAGACGAAGAATAAACAAATTTGCAGTTAATTTACAAAGACGAAACAATAGCCAACAGATTAAGAGAAATTTCATCACAACCCAAGGCTGTGTAGCCAACAGATTAAGAGGAATCTCATCATAGAATAGGTGTCTTGGATTCAGATTCATGGGACAGTAGGTTTGAAATAAGTTTAACGGACAAGAACTTTTAACATTTTATTGCTACCTTCAAACTTCTGGATGGTGATCTCAAGACAGCTGGACCTTCAGTCAAAGATTCCATACGAGCCATACTTTCCCATTCACTGCTGTGGACAGTAGGTTTCCAACTCCTGTCAACACCTTGTATAACTTTTGAAGCCTCTGTTACAATAATCTACAAAAGAAGCAAATTATCATTTATACTTCCACCTACTATTCACATCATTCTAGAGTTAATAAAAACAACAAACGGTTCAACAACCATAGAGCTGTACATTCAATGTAATTCATCTTTCTTTGCAATATCCACAACAGACACAACTCAACAAAACAGGGGACGTATAATACATTTACCTTCCTTAGAAGTCCAGGGTTATGAACCCCTTGCACCTGTAGTTCATCAACGGGTGCAGCTTTTCCATGGGCTATACTTTCAACCCTAATGGTATGGATTCCAAGGGCTGACTGTAAGCAACCTAGAGACATGAAGACATAGAACTCCGTTACTGCTAGGCACGACATATACTCCAGAAATTTTATGACATACCAGTTATATATAGTTCTATAATATGCATATCTTAACACCTATAATGAAGTAAACAATGTGCCACATCTTAGCCAAGTGGAAGAAATTGCAGACAACCAGTATTACAGTTGTTCCACGATTAGGGACACATGATACTGACTGAAAGAGATGACAAGGAAACATATTCATGTGCACACTCATGGTTAAGAATTAACCGAAGACCCTATCGGGGAAAAAAAAAAAAAGAATATATTGCAAGAGAGTATAATATCGATACGCAAATGCATGGTTAAACAACATGTCTTCTCATCTTTTGTAATGTCTTTGTTATCTTCCTTTTACCAGAGTATTTGTTATGTTCTTTTTCTTGTGCTTTTAGTTGACCAATGGATCCATGAACTTAAAAACAGGGGAAATAGTTATCCATAATATACAGTTGTAATAAAATGACAAATTCGTAAGATTGTGCTTCATGGGGGCACCAAAATAGGAACTAAAATTTACGAGGTAGTTCGTGCATGCATTGAATATAGTTGTTTCTTGATAACAAGGATTGCCAACATTTTAGAGGTTTCTAACTTCTAAGTGACTATAGAATAGCGTCACAAGAATGCCATGCCTTTTACCACAGGCCACTTTCTGGAATTTTTGGCTTGATCGCATTATAGCACCCAATTGTAGGTATCAAACACAAATATTCCTAGAGTCAGGTCGTGAACCATGAATTTGTTATATTGTTAAACACGATTTCATTCTTGATGGACAATTGTGAATGCGGCAGAAACTTTAATGCATGGGTGATCTAAAGAATGTAGACAATTAGGACACTGAAAACTAATAGAGAACCACATACGTTAAAGCTAGATTGTAGAACGCATAATCCAATTATACCTTGCTCAATGATAACATCGATCACCAAACACAGAGGTACATGCCTTTCTATTTTTGTGACTCCACAAAAGGGTACAAACGAAGGTCTTGACACCTATGAAAGTTTAGTGAAATACAAAGAATGAGTTTAACACCAATTTTTCCATCTCAAAACTAACATTACAAGTACTAACAGAACAAAAGGTACCTTGTAAACTACTTCATCAGGAGTGACATACAGTTTCCGTGACAAATTATCCTTCTGAAGCACATATCTTCTGAAAGGCAGATAGAGCAACATTATAATTCCAATACCCCAAGCTAAAACCAGTAGCAGGGATATTGACACCCATATAATGGTATCATATTGAATATTTTTTGCAGCAAGTTCTTCAAAAGATGCCATGTACAGTATCTGTCCAGGATTATCCACTTCTTCACCACCATCCAGTTCAGATACAGGATCAGCTAGCAGCAAATCTTTTGATGAACCAAGTTTAGGCAGCCCCTCCGCATGACCCATCAGCATATTTTAACGTAAATCTAATAAAGAAGTTCCACAAATATCAATTCAAAACCAATCTAAAATTAACAAACTAGACTCTAGAAAATATGACTCTTTAGTTTCAATGCACACTTTAGTAGTCTTACATGGAAAAAAAAAAGAGAGAGAGAAATTCAATGATAACGGCATTGGATAATCTGTCCAGCTGCTAATAAGTGAGTGGTAAATGCATGAAACAGATTTTCAATTTCTCACAATTAGACAACCCAAAAAAGGGAAATACTCTGGAATGAGCTTAGATATAACTAAACTAGCAATAACCCTGTGCCTCAAGGCACTCTGCAATACCAAAAATCGAGCTATGCTTAAATTAATGAGGTTATCTGACACCCAAGAATGTGTTGATTGATTTGTCTGACATTGAGAGTTGTGCAAGATGTTTTTGAGCGAGAAAAAAAAATTGGAATAACTTTTGCACCTTGGATCAAACTTACAGTTGTTGTGCTTCTATAAATTGATAATTCAATTTCCAATTTCCTAGTTGTAATATTACATAGATTTGTTCTTTTCCAAGGTAGTGAGTTTCTTTACTTACTAAATGAACGGTAGCAAAAAATCACGTTATTTTGTTCTCTTTTCCTCTGTTTTATAAGCAACCAAACAGGCAGAATCATTGTGCAAAACTCAAACTAAGAAACCCTGGAGTACCTCTAAACACAATGATAATGGATCATTAATTATCATTCTCGAAAAACGAAAACATAAAGAAAGTCTTTAAAATTGTTAACAACTCTCTTTCCTCCGTTTTCTGAGCTACCAAACAGAGAAGATCATATGAATAGCGATACGATGCGTGACAACTCACTCACCTGGAAATTCTCTTCTTCGACTGAGTCGTTGGAATATCAAAAATTCTGTCGAAATTAGAGCTTGATTAGGGTTTTCTCTTTGAGCATTTTCAAGCAACTAACAGTCTCCCATGGTTTTGTGTAAAACCCCCAAAAGACACAGCTAAAGGGGAATTCAAATACCCAAATGGCCAATGGGGCACCCGATTACAGTTTACCCGAATATGACACAGTCGGGTTGTCTGATTTTGGTTGCTATATGGTGTAGCATGGGTCGGAATTTTAATGGGCTGGTCCAAATTAAAAGGTTTGGATTTGAATGCAATTTGAGCATTTCGGGTTGGTAAACTCCAAGGACATGTTTGGTGTGTGGGTTTTGGAGGTTTTGGAACATGGGTTGGGGAATAAATCCCCTTAAATCCATATTTGGCAACTATGCATTTTAGCTCAGGGTTTGAAACCCAGCCTGGTCATGAAACCCAAGTTCATGGGTTTTATGAAACCCATGGGGGGTGGGTTTCATATGTAGATTAATAGGTTTAACATTTAAATGATATTTATTCCTCTCATATATCTATACCTATGTGTTGGATTAAATTGGTTAAGGGACACAATAGTCATCTATATACAAATATATTATCATAATAATTATATATCCTTCTGCATACCAAATATGGGTATGAATAACATTAAATGTTGAATCTCATATTTGAATATCATCTATGGGTTTTGGACAAACAATCCAAACCCCTTCCAAAAAATATACCAAACAGGCCCCAAAAGCCATCTTACCGTGCTCGTACACTTCGACAACTTCTATAATATAAAATAAAATAAATTTCAATAAGTTTATTTGACAATTTTAAATAGAGTCATTCAACAACCATCAACATCCCTTTCAAAATTATCGTACTTTCATGCACGAGCTATCCTTAATATTTTTTAAAAGAGGATAATTTTAATTTAATTTCCAAATTTAGGCAATTTCCAAAATTAAAATTCCATTTATAACCAAATGAAAAGAAAAAAAAAAAAAAAAAAGACAAAATCCATGACTCGGCGATCAATGAAATTATTGTTGGTTGCCTTTAAAGACTTTTCCATATACACACACGTGAAAAAGAAGTATGGGAAACAAAAGGTTTTCCGTGGACCCCACAATGACCCTGGGCCCCACCTTCTCCAACGGGAGAAAAATTTAATTACGCATCTAAATTCCAACTAAATTAACTATTTTTCCTCTCTCTCCCACTCTCTGTCCCTGTCTAAATCCATCAACCAGAATCACACGCTAAACGGCAAGTCCAAATGTCCTTTGATTGTTCGCATCTCCATCTATAATCTATTTGTGAAATCGTAGTTAATTGAAGGTGCTTAAAGTGCGGTTTCATCAACTATTTGTTTGGTTGCTTAGAAAATTTAGGTGAAAAACAGGGAAAGGAAGTCAGGTAAACCTCCTCCCCCCTTTTTTTTCTGTGTTTGTGTTTGTGCGTATTTAATCTAATTTTTCATAGATGGGTTTTCTAATTCAGTGCCAAAATTTCTTGAATTATGAATATGGGATAAATTATTTCGTTTGCCTATTCGTGTTCTTCCAGTTTTTTTTTTTTTTTTTTTAATTTTAATAGGCAAGAATGTGTTATCTTATACAATCAATAGTATGCTGTTGTTTCTTTGATACTGGTAATAGACTCCAATAATTTCTGAAATTTGGTTGAATTATTTTATTTCTAGTTATGAACTTGGGGATAACATAAAACAGTGCATCTGAAGTATGTTTCTATGTTGGAATTATGTTCCAGTTGAGATGTTAGCCTATTCTTTCCAGAACAAGTATTAACAAATTTTCGAAAGTGTGCATTGAGAAAATGGAAATCTTGCTAGATGGAAACAAAAAAGTCACATTTTTTCCTTCAATTATGTCCATTTTGAAAGTGGGGAATTATCCATAATAATTTGAGTGAGAATACAAGGATCAAAATTTTATTTCAGTACATTGTTTGGGTAACTTAAGAAATAGAGATGTTCCGGACACATAACGGAAAGGGGTAAAAAATTGGGGAACTTATTTTCAACACATTCTGGAACATTGGTCGAAAGAAATCAAAACATTTTGAAACCACTTTGAAACATTTTCAAACATTGGTAGAAACATGCCAAAACATTCTCTAACACCTCGAAGATTCAGAATTTAGATTCAATCACCGATTCGTTTTCGTTTCTTTGGAAACAGAAATGTTTCGGTCATTTCAAAATGAAATTTTATCCTTGAAAAAGTACTATTCAATCTCTTGGAGGCTTGTTTGCATTGTTTATGTAGTCTTCTCACATCTTATTCTTTGTTTTGCTAGGATTTTGGGAATTGTTTTTTTTATACTCCTTTTCAAGCGTGGGATGCTTTGAGTATGTTACTTTCATTCATTGATGCATGTCCAGCAATTGATTTATGATTTCAAAAGGTGTGGTTTTCCAGTTGTGTAATTGCTGTTGCTTATAGCAGTCATAAGTGTTGAACCCAATGATCCAATGGATAAGAAACAGCATATTGCAATATTTACAACTGCCAGCCTTCCATGGATGACTGGGACTGCCGTCAACCCTCTTTTCCGTGCTGCCTATCTTGCGAAAAATGAGGAGAGAAAGGTTACTTTGGTGGTTCCTTGGTTGTCATTAAAAGATCAAGAACATGTGTATCCGAACAGCATCACATTTAATTTAGCTTCAGAGCAAGAGAAGTATGTCCGCCAGTGGGTTGAGGAAAGGACTGGATTTATTTCTAGGTTTAACATACGCTTTTATCCAGGAAAGGTAAATTCTGCTGTGGTTTTTCTAACTTTAAACCTGTATTAAGATATAAGAATGCATCTGCTGCATTTGAATCATATATTTTGTCCTTACTGATGCGTTAAACTGTAGGTGAGAAAATAATAAGCTGGTGAGAAGCTTCAGTATGTCTTCGAAATTCATAAATTTATATTCAGTATCAAATGACTATCGAATACTTTGGGTCCTATAGATGTATGGAGCAAGACGGCAAATAACGTCCGATGTACTCTGAGAGTATGAGAAGTTCATAACTTTTCCAAATGAACTTGAATGTCTTCATCTGGTCTGCAACACTCCCAGGCATAATAGCTTCAACTTTATTGAACATGAACTTTATGACCTTTCGTGAGTGAAAAATGAGACAAAGTTTGGTTGACTATCCTTGCTACCATTGTCATGATACATCATGCTATGTGTTGAAGCCAGTTAGGTTGTTGCTGTTGATCTTTGAAAAGGATTTTCACATAAAAATATGAGAGGCACAGCAACATTTTTCCTATATGGACATCTCAAGCAAATGCCTTTTTACTAGCCTTCAAAAAATGAGCCTTTTCATCAGTAGAAGCTAGGAGGAGAAAAGTTGAAGGGTTTGTCCACATCAGTATGGAGTATACTTAGTCATCCCCCAAGTGATGCATATGCATTTCTTTTTTGAGGTTCTCTTCTCTTGCTTTACGATTTTGTACCTTGGAATGGTACAGAGGCAATCCTGTGCTTAACTTCAAAGCCTCTTCTCTTGCTTTACGATTTTGTACCTTGGAATGGTACAGAGGCAATCCTGTGCTTAACTTCAAAGCCTCACCAGTTGCACTAGTGAAATTATGAGATGCCAGTAGAATATAAAATGAGTGAGAAAAAGCCATTGTGGCTTCTTTCATCTATATTGTTTGCCTTATAGTGACACTAGGTTCAAATGTAGCTTTTTTAGATATTGTATGCTTGATTCTATGGATCAAAAGCCATCCTTTTTCCTTAATTTCTATTGCTGATTAAAGTCCAAATATGCTTCAGGTGTAGAAATCTACAGATTTTCCTTGATCTTTACCCTTTATATTGCATTTACTTTTTGAGTCGAATTCATGAACAATGGGATTTGAGCTATGGTGTCCACCCCATGTTAACTTTAGGCTTCGACATAACTTATTTATAATATGTGATATAATATTTTATATATAACTGTACGTATGTATTCTCATTTAGATTTCAATGAAAGCCCTTGCCATTGAGACTTCAAGTGAGTTTGACAGCCCACTTTAGTGAAATTGGTCAATTGCTACGTTGATATGACATTAAAGAATTTTTGGCATGTTCAATTAGATAAGAGTCTTTTCCCTAATATGTTCACATAGTTTTAGTTCACTCAACTTATTTCAGTTATCTTTAATGAGTTACCCGAAATATCACTTGTAATACATTTTCATGCTTGCGATGCAGTTTTCTCAACACAAAAGGAGCATTCTAGCTTTAGGTGATATTACAGAAACCATACCTGATGAAGAGGCAGATATTGCCGTCCTAGAGGAGCCCGAGCATCTTACATGGTATCATCATGGGAAGAGATGGAAAAACAAATTTCGCTTGGTTATAGGAGTTGTTCACACCAATTATTTGGAATATGTGAGGAGAGAGAAGAATGGACAAGTGCAAGCATTTATTCTGAAATACTTCAACAGTTGGGTTGTTAATATATATTGCCACAAGGTATGTTTCTGGATAAGTTTTTGTTTAATGGAATGATCCGCTAGTCATAAGGGGTAGACTGTTTTATTTCTGTTACTTGCATGTATTGTTGGCATGCTTTTATTGTTTAGTTGAAATATTACCTTGAGTATAAGATACTTAGAAGTTAGAACAAAAAGTACCCTTCAATGTAGGATTACTTGATTGGTAGTTGTTTCTTCTTCTATCGGCATTTTGGTTAGATTTAGTGAATGTTTCACATAAATGTGAGCTGTTAATTGTCAAATCTATCAGTTAATGTTGACAAATGATTATCATGTAACCCTACAGTAAACTGGACTAGATGAATGATGATGAGATGCTTTGCTTAATGCTATTGTGATGACTGTTTAGGTGATTGACAATCATCAAAGAACTAATTTAGGTGTTGTTAAGGGACTCCTAGTTTCCATTTTTCTGATTTTTTAGCTTTTGATATGTATCCAAAAGTACTTACGGTTTTATAATATATTGCAATTGGGGTGTGAGTGTCCTTGCACATCAGATGCTAATAATGAGGTCAGCAGACCATTATATTGGTTCTATGGTCATAAAGTGCCACTGATGTTTCCAGTTGATATCAGTTTTGGAGACAAACATACTATTGTGGTCATTGTAGGCAGCTTGAATTGTTGGTTTTCCAAGAATAAGACCCAGTAGGTTGTTCAGTTTCTGTGTCTATCTTGCACTGCCCTAGATGGTACATGTATGGGAAAGGATCAAAATTTTGTTTTGGTGCATTATTTCTATCACCTAGGAAATGTAAATGTTTTGGAAACAGAATGGAAACAGGTAAAGAGTTTGGGAATTTATTTCTGACACATTCTGAAACATTTGTCAAAATAAACCAAAACATCATGGGACACCTTAAAATATTCCGAAACATTGGTAGAGACATGCCAAAACACCTCGAAATATTCTGAAACACCTCGAAGCATTGGAATTTCGATTTAATCATTGATTCGTTTCCATCTCCTTGGAAAAGGAAACATTTTGGCCGTTTTGAAACAAAATTTTGATCCTTGAGTATGGGTCCATGTTTGAACATGCATATATAATAGATTAGGGAATAAGGGGACAGTTTAGCTGGTTTCTCGATCTGATTATTTTTTCTTCTGATGAGATGGTGTAGTGTTACTGGTAAGCTAAGCTTGGAATCAAGAATGGGTCAGGTTTGGCTTGGTTTTTGCTTTGACATGGAAGTAATGATACTGGCTCAATTGCATTAGTAGTTTTTAATCAATGGGGTGCAGGTATTGGGAGGGCTTTTGGAGTTGTGACTGTTGTGATTGTTTGTTTATTGGTATTTGTTGTGACCTGTTATAGTTGAAATTTCACTTGTTTCAGACCTGGAAATTGGACTAATTCAGTGTCCATGGTACGTAGACTGGCAGTGTGTGTATTACGGAAGTGCTACATACAAGAAATGCCTTTTGATTTCTCTTCTTTCTTATGCATTTCTTTCCTTATGTTGCTATGTTGGAGTGATAAAACATGTAATTCTATTGAATTTGAAAAGTAATACCAAACTTTGGGTGGCACTTTGCAAGTGACTAGTTCGTGGATATCCACTGGCTCTCTCAAAAAGTAGCAATGTTTATGTCTTTCACACATTGTACATTGAAGGGTACCTTCCTAGTGTTGCTGATAGTTGGATCTTTTAGAACTCGTATTGTTTCCTGCTATATTTTTCAGTTCACCATCCACACTACGAGCGAGGCTGCTATGGAGGTCCAATTGGCTTTCTATTTGTGTATAAAATGTGACTTGCAGTTTTAGTAGATATATTTTAAGAAACTTAATCCTGCTTCTTCCCCTGATTTTTATCAATATTTCTTTTATTTTTTGTGCTCACTGGACATTACTTGTCTTGAAATGGCAGGTTATAAGGTTATCTGCTGCCACCCAGGATCTTCCAAGATCCATTATCTGCAATGTTCATGGAGTCAATCCTAAGTTCCTTGAGATCGGCAGAAAAAAGAGTGAGGAGGGAAGCCAAGGCTTCAGCAAAGGTGCCTACTATATAGGGAAAATGGTGTGGAGTAAGGGCTATAAGGAGCTACTGAAACTTCTTCGTGATCATCAAAAGGAACTGGCTGGACTTGAGGTTGATTTATATGGTAATGGGGAAGACTCTGCTCAAGTTGAGGAAGCTGCCAAGAAATTGGAAGTAGCAGTTAGGGTTCATCCTGGGCGTGATCATGCTGATCCTTTATTTCATGAGTATGTCCCTCACCTTTTCTGATCTCCTCATGATATCAATGGGTTTTTTCTTTATGATGCTGGTAGAAAGTAGAAAATAAGAAGCTAGTTTTGTTAAATAAAGGAAAATATTTCGAAGATGCTTGAGGGTGCTTGTGGTACAAGTCATTGCTGTATTATCCATTCTTGGTTCTCATCTTCTTTTACTCTGAGAATTTTGAGGGTAGAAATCAGGTTACTGCACCAATCGTCTATTTGCATGCTTGGCTAAAATTATTCTATCGAGTATAAAAAGATTGCACTTCTCCTGATAGAAAGTGAGTATACAAATAAAAAAAAATTTAGACGGTAATATGGGTGAAGTGTGTGTGAAATGACATGAGCCGACCATTGAAGAAGGGTGCATCAACTGCAACTTTGAGTAAATAATGACTTAATGAGCAATGGAATGACTGCAGGGTCTTTGGTAAACATGTCAGTGGAAGGGCCTGGAAAGGGATCAGACATATTGGCGGCAAATCCCCCCCCTCCCCTGGGGGATACTATTTTATTAAAGAAAACAAGCCTTTTTTGGGGGGTGGGGGTGGGGGGTGGGTTACTTAGAGAAACCTGCTCCTCCTAGTATTTGATAAAGACAGGTTTGCAACTCTTTTTAGAAAAAGGACATGGAATCCCCTTCCCCAAAGAAAGAAACATTCTTCATTGTCTATCAAAATTAAAATGCACTTGCGTTGAAGCTTGGCTTGGTCGGTTCCAGGTTTATTTGACTTGGTATAGTTCTGGGTAACCATAGGACAAGGAAGGGACTAAGGAGGACAGAAAAGCATCCATTGCCTCATATGGAAAGTTTATTTCGTGGGAAATAAGTTGACTTACTTATTATCGAACTTGATCTAAACAGCATTAATTACTGGGATCTCCATATCAGATGGTTAGTGCCTGATCATTTTATTGGGTCATTCATGGACAAGGTTCATGTCGACTGGTTGTTATTGTGCTGATCTAAAAATTTTCTCCTTTATGCTTGCCATTTCCCTAGGTATTTAATTTGTGGGAAATATTCTTTTTGCAACCTCTGGTACAGCCCCTTTATCTTCTAGCAGAAAGCAGCTGCTGCCTGTTCTTCTGAGGAACTTTGAACTCTAGCAACCAATAGATTCTGTTCTCCATCTAAATATGTTTTGGTAATTATATTTTTAAAGATGTTCAACATGGTTTAGAGTTTCATTTCTAGATGTCTTCTTATCCTCTTCTTAATCCAGCTATAAAGTGTTCCTGAATCCAAGTACCACAGATGTCGTCTGCACAACCACAGCCGAAGCATTGGCAATGGGGAAAATAGTTGTTTGCGCTGATCATCCCTCAAATGAATTTTTTAAGCAGTTCCCAAATTGTCGAACATATGAGGATGGCAGTGGGTTTGTGAAAGCTACACGCAAGGCACTGGCAGACGAGCCTGCCCCACTGACTGATGCACAAATGCATGAGCTCTCATGGGAGGCTGCCACAGAACGGTTTCTAAACACTGCAGAACTGGACAATGTCCCTGCAAAAAGACTGACAAAGAAGCCATCAAAGCTTTTTATGTCTACATCTTTGAATTTTCGAAGGAATCTTGTGGATGCATCAGCATTAGTTCATTTTGTGGGAACTGGGCTCCTGAGTTCTCAACCAAATGAAGAGCAATGTAAAGAGCTTGGCATGTCTGTCCCTTCAAGAAAGTGGCGAATCTCTCCGAGGAAACGGGAGAAAAGTTATGCAAATTCTCTGTTTTAAATCTCAGGTGGCTGAGGTGCCAGAATACAGTCACTGATGCAAGGATTTTTTGTTGGTTCTTTTGTATGTTGTTGTCTAGAATGAAAAATGGTTGAAGGATGGGTGGACTAATGTACTTGAATGTTGTATAGCAGCAGAATTGTATATGTAGCATACTTCTGTTGTAAATTTTCCATTCTTGTATCTCTTCCTTTCCTTGGCCTAGTGGGTTTTGTGGGGGGGGGGGGTGGGGGTAGACATAGTTTTTTTTCTCTTGTAACTTTATTAATAAGATTTGATGGTTGGTTATGGCTAATTTAAGCATTTATTAGGAATGTCAATTGAGTCATGTCTTATTATCTTCAAGTCTCAGCTTCTATCCAATTATCTTAATTTAATTTCTGAAATCCCTCCCACATGAATTTTGGCTAATTTAAGCCATTTGATTAGGGGTGTCAATCTAGTTGTATTTTTATCATGTCGTGATTTGATCTTGTCATTTCGGTTCTTCTTGTGTTCTTGTCAAAGCAACATTCTAATTAGCAGATGGTCTGTCATTGATTATATGACCATCTAAAAGTCCTCTAATTATAGGGGATAGGATCCCATCCTACTTTCTATTGATCATAATACCGTATTCTACTACTTTAATTTTTTTTTAATATTATATCACAATTATTATATATTCTTAGTATTATATCACAATTATTAAATTTTCAACTTCAACTTGGTATCTTTGTACTTGACCCGAGGTAAGGGTGATAATTGTGTCGTGTCGTATTATTTTTCGGGTTTGTGTCAAGTATTATTTAACCTAAATTTAACGCATTTAATTAAGCGTGTCAAAATGAAATGTTTACTTTTATGTTAATCTATACAATCCATTAATCAAAATTTAACACTAAGATTTAAGTATGAGTCAAACTCATACTCATACTTTTTTTATAAACTAAAAATTAACCTAATAAATATATAATAATAAAATAAGTACAAAAATCTTTTTTTTTATATATGAATTATGTCAATATTTGAGAAAAAAAATAATAAAACTGACATTTTATTTTTATAATATTAATTAAACATATTAATTGTATTAATTTTGTGTATGACCCTAACCTAACCTAATAAAATAACTAATCATCCATGTCTTACACCGAGCTACTTATTATTGTATCGTACTTCGGAAAAGCCAATGGAGCCACAAAGGGAAGGTGAAGTGCACCCGAGTGGGCCGTCGTCGCCGATAGTTTCGAGTGGCCGGATAGTTCCTCCGGCCGCCTCTCCGTTCATGGTCCGGAAGCACGCATCCTTCGAATTCCTCGTCGAGAGAGGGAGAGAGAGAGAGATGAAATCCCACATCATAACATTTCCTTTGGTCGAAATCTGGAGACTAAAACCCAGAAAAACCCTTGATAAAAAACCCACTAGTCCATCATGTATAGGTATATATATCTTATATTATGGTGTATATGTGCGTGTGTATGTCAATATAAAGCATTCATTGTGTTAATTCATTTTCCCATTGCAGAGACTGGAAGTCAAGAGAGAAAGAGAGGACATGGCTGAGCAACACTTCTCGGATGTTCCTCACACTGGCTGAATGATTGAAAGCTAGACCCTTAAGTCTAAAAATGGTAATTAAGTCTTCAGTAACATATCATCATAAATGTGCACATTCACTATTAGTTTCTTAAATAAATTGACACTTATTTTAGCCTATGAAATTAGGAATTGTAGGATTTTTGTTTTTTCTGTTTGCTTGTGTTGGTATACTGAAATAGGTTGCTACTCAGCTTGGCTGCATTAAACTAGGAGGAGTGAATCGGGACAATCCTAACCTTCGGTATTATTTGTACAAATTGACTACCCTAAGATTAAAACCCAGTCACCTACAAACAATAGCCAAAGCATTTTACTGTCTGTATTAGAGAATGGCTCTTAATGGGACAAAATAAGGTCGAGCTTTTATGGGTGAGTTAGTGTTTGTAGCATAACGTGAGATTATATTATTTCAGATAGATGTTGCAACAAGCATTACCAGGTTTCGTGTTTAATGAACATAATCTGGTCACGCTTTTATTGAATGAGGAAACATGTATATATGTTGGAGTAGTGGTATAGATAAGGGATGAGTGCTAAATAAAGTAACATCTGGATTTGGGAGAATTCTCAATCTTTTTAAGATTTTGCGGAATTTGATGAAATAATTGAAGCTGTTAAACACTCCAACACACGATGTTTCTCGTTGTGTTTCGTGAGATTAATTACAGTTGGCATGGGAAAAAGTATCTTGGAGATAAGTGACATTTGCTTTGTGATTGGAAATTGTAACAGCCAAGTTTTGTTTGGATGTGTGATGTGGGAAAATGAGACTTAATTGCTATAGCTGACAGAGACGATTTAGTCATGGAGGTGATGGCTTTCTTGAAGAGGGAGCAGTATGGACTCCTCGAGTTTGTATGAATTTGTATGATGGAGAGGAGTCTATATTGTTTCTGAATCTCTTTGACAATTAGATAGAGGAAGGATTGCATGAGGTAGATAAGGTAAAGAATAGGAGGTGTCCATGTAGTCATTATAGTCTTGCATTAGAGGGGATTGGGGGCCTTTCTTACCTTGGAATGGACCACTAAAACTCATGAGGCCATGCCCTCCTTACCTTTGAGATTGTTAGTCATTTACTCCTTTGTAGAGATGTGAGATGCCTTCTCTCGTTGTTTATTTAGGGTTTGTTAGGTCATTGTGGATTTGATAAAGGCTGTGATGGAGCATGGGTTATGGGCGGAAGGGAAGGGTGAAGACAATGTAGAACTCGACACCTTTAGTTTGATAATATCTGCACAGAAGGGAGGGGAAATAAGAGGTTTTGAGGATGTAGAATGTTTACATTTAACTTCAGCTGTTAAATAAAAGTTTAATGCATTATTTAAAGTACAAAATCTTAGTATGCTTGTATATATACTCGATGGATTCTTTTTCTTTCATTTATTTCATTGTCTCCCCCCCCCCCCCCCCCCCCCCCCCCCCCAACTTGACATTATTTCTTGGGTTTTAGATAATAGTTGAGCTCTTGGATACCTAGTGCAGACTGTGGGCGTTCTTTTTTTCTTAATGGTCTATAATTGTTTTTATGCACTTATTAATAAAAAGTTATGTGTGTGGGTATATATATTCTATAACCATTCTAATTTTAGAGATGTTTTGTTTGAAGAAATACCTTGATTTAGATTCCACTTAACGATACTATCACAAATATCCCTGGTGTGAGGAATTATGTAGCCACACCATTCCCATCTTGATACTGTCACTGATATCACTTCTTGTTTCCATTACTGCCGTAACCACCACTGTGCCTTCGCCACAGGTTTTACCCTCCTTATTTTCACCACCCTTGTGTCGCCAACATTACCAAACCAAACTACGCCTTATGTCCCAATCATTTAGGATCGGCTATATCTTGGCAAAAAAATTAGCAACTTACCCAAGTCATAAGGTTACCACTTACCAGCCCCAACTCATGCTTGTTAGGGTATCTTGGGAGAGGGATAAACCCGAGTTGGGTTAGTGACGGAATTTGGTTTAAAGAGATTTCCATTTTATATTCTTTTTGCCAAGTTAACCCTTGATTTCAGTGAAAATGCCAAAATTACCCTTCTCCATGTGTAAATATCAGGATGCAACATCCTAATCCCTTTTGACTCTCATTGTTGCGCCATCCAGCCAAAGCTTCTTGTCCCGGCCACCACCCTCCATACTTTCCAGTATAGCCTGCTGATGTATGTTCACTTCTAAACTCTTTATGTTAAGTAACTCTTTTGAATCTATCATCTCGAGTTTTTGAGTTTTTGGTACAAAAATGTTAGGTTTATAATAACTTGCTGTTTTTGGCTGTTGCTATTGCCAAAGAAAAATTGATTGCCATTAAAGTACTGTGACGGGCAATTTTACTCACTAATTTCACACTACTTTAGTGGTTTTGTAGAAACTAATTCTGATTTAGGAAGATATACCCTTTTGGATTTTGTCATGCAATTAATTAACATACGATCTCTTGATTAATTAGATTTGTCTTACAATTTGTAGATTTGTCTGATGTATTTTCCCTTTGTCTATTTTTTTCTTTTTAAGTGATCGACAACCATTTCTACCATTTTGTTGTCATAATTTTGCAATCATCAGCTATCTATCTATTGTTTTTGTATCTTTTTTATGAGCTCCTTTCACTTGTAGAGGGTTGGTATATGGTTGAGGGAAATTGACGGGGAATCCTTTGTTGGATACATATTAGAAGGGGTTTTTTCAAAGGGGCAGGTTATGTTTCTAGGGTAGACTTGCCACACCTGCGTTGTTTCCATGTATACCTTCCCTTCTACCATGAACAAAGAGAGAGGCTAGCTCACACTGTCATAGAAAATGAACATTGGAGCTTTGCATTTGTGGCTTTTTTTCTTTTAGATTTATTTATTCTTGCATAATGACTTGCGACATATGTATTCCTCGCACATTCTTGATGTATTTAATTTCTTTCTTCAATTTCTGAATCATGGTTTTATTTTGTTCGGAACAAAAAGTTATTCGTGTGAGGTAGACAATTTATATTCAGAAGTCGTCTTTGTAATTGTCATTGCATGGAAGTGGGGGTTTATGAAGTTGCATTTCTATCTTCTTGTTTGCTTCATGGTTACCACAATTCACTAAATCCTTAACGACCCACGATATGGGTACATTGATCCCAAATGAGGTGGGTTCGCGATCCAGATGACCAAAATGGACGACCCCAAATTATAATACTAACCCTAAATTAATTCGTTTTAGAACATATAGCACAAATATAAAATACATATTAATTGACTATATATATATATAGATTAATAATTATATATTATTTTAGATAATAGAAAATCAAGCACAATTATAAGATAAATGGTAACTAACTTTATGTTTATGAATGTTCTGTAATATATAATGTTGTATAATAGTGAAAATGATCTACATAAGAGTTCCAAAACGAATTGCGATCCAAAATTCCGTACCAACTAAACCTACCCCCATCGTATTGCGTACCTAAGAACATGTCATACTATATACCCGTACCCCTACCACGTACCAAAGCGACCCACTATCCAGGTAACATTGGTTTGCTTTCATGTGCGTGTGTGCATGTTTCTGTGGGTGTAAATAAATTTCAAGTGGTGCATCATTTTGATTTCTGAGTGATGGCTCCTCCACTTCATCTTTTCTTTCAATTCTGGCTGATCCAGTCTACTATTGTACATTGATGAGGGACCCACTTGAATATAATGGGTCTGACCTGAATTATGGTGGGTGACTTCTTTAAAAAGAACTTGAAAGTGATTGGGATAGGGTTGAGCCTTACTTGGACTTAATAATATCGTTTTCCCTAATTGGGAAGAGATGATTTTAGTGACAAAATTGCATTGAATACAAAGAAAATACTGACATTGTTTTCTTGATCCTCTCTGAAATATGCATTTAGGAGTTCTGTTGCTGTTTCTGCTGCCCAATTTTCATTGCATCAGTATTTTAAAAGGAAGTAGACAATGTGGCTTAGTAGCGTCTTGTCTTATGCATCCGACACTTCATCCCTACTTGATGCAGGATGTATAGATATATATTGGAACAAAATAAATAAGATGTAGTAGGAAGGGTAAGCAAAATTTTTTAGTGGAGCCAATCATTTGTGAGACGTATTGGACTCCAAGAATAATATTATTGTAGTAGCCTTAATTTAGACATAAATAAGTTCTTCAAAAACTGCTCTACGAAATAGCTAAACGTTTTTCTTCTCTAAAATGTGCTCTTAGCAACAGGCACATCCCCTCTCCCCCCAAAAAAATAAAAAACCCGACACACACACTCATACACAAAGTGTGCTGCTATTTACTTCCTGTTGGTATGTAAACTGGATTATAGTTATCTTCCTTAAATTGTACAGCGAATACATGATTGTAATATCAGTCGGAATATTTTATCTAAATTGTCTGAAGTTGGTGTTAGGATTATGCGTCTGTTGAAAGTGTGTTTCTGTGTATATTAGCCTAGATTGTGTTCCATACTCCCACTTATCTGAAAGATAAAGACAACTCCAAATGTCACACATCCGCTGCTTACCTACCGTTTAGGTGGCATCAGTTGAGATCTAGCTAAGGTAAGGAACTTGGTGTGTTTTCAATCCTGATTTTGTTGCATCATTTTATACAGAGGAAGTGGAGAGAGTCATCAGTTGTCTGAATGGCAGAGGTGAATGCCCACGTGGCAGAAAAGGAAGATGTGAATGATGATGTCACAGAAAAGGAAGAGGTGACAGATGACGTCATAGAAAACGAGGGGTTGAATAATGACGTTGCAGAAAAGGAAGAGGCGAATGACGACATTTTACTTTATCCCAATTGGGTCAGATCTATAGAGGATAAGGATGGTTCTTCGTTTGAGGTAATTCAACATCTCCTCCTCATATCTCAGTCAATTTTTGGTTTCCCTTAAATCAAATAATACATGCTACTTTTGTTTCTTCCTGTTGGAAGTTGAAACCAGTGTCATGGTTTTATTGGGGTTTGCACTTAAATGATATGTTGCTGAAAATTTAATTGTTTGTGCTAGGTTAGTTAAATGGTTGATTTGTTCATGTCAACCCAAGAATGACTGTAACATAGGGCCACATCTCACTCCCATCTGTCTTTTTTATGTTTTTATTTTGTCTTTTGTGTTTGTATAAAGTTGCTGCATGGTGTTGAGCTAGGTAAAAAATGCTGATTTCCTCCAAAAAAAAATCCATTTGATCCATATTAAGTGGCCAATGTTCCCTTGCACGAACTTGTAGTTAGCAGGCTCATACAGAACATTGCCTTTCTAACTTCCAAGTGGCATGGTATATTGACATGTTTCATCTGAGGAATGATTTTTGTTAAACAACCATCTACTCCAAAAGGTTAAGCTATTAGAGAGGATATAACTTAAGTATTTATACTTCAACATGCCCCTCACGTGCACCCTCACATGCAGGCTTGATTTTGGGCCTAGCACGTGAAAATCTTTTAGTAATTTAGGGTGATAGCGAAATTTGAACACATGACCTCCTGCTCAGATACTAAAACAACAATCTACTCCAAAAGTTTAAGCTATTAGAGAGGGTGTAATTTAAGTATTTATACTTCAACAGGTTTCTTATTCAAACCACTGGTTAGAGTTGTAAACATTAGCTAGGTAACGAAGAAGTTCCTCCCCTTTCTTGTTTGTAAGAACCCCTTGATCCCTTTCCCTTGCAGTTGCCTTATATGTTGCTATTAGGATAGGCTGCTTCAATAGACCAGCCTCTTAGCTTTAGTTCACCCATGGAAAATTTTGTGTTTCATAGATATATCAAAATCAGTTGTATTTCATAACTAAGTGCAACCCCGTGGTTTGGCGCGTATGTTGGTAACTTGGTTCATTTCAAGCTTGTCTATATGAAAATCAAATTTGACAGTATTGCACTGCTTTTTTCTGGTATGCCACTGTACTTTTTTGTACTTATTAATGCTGCTAAGGAAGAGACGGAATAAGATTTGTTCAATGGCTAATATATCAACTCATAGTAGGATCTGCGGTTTTCCAATTCTTTTAAATGTATGAGATGAAGAGATGAGAGTTGTTGGGATAGACTAACTTCACTGCTTGTGGAGGATGAATGATGGGTTCTTCATGTCTTGAAAATAATATTCTAACTAGGGCATGACTGTATGATTAAAATGCATCAAGTACGTGTTGAGGTTTTACAGAGGGCATTAAAATGTTATCATGCCAATCTCTTGTATTTGTGAAAGGTGGAAGTCACTTTAATAAAGAACTAGTCAGAAATTGGAATGAGAGTATATAATTTAGTGCTAATTTACGCGTTAGATTTTGTCCTAAGAATGAAGTAGTGGATTCATGCATGCGATATGATTGATGCCAGAGAACGAAAGGTATTAGCCTGTTGATACCTCCGGAGTAGATGTGTTCCTTTGGTCTTGAGGCTTTTGGTGTGTTGTTCTGGGATTCAGTCAAATATCAAAGCCACTCCCCACATCACGGGTTCCAATTCCAATCACGGAAGAGTGATCTGTGGGCCAGAGTAAAATTAGTGGCAAAATTCGTGGGAAGGGCATAATTTTTGGGTTAGTGTCAATAGAGTGGGTCGCTGGGGAACATTGGCTCGGAAGTGTGGTGATGTGTAATGATGAAAGTGTAAGGACTCGGGTTGACGCTTTCCATCCTGTAAGGTTTTGCTGTATTGGTCTGGGTTCCAAACCTTGGTGCATCACCACATTCTGAAATGTAACTTGGAAAATTTTGAAATTGAAACTGTCTTTATATTTTGGACCTCATATTGCAGTTGTTTGTCTTTCTTATCTGTGGCTGTTGTAGTGTTACAAGAATTCACAGACTGGGCAGACTTTTTACTCTCGGGAAGATTTGACACGATATTTGACTTATGTGACAGAAGTACGTCCTGTCCTTGGGGGTAAGTTCAAATCTCTTATGCTCTTGTCCATTCACCTTTAACTTTTAAATTATTAGTCAATAATACCATGATATGCTTTGGTACGCATTTACCATGATTGTTTCCAATGCCACTTTCATAGGTTTTTTTAGAAGTATTTAGAAGGGGGTTTTCTTTCATGTTTCTTGTATGGGTTCGTTTAGTTTTTTTCTTGCCTCATCCAGGTGCCAATATGTTTTCATGGTACAGTCTTTTACCATCTATGTAGTGATTCTCCAAAAAGCATCAAACATTGTTTGGCACATTGTATTTTACTGTTGAACTGCTTTCTTGTCTAATAAGTGAGTTACGCATGTAGGCAATCGAGTCATGTGAAAGTATTGTTCATGTACAAAATTGAGTGATGTTGCAAAATGAAGAAAATTCTCTCAAAATTGTTCAATGAACATATTACGTGCACACTTTGAAGAATTTAGAAAACAAACAAAAAATAGAATCGGGGAAAGGAAACCATCTTCGAGGGGGGTGAAAACTTTCGTTAGTTGGGAACCCGACCTCCCGAGCCTTCACAAGAAAGTTTATCAGAATATCCAGCATACCTATTTCATTAATAATGAGGTCTTTAAATACATAATGAAAATAACTTTAAAGATAACCAGCACACTCTATTACCCCACTACATAGATAACCACCTAAAAAAACTACCTTCAAATACTCTTATCACTAACCCATTTACTAAAATAATTTTCTAGTAACTACTTCTAATGCTACATAAAAATATATTAAAAATGGGCACATAACATAACACAAGGTCAAAAGAAAAGTTATATTATTGCATGGTTATCAAAATTCTGATCTGGATCGATTCCACTGTCCGGTATAGACAAATTGATTTGACTCTCTTGGTTAGTGGTATGTGCATCTTCTATTTCGTCAACAGGATTTCCGAAAACTTGAGAATCAGGAGGTAACACATCGTTGGACCTTTGGGGACAGTTGGCAAACATGTAGGTCTTTGCATGAAATGGATTCTTTTACTATGTACAATTCATGCTTTATCACGAATTAATGTTTCTGTGAACCCATCCTAAGCTTATATCTAAGTTAAGCTGCCAGTTTTAGGTGCAAAGAGTTTAACCCATTGATCTGGAAAAAATAACGAGCTTTCCACACGGAAGTTGCTGCTTATTTGCTTTTTTAGGATTGGTCTCATATGCTCGAATGATTGTTCAAGTGTGTCTGCTAGGATAATAACTCACACCTCATTTTAAGCAATGTTCCTAATTCATTCTGGATTCTGGTGCTAGTGCAGATAAAGGTTTCTGCCCAGACGGCCTTCCCAAGGAGCACAAAGGAAAGAAAGGCAAAGCTGTTAGACGCAGATCAGCTGCCATAGCTGGAGTGAAACAGAAGAAGAGCTTGAGTGGCAAAGTGAAGAGCAGCTTGAGTGGCAAAGTAAAGAAGAGCTTTAGTGGCAAAGTGAAGAAGCTACAGTTAGGTTAGGCAAGGTGGTGTTCTTGTCTAGGTACTCTCTCTTTTTTTGTTCTTTTTTTTTTGTGTGTGCGCGTGCGCTCGCCCCGGTTGTGTTTCCTCCTCCTGATCACTCTATATCTGGGTACCTCTGTTGAACTGGCTGTTTCAGATTTTCATTTTTCATAAAGATTGTCATTGTACAACAGGTTCCGCCCAATAAAGGGAGATAATAAATTTTCTGTTGAACTCTCTCTCTCTCTCTCCCCTGAGCACCGTTCCAATAACTGTTAATAATCACCACATCCAATAACTATGACATTTGATTAGGGTAGTTTCTCTGGTCTTTTTTGTTAGGTTATGATTGGTTGGTGGGTGACTTTGCATGTCAATTAAGTTTGAGCTCGCAACAGATATCTAGTCGTGGTTGGTTACTGTTGTGTTTAGCTCTCTCTTCGTGTAAAAATTACACTACGTCAGCATTTTCATAAAGTGTAATCGTCCAATAGAATACTTGAAAAATGAATAAAGTGACTTCACTTCTTTATATGTAGAGGCTATTGTAAAACACGGATGGTGTGGTTATTGAATTTTGTAGCGTTCACCGGTCTATTTGTTCATGTATAATTGAACAGTTATATTACGTGACAATGCTAATACGGTGTAATTGTTACATTGAATATTTTCTCGTTCATCACCCCCAAAATAAAAAAGTAGAACATAGCCTCATGTGGGTTATGGATCAAATTGTATTGTTAACTGTCTGGAAATTTTTGCATAATATAAGTATTTGTTCATGAAAATATAATAAGCGGGGTCTTAAAAAGTCTCTGTGGTGGCAACAAGCTATCTCAAATAATTTTTGAGACAGTAAATAAATCTTTTGTAATAGCATTACTGCCACGAAATTTTTTTTTCTTCAAAACACATTTTTTTATGCCGATGAACACAATTGGCACAAAAAAAACTTGTCACATAGGCCCTAATTCTTATAGTTAATATTATAACAATGATAATTTATAATTTACACCCGTAAAGTATGCAAAAAAATATTATTTGATCCCTGAATTTTTAATTGATTTACATCATTAAAGTTTTAACCGAGTTTTATTTTAGTCATTTCATTTGGAACAATTAATTTATTCCAACAGAAAAATTCTTATAGTTAATATTATAACAATGATAATTTATAATTTACACCCGTAAAGTATGCAAAAAAATATTATTTGATCCCTGAATTTTTAATTGATTTACATCATTAAAGTTTTAACCGAGTTTTATTTTAGTCATTTCATTTGGAACAATTAATTTATTCCAACAGAAAAATTCTTATAGTTAATATTATAACAATGATAATTTATAATTTACACCCGTAAAGTATGCAAAAAAATATTATTTGATCCCTGAATTTTTAATTGATTTACATCATTAAAGTTTTAACCGAGTTTTATTTTAGTCATTTCATTTGGAACAATTAATTTATTCCAACAGAAAGACGTCACATCCACAACAATATATTTGTCTAACAAAAAATATTTCTCTCAAATACATTAATATTTCTCTTATTGTCTCACAATATCTCACTCTATATTTTTTTTTCGAGGTTGTTATTCTATATAATAGAATAAGATTTTTTAGCCTGCACGTAATCAAGTTTTTTCGAGACAAATATATCCTTTTATGTTGGTCACGGTGACAAAAAAATATTTCGTCATAATAAATTAGTGAATTTTGATGTAAAAATTAATTGAAACTTAATTAAAATTTTAAAGATTTGATCAAAAATTACCCATATTACACATTTTTTATCAAGACGTATCCAAATTTTGTTTAAGAGCCATTAAAATTATTTTTTATTCATATTTAGGTATTACATGACAAATTTATGATAAATAATCGTTAACAATCTGGACGTTGTCTACTTGAAGGATCATATAGAAACATATTCAATATTTCGGGGACCAAAATAATGCAATTGAAATATTAGAGATCAAAATAAAATAAATCTCAACCTCTAGTACAATTAATTTAATTATTTAATAATAAATAAAATTAATAAATATTATCACGTAATAAAATTAAGAACCTCAAACACGTGTTGTAACCATTACCACCGGTTTTTACTCCATCTCATGACCTTAACACTTTTCTCCAAAAAATTTTAGCACCAGACGGAGGAGTGAGAAATGGGAGAGAAAAAACCCAGCAGCACCATTTCCGATTCTGAAACCTTCATCTCCAAGGACTTACCCTCAGAGACTGTCTCCCAAGTCGATGTTTTCTTTAAGCGTCTTGGAGTCTTCAAACCCATTCCGTCGGATTACGACACTCAGGGCTCACATTCCGACCTCTTTCGGAGCCATCTCAAGATCAGCAGCCTTCAACGAGGCCAAATCTCTTGCTTTCTCTCCGTTAAACCTGCTTTAATGGTAAAATCCATCTACCCATTTTGAATCTTGTTGATCTATGTTTGGTAGAATCAGAATTTTGAAGTTTTTAACATAAAAACTTTTGTTGGGTTCCCGAGAATAATGAAGAAAGAAAAAGCATCTGATGTAAAGAACATGTAAACCGATCTCCCCCTTTTTTCATTTTGTTTATATATTTTTGGTGGAATGAGAATTTGGGATTGTTATGTTAAACTTCTGATGGGTTTCCGAGAAAATGAAGAAAAGCAAAAGCGTTTGAGGTAAAGAACATGTAAGCACTTTGTTGAAGCTTTGTTTGGTTGCTGAGAAAATGCAGGAGAAAAGAGTATTGACTTATGTACAAATAACATAAGAACATTAGCCTCTAAGGATCTTTTTCCCTTTAAGATCCTAGATTCCCTTTTCACAAAACAACAAATTTGCTATTTACAATTAAAAAGCACAGATATATGATTAGGTATTCATATTAATATATAGAGAGGGATTGGAACAGTTTGTATTCATAAACAACTAATCCAACACCAATAAAGATAGTCCAAGACTACTATATGGTATGATTTTATTTTTTCCTTGATTCTGGGTGTTGGACTCAGAGGGGAAGAGATGGAGAAGCCCTCTGAACAAATTATAACCAAAGACGTTCCTTTGGAGCCCTCTCACTCAAATCAATGGTTTCTTCAATAGGATTGGAGTTTCCTCTCTGTCAAGCCAGTCGTCACTGTAAACCAGTTGTTCCCTGTTTCCTTCTGATTGTCTATCAGAACAGGAATTTATATATTGGTGGAAAAAAGAGAAAGAGATAACTAGAAGTTCTAGACTCACTCTGTCAGGTCAATAAGATAATTGAGGGAATTAATCAGCATGAAAATAGTGCCATGAATCGTTACGCCCCTCAGCATTAAAAATAGTGTCATGAATCATTTCATTTAATGTCATTCTCAGCCCCTAAGAACAACTCAAACCCACTCTCTACTTCTCCTTTTTTAGCTATTTTATCTAGCTAAACACTAAAAAAGTTCTCCAACCCATTCTCTATGCACTCTCTATTTCCCATTTCAGCCTCTCCAAATTCTGTGTGTGTGTGTGTGTGTGTGTGTGTGTATATATATGTTGCAATCCCCATCAAATTATTGAAAGTTAGTTGAAGTAGTTAGTTAAAATAGAGAGCGTGGTTAAAGTGAACTTGTAAAAGTGACTCACTAAAATAGAGGATGTAATATTTAAATATATTTTTAGTAGCTAAAATGGAGAGTTGGGTTGGAGTTGCTCTAATGGAAAATACAAGCTGCATTTACGCTTTTTCCCCTACATGTTCTTGGTAAGCGAATAGAGTTTATAGCGTCTAGATTTTACAACCATTTAATAAAATGACCGTAGATTATGGTTTCTTTTGTTTCTTACACTTTTCTTCCCTGTTAAGTTTAAGGTTTTTTGTAGAATGTTTATGGTGGATTGCATGGAGGTGCAGTTGCAGCTGTGGCAGAGATGGTATCAATAGCTTGTGCTAGAACTGTTGTTGGCGAAGATAAGGACCTTTTTCTTGGAGAACTGAGCATGTCATATCTCTCTGCTGCTCCCCGCAATGTGAGTCTTTTGGTGTTCACTTTTGTTGGTTTTGATTTTGGTTTTTATGGTTGGTGTGTAATTGGTGCTGATGTTCATTAGTTATCCTCTAAAACATCATGTGGGATTGTCAATTCTTATATTCATCAAAATGCTATGGATCTCGTATAACTGCTGTCTGATTGATGGGTATGTATTGGACTTTCAAATGCAAACTTATTTGTTGATTTGGCAATTGCCAAACTATGATTGAATTTGGCCATCAACATTCAACGTTCTCCAATTCATTACTTGAGAATTCGATGATCATGATACTGCCATATTGTCCTCTGGTGATGTAGGGAAGATGGAGATATTGAATAGAACTCTGAAATTTGGTATGGCCATTGTGCTTGCCTCAAAAATATATTTCAACATCTATAAAGGTGATCCAAAGGCGTAGGCATTGACTTGAACATGGAGTAAAAAAATCCCAGTCTAAACTAGGCATTATTTAGTCAAATTATAATATCTACATTCATTTTTAGGGCTTCTTTTACTGTCTAGTTCTATAGTTTGATCTTTGATGTTTGTGATTTGCTGAGGCATTCACAGCATTTTCAGTTTTAGTTCCCTTTCTTAACCCTTTTCCGTGGTTGGGTACCTTTTGCCATATTCATAGGCGGAAGTCATTGTTGATGCGTCTGTAGTAAGGAGTGGAAGAAATGTGACAGCAGTTACAGTTGAGTTCAGACTCAAGGAATCTGGGCGAGTGGTTTACACTGCGAAGGCTACCTTCTATAATATGCCTGTTGCAAGTTTGTGACATGTTCCTCAGTTCATGCCATTTACAAATATCTTGGTATGTGTATCTATCACCAACATTCCTGACACAAATTTAGTAGAAATTGTGTTCAACCAGCATATTAAAGTTGATATGCTGTTACCATGCTCTGATATGTTGCTGTCTTATAACGAATACCTATTTATATGTACTTAATTACGTTCTATGAAAAGATAAGAAGCTTTTACATAGAGGAGTGTCCTCTCTAAAATGACCTCCTTGTTTAGAATCTTTTCAGCCATAGGTGTTTTCTACATAGATGAAATGAGATTTTGTACATTGTTTTTCTGTTTGCACTAACTCTTCATGTCTTTTTCTGATAGGAAACAAGTATTTTGTTTCATAGAAAGAGGCAAATGTACATAAATGGTGGATAAGCAATCCCAGAGAAAATCAAAACAAACTCTTCATGTATGCTTGTTCTTTTTTTTACACTTGAGTTGCTTTTCTACTGGGGCAGGGCAATTGTCTATTCGATACTACTTGAGAGTTGAGACTAGTTTCTTCTGTTAATAAATCTCATCTCCATCTTTATTCTGCTTCTGTGTTCTTATGCAGCTTGTGTGTTTTCAACCTGGTGCTTTCTGACCTATCAAAATGATTTTATTCCAGTTATTTGGTGGTTGTGGGTCCTTAGAACAACTTGCATTTGTCTTTCCAACAACTTATGGTGGCTTTGGGTTCTTAGAACAACTTATTTATTTCACGGTCTTGGATTTTGTGGGTGCTTAAAGCGTAAGTTCTTAGAACTGTTTTTTTTTTTCCCTGTAACAGCTTTGTTCTATGAACAGGGAAGAATTGGTTGATAAAGTCGTAGTGAGTTCAAAAAAATTGATGATTTCTGCCTCAGTAGGATAGCAGCAATGAATTACTTCTACCGACAGGTTCTAATTTTTTCGTGGTATCAGGTGCTAAAGCAGTCTAGCATTCCCTGAGTTCGCACATAATGGAGATTGTTATCTAGCGTTCGCTGCCCAACTGCAATTTCACAATGGTCTTATTGTAGCGAAGCAGCCAGCATCAACTCTCTGAATTGCAAACTTTTTTTTTCGTTCTGATAATGAAACATTGGTCAAAATTTATGCAATTGTTACACTCGATACTGCATTATATGCTTGAACATGTATGTTTTTTCAGAAAAGAAACTACACACACACCGACCAACATGAAATGAAATGCTGTTCCCTCGCATACAGGTTCACGGTTGGCTGACTGTCGACAGGGTCACGGCAAAAACGTTTGCAACTAGAGCAATTAATCAAATTGAGCTACTCGAGCTTGGTTTGAGCTCGGCTCGGGTTCGGCTCGTTTAGGTTTGGTTTGTTTTTTAAACGAGCCCGAACTTGAACAAATTTTTAGGCTCGTTTAGAAAATTAGTTTTACAACCTCGGTTCAAACTCTACAGACTCGGCTCGTTTATGTTCAAATATTTGGGCTTGGTTCGGGCTCGACTTGTTTTTAGCTCGTTCAGGTTCGGCTCGTTTTCTAAACGAGCCGAATTTGAACATTTTTTTAGGCTCGATTAAAAAACAAGTTTTTCAAGTTCGGTTTGAACTCAGTTTGAGCTCGTTCGACTAATAGTCCTATTCGCAACAAACTTCCAAGCAAACCTCCATTGTGTGGCCTCAATGGTTAGTCCACCTATTTGCAATATCAGCCTTTTATCTTTCTGTGTAACCCTGTTCTTCCAACGACTATCATCGGATTTTACAGAAAACTGTCCTGAGAAGTAAGAGGCAGGGAATGAGCAACAAAGTAACCCTGTTCTTCCAACGACTATCATCGGATTTTAGAAAAAACTGTCCTGAGAAGTAAGAGGCAGGGAATGAGTAACAAGAGAAACCTCGAGAATAAATTCTAAGAGCAATTCTAACTCTGATTAGTAAAATGACTAGGTAAAATATATTTAAATGTTATATTATTTATTTTAACTAGTCATTTTTTTAAATTCATTATAACCATGCTGTATATTTTAATTAACTACTTTACTTAACTTTAATTAACTTTCAATAATATAATTCAAAAATACCACGTAGCCTAATAATATAATTTAAAATTTTCACAAATCCTTGCATTAATATTTCATAGGGTCTAAAATTAAATATTTCATCATCGAAATTTGGGGGACGGGGGTTTTTAGAATTTGGGTTTTCAAAGAAGAGGGGTTTTCAGAATGGGTTTCAGGGGAGGTGGGTTTCGAAATTGGGGGAGGGGATCTGTAACTTGGGGGTGGGAGATGAAGAAGATTACCTGAACCAACCCTTGGAGTAGACGATGAAGACATATGTGAGAAGTCTAGCGAGCTTCTTCTCCTCTCCAGACCTGACGAGCAATAAGGATCTCATAAGTTTTAACTAGCAAGATGGGGAGCTGATTGGAGCAATTTTTTTGAGCAAGTCTCGCCAAATTAGCTAAAAATGAAGATTTAGCTAGTGGGTTAAAGATGCTCCAAGTAACATCAGGTTATCATCCTGTTAACTTTGTGGGTCCCATTGTTCAAAAAAAACTTTTAAGTAGTTTATTTCCTAGTTAAGCAATGTAATTACTCGTGACTACTTAATGTCATGTGTTGAAGTGATTAAACCCCGAATGGATTTCAGCAGACCATGTAGTGAAGTGACTAAACCCTGAATGGGTTTCAACATACCATGTGCTGAACTTACTTAACACTGAATGAGTTCCTGTATACCATGTGTTAAAGTGACAACACACATTTGAAAAGGGTAAAGACTGAAATGACCTTACACAAGTTTGATGAATGACTACACCATAAATAACCTCTTATCAATACAATGTCTTACTATTGATTGATGTGACTTGTCTAACATATAAGGACTGAGACACTACTATTTAAACACCTTATTTGTGGTTGATATGATAAACACAACATTATGTCTACATCAAATTTCTCTACGAGATTTAACAATCGCAGACATAAACGGTTTGGTTGTTACAAGAGTGAAACGTTGATTCCAAGAATGATAGATTTTTCTATCCAAAAGAGTACTATGCAGGAGTGCGACAAGAGTGAGTTTTTCGTGCTAAAAGAATCAGATGAACTATTCACACAACTAAGAGATCTTGGCATTACCAGTGCCTCGTAGACGATCACTAACAATGCAACGTTGGAATAGAGAGGACTACGAATCATCAGTAAAACAAGTTCGAAGAGAGAATAATAGAATGCTAATTCGTAGGTCTCGCTATTATATACTCCAACAAGCAAAAGACATGATGAGAACTGCACATGGACGAAAGTTGACACCAGTTGAGCAAGTCAATATATTGTCTAATGCACAATACTTGTTAGATTATTATATGACTGATGAAACTTAACAAAGTCTACAATTGTTCATTAGTGAGATATCAAGCCTGTCTAACTAGCGTAGTGTCAAGTCATGTCAATCATTTGTATTTGAATTGTTATGTATTTACTTTTTCATTGTGAACTTATTTCATTGCTTTAATAGTGTAGTCAGTGTAGTGTCAAGTCATGTCGGTCCTTTTGTCATTCACGAGTTATGTCATTATTTTATCAGTGTGAAGTCATATCATTACTTTATCTATGTCAAGTCATGTTAGTCATACCCAGCAATTGTCCTGTCATATTTATATATAATTGCATTTCGTGTCTATATAAACCATCCTTATTAATTGTGTACATCATAACCCAAAAAATATCTAGGCGCACATCTAAGAGGCAATGCAGTCAAACCACTCAAGGTTCTTCATCACGCAATGAACAACAAAGTTCATCTTTACCCAACGAACGTCAACGCTCGACTGACCGAGCCTCATCGTCAAATGTAGTTCGTTCAATTGAATCATACATAGATTCTACCGGTGTAACTTGGTATGGACAAAAGCGTGAGTTCCGTAATGAGCTCATCGACCCTTATCACTCATTCGGTCAAGTTGGACACGTATTTGTTGGGCCTGCGACTGACTATCCGCCTCTGAGTGTTCGTATCGAACCCACGCTAAGATGGTGACAATTATATGACAAACGTTGTGAGCTTTAAATATACTGTCGTTGGCATGGATTAATGGTACCGAAGGCACGTTCAGTTGATATATATGATCCACACAACTCTACCAACCATAACGAGATCATATCAAGACTTGAATGTGAAAATGATCAAATACAGCGTAGACTTGATCGTTTGCATGCAAAAATTGAGCATTTTGATCTTGATTATGCTGAGATTCAAATTTTACAGGATCTGTTACTTGTTTCAGATACAAAACTTTCTGATTATTTCGATTTAAGTGATGATGCGTCTGACACTTTTATTCCATCGAGTTTATGTGTACTCGGCAACCCTCTATGTTGTTTTTTACATCAACTACAATATTGACAGACTGTATTTCTTACAGTGTCATGTAATAAAATTGTTTTGTTTTAATGTATAAGTATATTTTGAAGTTTTTGAAGTTTTGCACATTTTTGTAGGTCCACTCTCAATATTCGATGAACTTATAACATAAAATTTGAATAGATATTTTTAAACATATAAAATTATAATTTTCTCAAAATTAGTCTCAAAATTCATGTACTACACACACAAACAATATTTTAAGCATTTTTGGTGAATGTACTGCACTGCATTAATTAACTTTTTTTAATTTATAACTTGATTTTTTAGTACCTTTCAAAGTTTATAAATTTTTGTGCGAAATATGCTTTAATAATATATTTTTTTGTTACAACAAAACAGTACTGAACAAAAAATTTAATATCATCAAAATAATTAACAAACACGTCAGTTGCATTATTAAAAAAAAAAATAGCTGGCTTAGTAGGGTTTTTAGTTTTATTTTTTTTTTGGTTTTTTAAGGATTTTATTTATTTTATATTTTTTAGGATTTAGCGTTTATTAATTTTTTGGAAGAAAACGTCATTTTAAGTGATGTTTTCTGGGCACTTTGCATTCTAACGTTGTTATGTGTGTCGTTTCGAATTCAATTTTATTAACGTCATTCCCATTGACGTCTTTAAAAACGTCATTAGGATAATGACGTTTTCAATAAAAAAAAATTCAAATTCAAATCGTCATTTCAAATGACTTTTTTAAAAAAAGACTGAATTTGAGAATTAAGTTTAAAATGAGCTGGGTTTTGGAATTAAGTTAGTGGGGAGGCTGGGTTTGGGAAAAAGCTCGAAGATCAACTTATAATTTTTTGAGGGTGGAAGTTATAACTATAAATGACATAATAGATAGTAAAATAGTATGATTAATCATGAAATATATAATTTTAAAGGTTAAATTATATATTTTAAAAGTTAAATTTTTATCTTAAGGTCTTGAATGATAACATTATAACAAATGTAATTTATAATTGACTTAGTTTGGTTATTATTTACTTCCACGACAACAACGTTTAGATGTACAACGTCCAATTTTTTCTTGTGTAGTCATGTAGATGGCCTGTGCTGTGCCCATCAACATCTGCTACTCGTTTGTCACTCATCTCGACTCCTGGCCAAAAGAGTGAGTCTTGTGGCAGAAACATCACTCTCACCCTGCTGGGCATTATTCAACACTTTTAGTTTTCTCCAAAAAATTTTGGCACCAGACAGAGGAGAGAGAAATGGAAGAGAAAAAACCCAGCAGCGCCATTTCCGATTCTGAAACCTTTATCTCCAAAGACTTACCCTCAGAGTCTCTCTCCCGACTCGATGGTTTAATTAAGGGTGATGGAGTCTTCAAACCCATCCCGCTGGATTATGACACTCAGGGTTCATATTCCGACCTCGTTCGAGGCCTTCTCAAGATCAGTAGCGTTCAACGAGGCAAAATCTCTTGCTTTCTCTCCGTTAAACCTGCTGTCATGGTAAATCCATCTACCCTTTTTTTTTGTATCTTTCCTTGAAGATCCTGGATTCCCTACTCATAAAGCAACAAATTTTCTATTCAGAATAGAAATGTTATAATTAGGTATTCAAATTTTATAGTTAGATCAGTTTGGATTTATATACAACTAATCCAAAACCGATACATATAGTCCAAGACTTCTACTTGGAGTTTCTCACTTGGATCAATGGTTTTCCTCAAATACTAAAGACTTCTACTTGGAGCTGATTCAGCCAGTCGTCACTGTAAACCAATCATTCCCTGTTTTCTTTGAATTGTCTATTGGAACAGGAATCACTCTCTCTGCCCAGGTCACTAAAATAACTGAGAGAAATAGAACGGCGGGAAAAAATAGTGCCATGAATCATTAGGTTCAATGTCAGTCTCAGCTCATAAGGATTAGTGAAGCTGCTGCATTCATATTTTTGTTTCTTTACATTTCCTAGGCGAGCGAATATGGGTTATGGATACTATATTTTACAACTATGTGCCAAAACTGCATTAGATTATGGTTTAATTTGTTTCTTGTATCTTTCCCTTCATTTTCTCATAAACCATATTGGGGGGCTTTATGTTGAGTTCACGAGTTTTTGTAGAATATGTATGGCGGTCTGCATGGAGGGGTAGTTGCGGCTGTGGCAGAGATTGTGTCGATAGCTTGTGCTAGAACTATTGTGGGCGAAGATAAGGACCTTTTTCTTGGAGAACTGGGCTTATCATACCTCTCGGGTGCTCCCCGCAATGTGAGTCTTTTGGTGTTTAGCTTGATGGTTTTGATTTTGGTTTTTATTGTTGGTGTGTAATTGATGTTCTTCTTCGTTAGTTATTGTCTAAAGCATCATGTGGAATTGTCAATCTTACATTCATCATAATGCTATGGATCTGGTATAGCTGCTGTCTTATTCATGGGTATGGTTGGACTTTCAAATGCAAACTTGTTTCTTGATTTGGCAAGTGTCAAACTATGTTGAATTTGGCCATCAATGTTCTCCAATTCATTACTTGAGAATTCAATGATACTACCTTATTGTCCTCTGGTGATGTAAGGAAGAGAGAGGTATTGAATTGACCTCTGAAGTTAGCTATGGGCACTGTGCTTGCCTCAAATGTTTTTCAACATCTATAAAGGTGCTCCAAAGGCGTAGACATTGACTTGAACATGGAGTGAACATTCATTTTTAGGGTTTCTTTACCATTTAGTTCTATAGTTTGATGTTTGTGATTGGTTGAAGGCATTCACAGCATTTTCATTTTTAGTTTCCTTTCTAACTCTTTTCTGTGGTGGGTACCTTTTGCTATATTCACAGGCGGAAGTTGTCGTTGATGGGTCTGTAGTAAGGAGTGGAAGAAATTTGACAGCAGTTACAGTTGAGTTCAGACTCAAGGAATCTGGGCGACTGCTTTACACTACAAAGGCTACTTTCTATAATATGCCTGTTGCAAGTCTGTGACATGTCTCCCAGATCATGTCATTTACAAATTTCTCGTAATGTGTACGCTGACACAAATTTGGTAGAAATTGATACGCTGTTACCATGCTCTGATATGTTACTGGTTTATAATGCACGCCTATTTATGTGTACTTAATTACACTCTATAAAAGGGTTAATTACAAAATATCCCCTTCAAGTTTGTGTCATGTTTCAATCAGCTCCTCTTGGTTTTAATTTCGACAATCTGTCCCCTTCTAGTTTTAACATATCTCAAGCACCACATTGTCATTATTCTTGACCGTCTAAGTTGATGGAAGTCAACATTAACACCATTAAAAGACATTTATACCCTTCAATCCAAAAACAACCCAACCCTCCTCCACACGCAAAAGTGCAAAAACTCATCAAACAAGCAAAAATCTGATAAAACCCAACTTTCCCTTAAAGTTTCGATCAATGCTAAACTCGTGTGAAAAATTGATGCCAATGGAGAACACCCTAGACGTCGTTCAGATGTCTATCGATGCAATCGCTACAAGAGCTTCTTCCACCGCCACAAGTTTGTTTGGATGGCCGATGAATGAAAAAGCTGTACATGGCAAAGGAACTTCGAACGACACCTTCGAAACTAGATTACTTGGGTTGCTATTCACAGAGGGGTGGGCAAGGCTTACTTGGTAGAAGTGGGGATTGGGGGGTGTGTGGATTAATCTTGTAAACACATGGAGATGAAGACTAAGATGATGATTAATCTTGTACTTCTACTGTTACATTCTAATTTTTTCGTGGTATCAGGTGCTAAAGCTGTCGAGAATTCCCTGAATTTGCATAAAAGTATGGTTATATGTTACTCACAATACACATACATAATACACAATTTTTCTGGTGAATTGCTGCCCAACTGCAATTGCATAATGGTCTTGTTGAAGCCAAGCAGCCAGCATCAACTCTTTGGAAATCGGAACCTCTTTTCCTTCTCATATTGAAGTATGTCAAAATTTAAGCAATTGTTACACCCGATACTGCATTACACATTCATGAACATGCACATTTTTTACAGAAAAGAAACAACACACAACGACCAACATGAAATGAAATGATGTTCCCTCGCGTACAGGTTCCTGGTTGGCTGACTGTAGACAGGGTCATGGCAAACTTGTTTGCAACAAACTTGCAGTCAAACCTCCATTGTGTGGCCTCAATGGTTAATCCACCTCTTTGCAATATCAGCCTTTTATCTTTCATGTAACCGTGTTCTTCCAACCACTGTCATCAGATTTTACAGAACACTGTCCTGAGAAGCAAGAGGCAGGGAATGAGTGACAAAAGAAACCTCGAGAATAAATTCTAAGTCTGTCATAGGATTTCATGTAACATCATGTTACTATCCTGTTAACATTTAAGCAATTTATTTCCCAGTTAAGCAAATGCCCTATAGATGCAGGAGGCACCCACTTTGAAATACAAAGAAAGTTATATTTTGACCCACTGCTTTGGTCATGAGGATATATGAAGACCATGCACCATAAATCACCTAAAGCACTATCAGAAGCCAGTCAGAATAGTGGGCTGCTTGTGAACAAATACACAAGTACTGTTTGGTTCTCAAAATATTTTGAATGAGCAGAAAAAGAAGTATGCAATATCACCTTTAATCTACATATCTATGTTAGAAATATGACATTTAGAGCAGTTTTTTAGTTTGTGTCACATCAATTCAACAAATAGCTAGACGACAAGAACTAATACATCTTGCTAATCAACAAACACTTGCCATCATATTTTCTCAAACAATGAGCCATTTCATATATCAAACAAAAAGTGTTTCAGGTTTACCATTTTTCAGAATGAGCACAAGTGAAACTGTTTACGAATCATCAGTTGCTTGGAAAATAACTGTAATCTATAATATAAAACAGGGCGACTTCAATATCCAACGGTCTCAAATCATTTCATCCAACGGCTACCAACCTTTCTTCAATTTCCCCCCAAACTCATCCCCTCTCACTCAAACCCAACCCAAACCAACCAAACCCAACCCAACCATCACATCCAACCGACAGAGCAACGGCTCCCTGGCAACACACAGAACAACGGCTCCCTGTCCTCTCTCTCTCTCTCTCTCTCTCAGTCTCTTCTCTCTCGGTCTCTTCACTCACTTCCCAAATCCATGCCGAGAAGCGGCGAGCATCAGCGCCCAGCCCTCAATCACCACCTCCTCTCTCTCTCTCTCTCTCTCTCTCTCTCGCGAGCATCAGCGCCCAGCCCCAGGCTCTCCAGGCATAATTATCAAATCGTGTATCTGAAGGTGTATCGTTTTTTAAAAATAGTGTATCGTATCGTATCGTGTATCGTAAGATACGGCGCAATTTTAAATAATTAATAATAAAATATATATGCTTTTGAAAAAAAATCATAGACCCATAAAAACATAACATTTCATTAATATTCCACCTACTATTCAGGTCACCAATATAATTTACTAATATTAAAAAAATTAATGAAGGGTATCAAATTAAATTAATAGTACTTATGTATACTTAAAAATAAAAAGTTATAATGTAGTGGGGTAGTAAATGTTGCAGGGTTTTTTCTATAAAAAATAATGAACTCAGATTGATTTTAATTGCTATTTGAAATATTTAGATTACACGATAGCACATCTGTTCTACCAACTTAGTTCGGTCCAAATGCAATAATGCGGTTCGTCGGCAAGAAGTACCAGCACCCCCAAATCCACCGGTTAAGGTATCTAATATTTCCTATTTATTATACAGATTTTGCCTCAATGAAAATTTTTCACAATGTCTTTTTAGGGTAGATTTTCCTAAACTGTTATGTTTTGTTAATCATCACATCTCTCAGATTAATTTTTTTTCTATTTCTTTCATGTAAATTGTTCCAATGAAATACATGCCAAGAGACAAAACTTCAATCAAGGTAGTGATGACAAGGGCTAATGATGTTATCATTCTTACTATTGCGTTATTTCACTATCACCTCTTAAGACTATGAAAGTATTGGAAGATTTTAATGTGCTAGAAACTCTATATTTAATCAATGTATGAAACAATTTACTGTTACTTACCGAAAAAAAGAAATTTACTGTTGAGATTAGTTATGCAATAGGTATTATTTACCTACGATACGAACATATAAAATATTGAACATGTTTTGAGGAGTGCCGTGAATGATTTTTTGTATTACATAGTACCTTCACGTATGGTTCCATTGTTGTAGGTTGATATTTTCTTGGGATCATGTTTTTAAAGGAAACTTTGTCCAATTTTTTTGAAGGAACAAAGAAAAATTAGTTTTATTAATTATTGGCGATTTTTTATTTAGCATAACATAGTTTCTTCAGACACAAACATTTATTTTTATTACACAGGTTTGTAAATTCTATTAAGTTGATTTTTGAGCATGTATGTGAAATGCATGTGTGTTACGAATATAGTTTGACTTTCAAATTAGTGTGTATTTATGTTCTGTGCTTAATTTTTTCGTGTCCACAATTAATTTTAAATTTTTTTGAATTTGTAAATTCTAGGCTTATTGTTGGTTTGAGCTTTAATTATTATGCGGTACCTAGGCTTATTGTTCAATTAGCTTTAATTGTTGGTTTAAACTTTAATTAGTTAAAATTATTATGGGGTAGTTTAAATTAGCTTTAATTGTTCAATTATTTAATTGTTGGTTTGTTTTGTAGACTATCTTGCTTTTTGATGAGTTTTGGATTTTTCTAAGTACTAAATGGACCCACACACACAGAGCATCACACACACAACAGACACACACAGAGCAGCGCGCACACAGCAGCAGACACACATACAACAACAAACACACACACACACGTGTGGATTTAATTAATATTTCTGATTTTTTGATTTAGTGAATTTATAGGGGTGTGTTAGTATTTCTGAATTGCTGACAATAGTGATGAATAGGATAATACGTTCTCCATGTGTGCCATTGTGTACTCTTCTCTAATCATTTTGCTGAATATGCAAATTAAGTAACATTTATTTTACTTTATATGGTTGGTTTTACTCGACTTTACTCTTGACTAATCTTTTACGCTTTAATCATGCCCCAAAGGTATTAGTATGCCCTTCAATTTAATGCTTATTGTATTCAATATTACGCACATTTCTTTTAAGTACCATGGTTATTATTATTTTGATGCCTAAAACAATTGGTAAATAGTCATGTTTAGGCATGACGATGGTTAATATTATGATTTTTTTTTTGGTAGTCAGTGTGCATATGGCATTATTTGATTATGATTATGAAATATATAAGTTTTGTAGACAGGTTGATATATTTGTGGCATCATAATTTAGAGGATACTCTATCGAAAAATTGAAAATTTCTTACAGAGTATCCACATTTTGACAGAGTATTCGCACGGCGTATCCTCTGAAAATATGACATCAAATTCTATGTTCGATTTTTTTTAGTTGCACCGTGCCTTCAGGCACGGGTTATCCCTAGTCCATTATTAGCAGCCACGATAAGACAATATTTTGGCTAAATTTGATGCATAAACTAACCAGTTGTGTATTTCATGGAAATATGGCGTTAACAAATGCCTCTGCATCAAAGGGTTGGAGATCTTCTAAACATTCACCAACACCCACAAACTTTACGGGAATGCCAAGCTCATCAACCACACTAACCTGAAGGCACAAATTGGTCACACAGATTAGTCATGAAAATATTTGATGCGCCAAAATTTAAGAGCCTTATTTTGGCATCAATATCAAATGAAATAAACCAAAACTCCACTTGGCAATGAAATCAGAAGTATACCACACAGCCACCTCTTGCAGAACCATCAAGTTTTGTCAAAATCAAACCAGTTACTCCTACAACCTGCCATTGAATTTCGGTCAAAACAACTAACAGCACAGCTTTAAATTTGTAATTAACTGCAAAGTTATAAACCACAAATCTTAATTGTTTCCCATCATTAAGAACTGGCACGAAATTCTCCAGTTAAATGAGTTTGTGCTAATCAAATGATACAAAGTAGTTTAACAAAGCTGAGTGACAATAGTGAGATACAAGAAATGGGTAGAAAAATTTACAGGACTCACCCCACCTTCTCCCCCTTTCCTAAATGCTGCATTAGATGCTTCATCTGGTTGTTGGGGAAAGAGAAGCCTAGCTATAAAACTAAGGTTAAGCTAGGCTGGGCCGTTGGTTCAATTCTGATTGTTGATCAGAGACAGATTAGGAACATTGGGCCTGTCAAAAATGTTATTTAAAACAGTTTTCCACTAAACTGTAAATAGACACCCAGAAAACGCATTTGACTAGGCATTTCTGAAAGATGTCACCGAAAAACTGAGCTGATTACCAACCATCTTCAAGTACTAATAAATATAGTTCTCAGCATTTTCTCAGGACTTCAGTTAATTATTAAATGAAAACGAGCTGCTTTTTCCCAACCTTTTCCCCAGGAAAATTTGATCCCCCATTTCTTTAACCAAAAACAAAAAAGGAAAAGGATTTAAGTATTAAATACTTGAGCCTACTCTACTTCTAGGCTGGTGTTTTCACACACCAGCAGAAAGGTGGGAGAGCATACGTGCCTTTGACCCAAGAGGGTTGACAAAATGCTAGCAGAAGTTGAATTGATTTTTTTCTAATATCCAGAACTAAAAGTACTATCACACGTTCTCTTTCTTTGTTGCCGATTCTTTACTTGCAAGCAAAGAGATAACTGATATAGAGAGTACAAAATCCTGATTAGCGACTAACATTTAGTCAACGCGGTAAGACTTATGAAGAATGCTTAAATATGATAAGATGGGATTGTTACTAGAAGAATCCTGTCACAAGTGCCAAGAGTATTACAGATATCCAAGCACAGATCATAGATATTTTCAGTGGTTGTGTATAAATTCATGGACAGGAACTGAGCAAGTCAAGTAAGGGATAATCGATCAGCTGTTTTATCAGCCCCATACTGGATCCAAACAAAGGATACTTTATTAATTGAATATTCAAAACTAAAGTTCCAATACTATTGGGCGGTCAAATCCTATAATCCATAAAGTTTGAACTACTAAAATCTCAGTGTATATACCACTTGGAATGTAAAAGGCAAAGGATGAAATTATTACCTCGTTAAACTCTCTTGCTTGTGGAAGCATATTTAAACCAGTTGTTCCATCCAGTACAAGCAGAATCTCCTGTAAAGTTAGGAAAATAATAAGAGTAACATCAAAAAGAAAGGCTTGACAATTTGACATCAATAGAAAGAAAATCCTATCTTGGGATGCAGATATGAATGACAAAGTCCAGTCAACCCATTTGGTAATGACAAGATTCATATAAAGCAGACCGCGAAAAGGTGCTCGAGACATGATGTTCAATTGTTGAAGTGAAAGGTTCAAGCACCAATCATCTTATGATGGGTTAAGGCGGAAAACAAATTGCAGTGCACAGCGCTATATACATAAATAGGGAGACAGAGAGAAAACAAGGGTAGAGGGAGGAAGGGGAAGCAATAGATTAATTATAAATTTGTAATACACAATATTGAGACTTGAGATCTTCTCAAAGGACACTGGAGCATCTAAAGTAATGTGACATAGAGTTTAAGTTCTTGTCAAGTCCATAGATGGATCCAATTACTAAACAACAACGATATTATCATAGATGAATTGGGAAATATTGATACTCTATGGCGAATGACGCCAATTAGACATATTCACAGCTGCCCATGAATAATACAGTTTTGCCTAGATTGAAAATTAGCCACGTGTAGTCTCAAACATTGTTTATGATCAGCAAGATAGAACCCCAAATATCAAAATCATCAGAACGCATAACTCAACCGATAAATTATCATACCGTTACATGAAGCAACTAATATTTGCCACCACAAATGATTGTATTAAATATATGACATTAAGTGTTTAATGACTAAAAGGATATGAGCCGGGAGTTGAGCTTACATTGGGGGCACCAGCAACAACTTTATTGATAGCTTTCTTGCATGCAATCAACTCTTCCATAAGGCTGTAATTAGTGTGCAGACCTGAAAAGATAAATATTGGCAAGATAAATCACCAGCTAAAACCTAAATATAAGTAATAACAGAGAGCAATTAATGTTCTCCATACTTACGTCCAGAAGTGTCACACAAAACAACATCAAAACCTTCTGCTTTCCCTCTTTTCACAGCCTGTGAAATAACTATTTAGAAAGAACTTCAAGATGATGTGTTAGTAGTCACTACAAGGTCATTTATATCTTTACAAATGGCAGACTTTCTAGTTTAGTCTACCTGATGATGCTTTGGCATGGTCCTTTTCAGCCACAGAAATCTCACACCCAGACCTCTCAGCCCAAATTTCCAATTGGTCACTAGCAGCAGCTCTAAATGTATCCCCTGCTGCCATTAATATCTGGCAAAATATGGTACAACAGGCAAGATAAGAAAATCCTCTACCAAAGACATGTTTCCTGGGCTGAATGAAAAGACACAAGATTATGTCTACTATTAAGACATAAAAATACCCAATCTTTCTGAGATAGCATGAAAAAGCTTCTAAGCACACTTACTAATATTTCCAGGTATGCTAGAATTCAAACCTGACTAAAAACACAAGGGCACTTCTCCTTTGACCGAAGTGACTTTTTACAAGAGCCTGAATCTTTGATTGTGTTATCTTTGACTCTCTAAGAACCTCTTTTCATATTTTTTTAATACATTTACCCATTCTATTTCATAAAATATAAGTCCACTTCCTACTCCTACTCTATTGTATCCCTGGCGCTCAAACACTGTAAAAAGTCCGGTGGCCATCACATCTGATTCCATGAGTTTGCCAACGTTTTTTAGGTAGGCGTTTTCCCACAACTGCGATGTTGGTTTTCTATCCCTATTTTATGTCACCATCTTCAAATTTCATATTCCCACCACTTAGTAATGACAGTTGGCACTTGGCTGTTCCAATACCCTGATGTATTAACACAATACTCCATCATCTATCTTAGGATATTTTGATCTTTGCATCAATTGGGTATTTTTCCAACAATACTTGATTCGTGTGTTCAAACATCAATGTTCATATCAAATCCAATCCCGGTATCCCTAAAACCCCAAAAATGAAGTGTTATTTATCACTTCAATAAAAAAACAGTTAGCTCAATTGCATCACACTGCAGCAGAAAAGATATAAAAAAAGAACCTCACCTTAGCCCCTTCATTCTTCAATCTATGGGCCAGCTTTCCTGCAATTAAAGATCATTAAGGTTCTGTTCTTTTTTATCAAAATAAGAAAGATAAGAATTGATAATCCTGGGATTTTTTCATTAAAAAATTTCAGAATAGAATCCCATGCTTTGTCAGTTTTCTTGTTCTCCTGAATTTGAATGTCTAAATAACATTCATTCCAGTACTAAAGAACACATATCTAATGGTTGATTAAATTATTATATGCGCATAGCTATAGTTTTGGACTGAATACTTGCCTCCATTTTCGGATCATGGTTAAAAATATCCTTTGCGGATTAGGCTCTCTTCATGGGTAGGTTCAAAATCAAAATGAATAATTTTAGAACATATAGGAGATCCCCCCCCCCCCCCCCCCCCTTGATCTTAGTGAAATTACTGTGGCGTTGGGTGCAACCTTTTCCTAACTAGATTTTTCTCAAACTAGTTGTGTTGTAACAAACAATTTAAGTGTACCAAAATCTTTAATCACCAGGACTCTATGCATTACCCAGAGATGTTGTCTTCCCACCTCCATTGACGCCAACAATCATGATTACAGCCGGTTTCCTAGTAACATAACCACAATGAAGAATGAACTAACAACAAGTCTGAATCGAAGCCAACTCAAAAACAAACACAATAAAACAATGACAAATCCATGAAGTAACCCAAACCTGAATCCAAGTTGAAGCTCCAACTTAAGCCCTTTACTAGTTAAAAAACCCAAGATACTCCTCTTCAAAGCATCCTACAACCCACCATAGTCACATTCCACAACAATTAAACACAAGGTAAGTGTCAAGAGGCACTAGAAACAGACAGTAAAATTACCTTTATCTCACTTCCTGATTTGAGCTTCCCAGCATATATATCATCCCGCAAACTCTCCACTATTTTGATAGTAATCCTCGGCCCAAAATCAGACACCAACAGAACCTAAAATCAAATAAAAGACCCTAAAATTTCAAACCCAAATAAGTGCATTTACCACCATTCTTCAAATTAAAAAGGAAACGCCAGCAATTCCAAAAATTTAAACTCGACTTGTTCTTATAGTAAAAATCGTCCAATATGACCATTTCGTAACTGACAATACATACCCAAATAAGATCAATGTGCACGCAGGGATGTATATGAAACTAAACCGGCTCCAAAAAAATTCGTGTCGGTCTCAGATGAGCAGGGCAATGACGAAAATAAAAAGAACCCAGAATTCAATGATCAGAAAGAGTAAATGAATAAAGCCCAAAATAGAACCTTTAGAGCTATATTGGGCAATTGAGAATTAAAATCTTCAATTTTCCGTTAAAATTTGAGGAGGAAAGTGAAGGAATTCTCTGGGTAAACGAGAATGAGGGGAAAAACCTCTTCTAACTCGTCGAGGATGCGATCGGTGTCGGAGAGGTTCCAGTAAAGGAGGAGCTCGTCGATGACGGCCAGGTTGTCTCGGGTTTTGGTGAACCCCGAAAATATCTTCTCCACATCGCTCTTGGCCTTTTCCTTGATTAACCGACCGAGTTTGCCGAAGAACCCAGTTTGGCTGGCCGAGCACTTGAACCCAGATGGGTTGATTCGCACGGTTGAAGAAATTGGAGGGATGTCGAAAAGCGTTCGTATTGAGGTGGTGGTGGAATTCAGTGGAGGAGGTTTGTAGTGAAGAGGAGAGAGATGAGAAGGCAGAGAAGCCATTTGCTTATCTCTCTGAAACTGAGCTAAACGAAGGAGGAGAAGTACTAGATAAAATTCTCTAGTTCAAATTCTGTAAATTACACTCCCAACCTCTGAGCTTTGATAAAACAAAACAAAGATCCCCCTCAAATTTCAGAACTGAGATAAAAATTGTCAGTCATTTTAGTTGTCCATGTATTTTAATCCCAATTTCAAGTCTGATTTATTGGATATGAGTTGATATTTTTAAAATTCGGACCATATATGGTCATTTTTTGTCTGATTGTGTCTGATCCAATTTATATATTAATTATTACTGAAGAATGATGAAATTAAGTTATTCTCTATTCGAGCCGTGAATAAATTATTTAGATCAATTTTTTATTTTTTTATTTTTAACGTATCTGGATATAAAGATTGAAAATAGTGAGATAATAATACTGGCACTCGAGGGTTGCTCTCTGGTTTGGGGGCGATGAAAACCTGTTAATCACAATGAAAAATTAGAAGGGAAGCCGGAGGTGTCTCCGATTCTAAAGTCAGTTCTCTGAGGAGGGAAGAAGACACAATACTAGGTGTTGAGTTCTCATAGCATACCTCTCTCTTGTCGTCTAAAACTGTTATTTATACTTTTTTGGTAGATGAGTGTACCAATTGAGAATACACATACGATCCCCTTTAGTGAGAGGGCCCTGATTGGCTCACCCTTGAGACAGTAGGGATGCTTCTTTGATCTCGTCAGGCGGCTAAGCATTGAATAGGGGCCTCTTTGACCTTGATCCATTATATGCATATCCACCTGATGCACGTTAACAACATTAATCCCTCGGCCTCTAGACCTTCACTGATCATTAACATTCATGTCGAGCATTCATTGTGAGAATTGACGCTTGACAATGTGCTTCGCAAGAATAAACGTTCAGGGACACGCCTCCCGTCGAGAGATTAAAGTTCTCTCTCATTGCCCCTTGAGCTTTCTCAGTCATTTGTCATACATTCGTGAGGGGCTTTTCTATGATTAGTTGTACTGTACTATTCTGCTGAGTCTGAATATTTGAGATGTTGGACCCACTCCTATTGAAAGTTAGACACAGTTCTTGAGGAGACATTCATTTATTCCCAGGTGAGCGCTCCCACCCACGCAGAGACGACAAATGTCTTCCGTTATGCCGACTGACATGATCGTCGTGTAGGGTTAATCATCTCTAGACCCCTAAGCCCCTCGGCTAGGTCTATGTATGAGTCCTCATCTTCTTAGTGTTAACAACCTTCGGTTTGATCACAAAGACCCTTCCTTGGCGCGTAACAAGGAGATCCCAATGCCTCTTAGTTCCCATGATGATGTCGAGGAGACTCTTTTCCCTGAGGACATCCTCCGAGGCCGAGCAAGCCATACATTGCACCATGCCGAGCCATCATTACTTCTACAATTATCGGCAGAGTGTGGCACATGTCCGCTTCTATTTGGTCTGATAGACCACATCCCATCAGTAAAGCTATCGAATAATCTCATCATGTTCGAAAAATTCAATTCGGATAAATCCAATCAATTCGGTTTTCTTGGTTGAAGAAATATAAGGTAATTGTGTTGGAGGGAGCTCGAAGAGAGTTCGGATGGTGGTGGAAATTCAATAGAAAAATGCTACACAGCCCAAATGCAACTCAAAAAATTACAATTCAAATGCATATCATCTATTTAATGAGTGAGTTACATTGAAAAAGTTGATAAGGTCCATTGATCCAATGAATGATATATATTTATGTCGCAACTTTTTGAATTATATTTTAAGTTGTGTAGTATTGCTCTTTCAATGATACCCCTCATATATTTGAAAAACTTATACAATCACCTTTTTCAAATTTCAAATATGGCAGGAGGTCCCAATTTAGATATTTGCCTAAAAACATCAACTTCTTTATACGATTTGCAATATCAGACAACTCAATTAACACATTCCTCAATATCAAATAATCTCATCAATCTACACATACCTCTGTTTTTATTTTAATTTTAAATTATGTAATTAAAAAAATAAAATTATTATTTAAAATATAAAATATTACAAGATTAGTTCGATTTTTGATATTGTATAGTGTCTTCAAATACAAGATTAGTATTAATGTTCTTATAAGTCATCAAAGTCAGCCCCATAAACAATTCCAAGAATTCCTGTTCACAATATCAAAAATACACATAACTGAATTATGCTTGAATTTAAAATACTGACATGATTTGTTGACCTCATTAATTAATATCATTGATTTAATTGTGAGTTTCAATATTTGTTGAAATTCACTACTAATTCAATAGTTGTGATTGATTAAGTAAACAAATCATGTCAATATTCTATGTACAAATAACATTTTTTGATGCAAAATGATGCACAACGTAAAAATAGGATCACACAACCTTTTGCAAATCATACACATCAAGTCAACCATAAGTTTTTCTTACGAGATTTGAACTTAAAACTTTGAAATCTAATTACCACGATGGTTTGAATTTTAAGAAATGAGAAAACAAACTGAATAATCGAATCTAAACCTAATATAGTTGATGGCCTAATTCAACAATATTGTTGAATTGACAATACATTATAATATTGTATAGATTTACTAAAAATCAATTACATTTTTGCAATAGATAAACCAATTCAGTTTTAGTAGTATTTTTTTTTTCTCCGGTAAGTAAGTAGGGTTGATAATCGAGTCAAGCTACTTGAGTTCAGCTTAGGGGTGCAACTCGGGCGGGTGGGACAGTTAACCCTAACCCAACCCTAAGTATATAATCTTCAATTCTAACCCTACCTCGGGTTGATATACTCAACCCAAGCACTGCCCGAGTTTAATTCGAGCGGGCTCGGGTTGAATTTGGGTTAATGATTTTGGACTGATTTCGGGTTACTTTATGGACTGATTTCGGGTTGAACAGTATACTAGATTTTCAAGTTAGCTTTATGCAAGCAAGCAAGACTAGATTTTCTCACCGGTTTTGAATCTGCAATAAACACCAGCTTCATTTACTGTGCAACTATCAACAAGATACATAGTAATGAAATCTTAGTTTTAAAGTTCTAATTTATACAGAAATGCACACTTCTATTCAACCATGTCTTCAACAATGCCTATAACTCTTATTATATCCAGCTGAGAAAGGACCGATGCGAAAGAAAAGAGGACATATACCAGAGATAGAGGGACAGATGGGATCTGAAGACAGAGAGACATGTTTGAAACGATTTTTCATTATCTAAAGACGGAGAAGGAGATAGAGCATATAAATCATACTTGGAGGTGATCTAAGTGAGATGCGACCTAAGTGAGAGTGATGAGCGATCTGAGTGAGAGATGGCGAAGAGAGGCGGAGGCGATGTGAGCTCACTAGGTGCCTCTGTAGACTGTGGGAGACCGAGAGAGACTGAGAGTGGGAGATAGGTCTGATATGAGAGTGAGACTGCGAGAGTGAGAGACCGAAAGACCGAGAGAGACTGAGAGTGAGTGAGGGTTAAGGGAGGCGTAGACTGAGTTTAGATTAACCCTAGTATAAATTATAAAATTGTATTTATATAATATTAATTCGGGTTGAACCCGATTTTAATATTCGGATTCAACCCGTGAACCTGATGACTCAACCCGAGACCCATCCAAATTAAATTCGGGTTGCTATTTTTTGACCCAAACTCAATCCAAGTATTAAAAACCCTAACCCAAGTCCTAATTTTTTCGGGTTGAAATCAGGTTGCTCAACCCAAGTTGCACCCCTAGTTCAACTTGGATTCGACTTATATAGGGCTCGACTCGAGCCAAGTTCGAATAATTTTTTAGTTTCATTTAAAAAAACGAGCCTACAAAACTCAGCTTGAGCTAACAAAGATCAATTCGTTTATATGTACAATAGTCGAACTACTCGGATACGCCCCTTTACCTAATAGAGCTCCTTTAAACGAGTTCTTGTAGGTGTTGGGACCAGAAGACTAGGTAGGTTGATACCAAAAACCTCATTAAAAGAGTGATCGTGTATAACTAGGACAATAAGTCAAGAGTATCTCAGACACAAACGCCATAAGTGTCTTAAAAATGTTAACACAAGTAAGCTAGCCTTGACTTGTAATATTTCATATGTATAGTGGTCGGATGAATCTTTATTCTAGACGACCAAACTAAGATTATGTTTATTTTCTAAAAGAGTTTGCAAAACTCGATTCGATAATTAGCCTTGGTAGGTGGTATTATGTAACAGAAAAAGGAAAACCACTAACGCTATAAATAGGAAAAGAACCAAGAGATTAGCAACAAGAACCCGAACTGGTCTATCGGCAGAGTCAGATGCTTGTCAATATATGACAGTCTCGGGTTCGAGTCCTAGGTGATGCTGGCAATGATGAAAATTGCGCCTAATGCGAAGGAAAGGGTCCATCGCTTAGTCTGATGTTTCAGATGAAAATAAGGCGCTGCTGAGCCTGTTCTCTCTCTCTTTTTCTTTTTTCATCTCCCATGTGTATTCCTCACTTATCTGGACTAAAAAGTTAGTGCAAATCACATTTCTCTTTGGTTTTTTTTTTGGTGTGGGTATGATCAGAATTAGTCGTTTGATAGTATCTTTGCAGTACTCCTCTTTAATTGATTGGGTTGCTCACAACAGTTGTTCAAGATTAGTGCTTTGGTAAACAGAAGGCAGAAAAAAAAAAGAGTGGGTTATGTACAAACTCAATCTACAGCAAGTGAACTTTTTATGTAAGACCTTTTTGCGATATGGGTTCGTCGAATTGACGCATAACGTTCACAACGCCGTGAGTTCGGAAACGTTCATTGTACCATTGATTTTCAGCGCGAATCGAGATTTAAATGTGTTGTCTAAATCAGGTCGAATTGATGATGCCCGACAACTGTTTGATACAATGTCTTTTAAGGATGAGTTTACATGGAATACGATGGTTGCTGGTTATGCTAATTTGGGAAGACTAGTTGAAGCTAAACAACTGTTTGATGAGACTCCAAAGAAGAGCTCTGTTACTTGGTCTTCGCTAATTTCTGGGTATTGTCGATACGGGTCTGAAATTGAAGCTCTTCAATTGTTTTGGCAAATGCAGTATGAGGGACACAAGCCAAGCCAATTCGCACTGGGTAGTGTTCTTAGAATGTGTTCAATGAATACATTGCTTACAAGGGGCGAACAAATTCATGGTTATGCTGTTAAAACCCAGTTTGATGCAAATGTTTTTGTTGTCACTGGGCTTGTCGATATGTATGCCAAATGTATGCGCATTGAGGAAGCTGAGTATCTCTTTGGATTGATGTCTGATGGAAAAAATCATGTTACGTGGACTGCTATGATCTCTGGTTACTCTCAAAACGGTGACTTACACAGAGCACTCAAGTGCTTTCAGGACATGAGAGCGGAAGGGATTGAAGCCAACCAGTATACGTTTCCAAGTGTGTTGACAGCTTGTGCAGCAGTTTCTGCTCTTGGGTTTGGGTCGCAGGTGCATGGTTGTATCATTCGGGGTGGTTTTGGAACTAATGTGTTTGTTCAAAGTGCATTAGTGGACATGTACACAAAATGTGGAGACTTGAATAGTGCTAGGAGAGCGTTGGAGGTTGATGATGTGGTTTCTTGGAACTCCATGATTGTTGGGTGTGTGAAGCAGGGATTGGAAGAGGAAGCACTGTTGTTGTTTCAAAAAATGTGTGAAAAAAATATGGATATTGACGATTTTACATACCCTTCAGTTCTAAACTGTTTTGCTTCCAAAAAGGACATTGAAAATGCAAAATCTGTCCACTGTTTGGTTGTTAAAACTGGATTTCAGGGTTACAAGCTCATCAACAATGCTCTCGTAGACATGTATGCAAAATTGGGAGACCTAGATTATGCAATTGAGGTGTTTGAGAGTATAGTGGACAAGGATGTGATCTCATGGACTTCTCTTGTCACTGGCTATGCCCACAATGGTTCCCATGAAGAAGCCCTTAAGTTGTTTTGTGAAATGCGATTTGCAGGGATTGATCCGGACCAAATTGTCATTGCCAGCATATTAAGTTCATGTGCGGAACTGACCCTTTTGGAATTTGGGCAACAAGTTCATGCAAGTTTTACCAAAAGTGGCTCTGGATCATCCTTAGCAGTCGACAATTCTCTCGTGACGATGTATGCAAACTGTGGGTCCCTAGATGATGCTAATAAAGTTTTTTACTCGATGCAAATGCGGAATGTGATTACATGGACTGCTATTATAATTGGTTATGCTCAGAATGGTAAAGGAAAGGAGTCTTTACAGTTCTATGATGAGATGCTTGCAAGCGGCACAAAACCTGACTTTATTACTTTCATCGGCTTACTATTTGCTTGCAGCCATGCTGGTCTTGCAGAACATGGACACCAGTACTTTGAATCCATGGATAAAGTTTATGGGATTAAACCAGGCGCCGATCACTATGCATGTATGATTGACCTTTTGGGGCGCTCAGGAAAGATGCATGAAGCCAAGGAGTTACTCAATGAAATGGTTGTGGAACCGGATGCAACTGTGTGGAAAGCATTGCTTGCTGCATGTAGGGTACATGGGGAATTAGAACTTGCGGAGAGGGCAGCAAAGGCTCTCTTTGAATTGGAACCGCAAGATGCAGTGCCTTATGTTATGTTAGCTAACATGTATTCTGCAGCTAGTAAGTGGGAAGATGCTGCAAGAATTAGAAAATTGATGAAATTGAGGGATGTTAATAAGGAGCCTGGCCGTAGTTGGATCGAGATGAACAGCAAAGTGCACACCTTTATGTCAGAAGATAGAAGCCATCCAAGGACCAATGACATTTACTCAAAGGTTGACGAAGTTATGATATTGATCAAGGAAGCTGGGTATGTTCCAGACATGAATTTTGCACTCCATGATATCAATGAAGAGGGCAAGGAACTTGGACTTGCCTATCACAGTGAGAAGTTGGCTGTTGCTTTTGGGCTTCTCGTTGTGCCACAGGCAGCGCCTATTCGTATTTATAAGAACCTTCGGGTCTGTGGGGACTGCCATACTGCTATGAAATTTATATCAGAAGTTTTCCACAGGCATATTGTTTTAAGGGATTCGAAATTATTTCATCATTTTAGGGAAGGAATGTGCTCTTGTGGGGATTATTGGTAAGAAGTCATTTTTGTTCCTCTCTAGTTTCTCCGAGGGAATGAGATCAAATGGAAGTCATTCTTGGAACTAATTTTGCGAGATTGGATGTTTTCGGAGTTAATTTTGCGGACTTGATATTGGGGCTATTACAGCTCTTCAAAAGGTTTAATCCATCACACTCCTCCCACTTTCCTTCTCATGCTAATGCAATAGTGTATTTATAACACAAAAATAAACTGAGAATCAAAATTTTTGTGCAGATCAAATTTGAAAGATGCTGGGGCCCAGGAAAGCTACCAAGCCATAATCTTGTAACCAAGTGAAGAATGATACATCAGGTAGTAGTTTTTCATTTTTCACCTTTTATATTAGAGAAAAATAAGTATTCAACTTTATGCAAACAACACCTCTTCTGCGCACTTGGCTTGTTAATAATGTATAGAGACCCAACTAGATGTGCTAATAAAGCTGCCCAGGAAAAAATACTTTTCAATGGATTGCAAAATGGGGGTAGCGGTGTTGATGTCGAAAACTGATTCACAGGATTAGCATTGATATGGCTTGTCATGATCACTTGCAGGACTGGGCAAATTGAACACCCAATAGATTAGGAGCACTGGTGGTGTGCTGGACTAAGGCTCCCCACCATTTTAGTCAGTTATCTTAAAGTCTTACAACTTACCTTTCATTAGGTTGGAATTGCGCATACCTTCAATATGTTGAATCACCTTTTATATATGAGTAATTTAGCTTGTATGTAGGAGATGGTGTAGGAGAAAGCTTAAGTCGGTCTGTAGCTGATTCTGTGGGATTCTCTTCCCCTATCCTTCTTCATTCTCTTGGACTAACTTCTTCATTCAAACTGTGACGTACAAGCAAATGTTTACTTGTGAAACTATGCAAAACAAATATAACGTTCCTTCTCATGAGTTATCCAACTATGTACATAAATCCTCATTTCTTTGCATGAATTCAAAAATTAAGGTGTTTCTTCCCATAAGTCATCCAACCATCAACACAGTTCACCACTTTTATGCATAAATTCAAACCATAAGCAAGAAATAAGGTTGATCCACATGAGTACGACTATTAAATTCATGTCGAACTTCAAAAAATTAACAATTCATAATCCATTCTAATCTTTTGGAATGGCATCAGAATGACAGTAAACAATCTGATATTATTCGTGTTCCCTGAAAGGCTGAAACTATGTCTTATTTGCTGTGAAACAAATGCAAATTGATCCAGACAAAATTTCATTGAAGTTAGTTATGTAGCCAAATAAGATAGACTAGTTATATAGTAAGAACACGACTAGCCAGTGAAATTGAATCCTTGAAGAAAAAAATTGCCGGAAGTGAATTGTGCATGATGTTTTCATATTCATTTGCACTATTTGGACTATCTGGAAAGATAGGAACAAAGAGTGCATTGAATTGACTTGCACTGAGCCTTAAATTGCAGCCAAAAATGTCTGGAAACTTGCACAGGAATGCAATGATGCATTTTTAAGGAATGAAAACCAGGTGGGCAGAACTCCAATTAGACTTATTGGCTGGTCTTTTTCCCCTGCAGGTTGGCTCAAGCTTAATACAGATGGATGCTCGAAAGGGAATCCGGGACCAGCTGGAATCGGAGGGCTGCTAAGGAATGAACAAGGATGCTGGATAGCTGGCTTCTATTGAAACATCAATCAGGCTACAAGTCTTGAAGCTGAACTGTGGGCGATATTTAAAGGTCTCCAGTTGATTGAGGAAGGATTCCAACAGGTTGAGGTTGAGACAGACTAATATGAAGCTCTCACTCTCCTTTCCCAACTGCAGGAAGACCACCATCCCAACAGAACTCTGATCTCTCAATGCACATCTATATTGAGAGCTAACAATTGTAGGATAAAGCATGTATTGCGTGAAGGCAACCAATGTGCGGATATTCTCGCTAATCTGGGCCAACAACAATCCCAGAGATTAGCTTTGCTTGACAAAGCCCCTGTTGTTTATTAGAATCATATAGCATGTAATGTGCAAATGGCATGTAATATCTGTGACAATTTTGTTTTAATACTAACAATGGGAACTTTTCTTCAGCAATAGATTGAAGTCATTGCATGCTTAGGCACCCAAAACTCTCTGTGCCTGTGCCATACACTCGCGTGTGGCCAAAGCGAAAGGATAATACGTTGGAATTTTGTGCAAAATGTCTGATCCTGGATAGATGAAAAGAACGGGGCTCAACAGTACATAGCCTGCCTTATCTGTAGTAACACACCACAGTGTTGACATAGCATATTAAGGGTAAGGGTGTTAATCGAGACGAGTTATTCGAGTTCGATTTAGATAAAATTTTGCTCGAGCTCGACTTGTATTTTAAATGAGTTGAGTTTAAACAATTTTTTAGGTTCGTTTAAAAAAAAGAGCCTAAAAAACTCAGCTCATTTATACGTAAAAATTGAGCTACTTGGGCTCGCCTCAAGTTCTAAACGAGCCGAGTTTGAACAATTTTTTAAGCTTGTTTAGAAAAACAAACTCGCCAGGTTAGGGCTCAACCTTGCAAAACTCGGCTTGATTGACATCTCTAATTAAGGGGGTTGTGCGCACAGGTTTTTGCACAATAGTTTATAAAAGGCAGTCTCTTCCCTGATGAACTCGTCCCAGCGTCGAACGTCGGGTATCTCCCTGCAAGGCAAGGGTTGAGAGGGCCAAAGGGCCTGCTGGAGTGGTGATGAATTTTTTCTTTGTGTCCCTCGATCCCTCAGGCGGTTTGAAACGGACTCCGGTCTGGGGGATGGTATTTTCCACAGCAAGGAATGGGTTGAAAGGGCCAAAGGAGGCCTAAGGAGTGGTGATGAATTGTCGTTATGGTATATCGAAGGCTTCAGGCGGCCCTACGGAGGTTCCTGGTACACACAAAAAGAGTCAGAAAGGGCGCCGGAGTGTTTTCCGGCGTATCCCCTCCAACGATCAAGTCAGTTCTTTGACGATGGGGAAGAAGAAAACACTGGTTGTTCTAGAGGGTCGTCTTTGCGTACCTTTGCAATGTATTTTTGGGAACTATTTATACCCACCCGGACTTCATCATTGGTGACAGTCTAGAGAGTAGGTAGTGTTCAGAGATGGGGCAGTGTGCCCCCTACTGTGTATGGGGAAGACCTCATTATTGATTGCTCGGATCCCCGAGCAATCAATGTTCTTTCCTTTGTCTAAGAACATTGAATGCTCGGATCCTCGTGCACTTAATGCTCTTCTTTCAAGGATGGATCAGTAAATGCTCCGATGCTGGGACAATTAATGTTTGCCTCTTTCCGGCTTTTCATGTCAAAGCGAACATCCCATCAGCAGTGAATTCATTTATTGCTGCCTTTCAATTGCCGCACGTTGCCAGGGGCAGTTTCGTCCGCCTGCCCCCCATCATGTCACTTTCGCCATGTGTCCCGCTATTATTGGAGGGACGTCCTGTTGGCTTTGACGCCCTGACTACCTTGTGCAGAGCGCCCCCATGATTCCTAGTCTAGCCGAAGTAGTACTGCCTGATAGCGACTTTTTATGAAGTAGAAGCTACGTAACAGGATTACTACTCCCGTCATCATCTCTCGGCGCCGAGGGAGAACCGTGACCATGGGATAAGTGTACTTCAGGCGCCGAGGGTATGCAGTTGGAAGAACCGGATGACCCCTTCTCGTCGAGACCACGTCGCTTTTGAGCACGTGTCCAGAATGTGGATGACAGCATCGTCGGCGCCAAGGACACGTGTCCTCATCGCAGAGGGAGTCGCCTATTCTACCGAAGACATGTGTCCTGATCCCCGTGATCTCAGAAATGTCCCATCAACTGCCCCCTAGCCCTTTGATCTTCTTACTTGGGGCAGTCGTGTCGTCAGAAGGTGAAAGGGCTCAACCGCTCCAACTGTCGCATCAATGCTTCAGCCGTTTCCCCGCCCTTTGGAGATCGTGCGCATTTAATGCGCCTGTCCTTGTGCTTCGTGCGCTAATGATGGCGCCAGAGGGTCTATATAAACAGACCCTCTTCCTCACTTCGTCACTTTTGCATTCGAGATCTTCGTTCCAGAGCTTCCCTGAGTCTACACCGGAGAACCACCGGAGTCGTGCATAAACTTCTGCAACCTCTCATTCTGTCCTTGAAGAATCCCTGAACGAGAAAAGCCACTGTCGAGTTCTCCTTTTGCTTCATTCGACTTTCTGGTGAGTCTGTCCCCATTTTTTTTGTCTTTTGTTCTTTTCATCTTCTCCGGCGACTGGCCGTTTTCCTGACCGCCATTGCTCCTCTTGTATCTCCCTAAGCCCAGTAGGACATTTGTAGGACATTCATCTTTTGACGTTTGGAGTCCAGTAGTTGGTTAGGGCTTCCCTTTCTTTTCTTTTTTCCTTTCCAAAAGACATTAGGGACTATTCCTTTCCCCAAGCCATGCCGAGGAGACACCAATCTGCCGCCGAGACTCAAGAGGCCGGTACCTCTAAGTCGAGGAAGTATGAGGTTAAGGGTGTTCAACAAATAACGAACTTCAAAACCCATTACGACATTCCTCGGAATGTTGACGTAGACGAGTTTGACCCACAAATCCATGATCGCAATGTCGGCACCGAGGGTGCCATGCCCTTTTACACGAAGGCTATCATGGAGGGTGGGATTAGATTCTCCCTCCCCCCATTACTGCTCCAATTTCTTTCTCGGTTCCGCCTTTTCCCGGGGCAGTGCGCCCTGAACACCTTTAGGATAATCATGGGGGTCTTGGAGCTTAACAGGCGCCTCGGGGTCAACTTGGGCCTCGAGGATATCCTCTTTTGCTACGCCCTCATGAGGGTTATGCCCCAGCAGACTTTTTACCTCAAAGCCCGGGACACCAGCATGTATCTAGTCACCCACCTTCCTGACTCTGACAAGGGTTTCAAGGACGATCTGCTGGTCTTCGGCGGAGCTTGGGAGAGAGGGGCAGGCCCCGAGTACGATGGCTTGTCTTGCCCCAAGGAGTGGCGAACAACGAGTACGTCGGCTCCTCTCTTCTAGGCCTTCATTGCTTTCTTTGTTTCGAATTCTCATTGAGTTGTTCCTTAACAGTCGTTTTCTTATGCAGACGTTTCTACTCGTGAAGCCGCTCCTCCAGCACGCCATCTGGTGAACTTTGCTGATCTTGTAACCGTCTGGGGTTACATCGGAGACGGTCGGGGACGAGCTGCTCACATTCTCCTGGATTACATACCGGGATATAAGAAATTCTCTCAGCTTCCACAGCCCTACATCCCCTCCAGGTGGGCTAACTTTTTTACGGAAGCTGTCGGGCAAGACTTAGAGCCCAACTTGGAGAACGACCCTGACAGGGCCACCGAGGCTGTGGTCGAGGGACCTGTCGAGGAAGAAGCAGCAGTCTGGGAACCCCTTTCCTCCGCCCAAGCCGAAGCCAGCACGGCAGGGAGACCAACTTGGCCAGACTTCGAGATCCTTCAGAGCTTGGACGTTGAGGAGGCATTTGAAGTCGTCATGACGCGCCAACCTCATATCAACCTAAGTTACCTGAACCGGAGGTTTGTTGTCAACGCTGGGAGGGGCCGAGGGACCTCCAGCGCCGTGCTTCCATCTACCGGGGCCAATGTCCCCGCCCCTGTGACTACCACTACTGCCATCCTGCCCCCTGCTGCTGCTCCAACACCACCGATACCGCCACGGGCCGCCGGTCGGGGCCAAGTTCGCATTCGAGACCCTCCTCAAGATGAGGGGAGAAGGGTCAGACATCGGCCTGACGGAACTGGCCGGGGAAGCGGCAGTCAACAACAGCAACAAGATCTTCCCCCTCCTCCTGTGCCGGCAGCTACTGCCGAGGAATGGCGCCCCCGAGCCTTAGACAGGGAGGATAGGCCAATCAGGGTTGATGACTCCATCGTCCAGTCTCCAATCGTTGCTTATGCGGTCAGTGAGACGCTCCACTTCAGAGCGGACATGGAGGAAAATCGCACCCGTCCGACAAACCACCACTTCCGCTCCATTATTCAAAACTCCTTGGTGGTAAGTGTCATACTTGGTCGTTTCTCCCGTTTTGGCTGCATGACCTAAATCCCTTCTCTTTGCAGGCCGCCCAGCAAGTGTCGATTATCGCCGAGCGGTATCATTATAAGAGGCGGAGGCTTCAAGAGTTCGAGAGACTCAAGGCTGATGCCGAGGCTGCTCTGGCCGCTGCCCGGGAAGAGGTCGCTGTCAGAGATAAGACGTTTTCTTCCCAAGCGGCCCAAATCGAACAACTGCTGAAGGACGGCGAGGCGGCGAAGGCCAGCGCTGAAAAGCTGAGCGCAGCCCTTGCCGACGCCGATCGGAAGGTTACTGAGGCCACCCAGCGGATGTCTTCGGCGGAGGCGAAGGTGGGGGAGTCGGAGCAAACTTGCTCAGCTCTTACTCAGGAGTTGGACAGGGTTCGGTCGGAGATGGAGGCTAACTATAGGACGGTGGAGCAGCTCAAAGAGGAGTTTGCCGACGATGTCCTGCCCGCTCTGGAGGAGAACAAGAGAGAGTTCTTCAAGAAAGGTTGGGATGAGGCGCTCCGAGCAGCGGGTGTCCCTTCTAACTCTCCATTGTTCCAAATGCACAAGTATGTGCCATCAGAGGACATGCTTCGCGCCATGGAGGAGGCGGCTGCTGAAGATGCCTCCAACGCCCCAGCTCCAGTCATGGGGGAGCCTTCTGCTGCTGCTGCTGTCCAGGCCCCTGTTGCGGTTGTTCCTCCTGAGGCCAATCCTCCTGCTCCTGCCCTCCCAGACCATGCTGCTGAAGCTCCTAATGCTCCCTTCTTCAAATTTAAAAGTGTAAACTCAAGCGCAGGTTGAGCAAAGTAATATATTCTCGGAAGTCCGAGGTCGATCCCACGAGGAATTGTAACAAGGAACAATCACACAAACAACAAAAGTAATTTGAACGGAAAAGGATTTGTTTGGAAAGTTGTTGATTGGAGAAAAGTGATTTTTGGTAATTAAAACAGTAATAAATAAAATACTAGAGCGTCAGGTACTCCCTCTCAACTTCATACAATAATAGTTAAAGACTCAAAGCTTGACTTGAAAGAGGAATTAAATGTCAGTTAACCCAATTAACAAATCAAGTGATAAATCCAATGGTTATAATCAAAAGACTACCAGGAACCTGAATAATCATTCAATCATATTATTTTATGAAATAATGTTAATCCTTCCAGCGTGGAATAACCAGTGATTTACACGCAGGGAAAATCAAGCAATTGATGTACGTGGCACAACAACTCAAGAGTTTATACAGCATAAACACTTTGCTAAAAGATTTGGGATTAAATTAACACAATAACATAAATCCTTAAGTACAAGAGTCAATAAGAATACCGTACTCCGTTGAGAGATTTTCCCCTAGCCCTAGCTTAGCCTTCTAGCCAGACATGGTAAAAGGATCTCAAAACAGACTAATGAAAAAGAACTCCCCTTTACAAGGTCCTAGGTTCGTATTTATAAATTACATTCCAAAGAGATTGCATCCCACTAGGATTCTAAATTCGGCAGCAGAAGCTTGACACGCGTCCGGACGCGCCTCTCTCAACCATTCGGACGCAACTTCCAGAATGGTCCTTCCTCCGTTTATCAACTTTCTGCCAATCGCGTCCGGACGCGTACACTTCATCCGTCCGGACGCGTGTTCCAGTGTGATCCGTCCTGAGCTATGCTTCCTTTCTTCTCATAACTTCACTCCAATTTTTGCACTATTAGCCTGCAAAACAACACAACTCATCTTTCATTCTCATAGCCTTAATCTTCAATTAAATCAACATAAATATCACACTTTCACAATAAAATGATCAATATTACCTCTGACAAATGTAAATATTAGACCTGAATCACACCCCCCCACTTAGACCTTGCTAGTCCCTAGTAAGGCAAGCAAATAAACACATAAACATAGTTGCATGTGCACACGGCTCAAATTCAAAATCCAATATACTTTGTATTATCAAGTGAATGCTCCATCCCCCCACTCAAAAATTTGCATTGTCCTCAATGTATGGATCCAGAGAGTAAGATCAAATAAGGGATAGAAAGACATACCGGATGCGCGTAAAGTGTGCTCATGCATCTGTAGAAAATTAAAGAGAAAATAACATACACTAATATACAACAATATACATAAAATGGTTAGAGATGGATCATTCATAGTGGGGATCCACCAATTCGATGGATTCCACTTCCACAATACCCTCCTCCAAGAATGGTTTCAATCTTTGCCCATTAACCTTAAAAATGTTCCTATTACTTGGGTTTTCAATCTCCACTGTTCCATATGGGAATACTTCCTTGACAACGTACGGGCCACTCCATCTAGTCCGAAGATTTCCCTTAAATATGTGAAGCCTAGAATTATAAAGAAGAACTTTCTGCGCAGGTGTAAAAGTTTTACGCACAATATTCTTATCATGAAACACCTTCATGCGTTCTTTACTGATTCTAGAGTTCTCATATGCCTCATTTCGGATCTCATCAAGCTCATTTAGTTGTAATTTCCGTGCGGTGCCGGCTTGGTCAAAACTAAAGTTGAACATTTTAATGGCCCAATATGCTTTATGCTCTAATTTCACAGGCAAGTGACAAGCTTTTCCATAAATCAATCTATATGGAGACATACCAATCGGGGATTTATATGCAGTTCGGTATGCCCATAATGCATCGAGTAGTCGTAACGACCAATCTTTACGATCTGGATTCACCGTTTTTTCCAAAATGTAAGAAATTTCCCGATTGGCAAGCTCTACTTGACCACTTGTCTATGGGTGATAGGGAGTTGCAACTTTATGTGTTACACCATATTTTTTCATCAAATTCTCAAAAGGCCTATTACAGAAATGCAATCCCACATCATTGATAATGGCTCGAGGTATACCAAATCTGGACAAAATATTTTCTTTTAAAAATTTCAAAACAACTTTATGATCATTTGTCCGACATGGTATAGCTTCAACCCACTTAGAGACATAATCTATTCCCACTAAAATGTACATATACCCAAAAGATGGGGGGAAAGGACCCATGAAATCTATTCCCCAGCAGTCAAAAATTTCTATGATCAAAATCGGGTTTAGGGGCATCATGTTCCTACGGGTCAATCCCCCCAGTTTTTGACATCGCTCACACACTTTACAAAAATTATGAGCATCCTTAAAAATTGCAGGCCAATAAAAACCGCACTGCAAAACTTTTGCAGCGGTCTTTTTCATAGAAAAATGGCCTCCACAAGCTCCCGAATGACAAAACGATAGAAGGCTACTTACCTCATCATCAGGTACACATCTCCGGATAATCTGATCTGGGCAATATTTGAAAAGGTATGGGTCATCCCAGAAGAAACTCTTTACTTCGACTAAAAATTTCCTCTTATCCAAAGCAGTCCAAGCCGGTGGCATGTTACCTGTAACAAGAAAATTCACAACGTCAGCAAACCATGGTAACGAGGAAACTGCCAATAACTGTTCATCTGAGAAAGTATCTTTAATCGGCATTGTCTCAAAGGGCACCTCACTCACAAGTCTAGACAAATGGTCAGCCACTACATTTTCTACCCCTTTTTTATCCTTAATAGTAATATCAAATTCTTGGAGTAGTAGGATCCACCTCAACAGTCTCGGTTTTGCATCTTTTTTAGTTAATAAGTATTTGAGAGCTGCATGGTCTGTGAAGATGACAATGGGGAAACCTACTAAGTATGACCTGAATTTGTCTAATGCAAATACTACAGCCAGTAATTCTTTTTCTGTGGTAGAATAGTTCATCTGCGCACTATTTAAAGTTCTACTGGCATAGTAGATGACATGAGGCTTTTTGTCATTCATTTGTCCTAAAACTGCCCCTACAGCATAGTCACTGGCATCACACATGATTTCGAAAGGACTACTCCAATCTGGGGGTTGCATGATTGGAGCAATGACAAGCATACCCTTTAACTTATCAAAAGCTTCTTGGCATGCATTATCCCACTCAAAAGGTGTGTCTTTCCCTAGGAGATTACAGAGTGGTCTAGATATGGAACTAAAATCCTTTATAAATCTCCTATAAAAACCAGCATGACCCAAGAAAGATCTAACATCCTTAAGGGCTTTCGGACTAGGTAAATTAGCAATTAATTCAATTTTTGCCTTATCTACCTGAATTCCCTCAGAAGAGACAATGTGACCAAGAACAATTCCCTTTCTAACCATGAAGTGACATTTTTCCCAGTTAAGTACAAGGTTCTTTTCTTCACATCTTACAAGTACCTTCTCCAGATTAGCTAAGCAGTCATTATAGGAATCACCAAAAACAGTAAAATCATCTATAAAGACTTCAAGAAAACGCTCAACCATATCACAGAAAATACTAAGCATACACCTTTGAAAAGTCGCAGGTGCATTGCATATTCCAAAAGGCATCCTTCTATAAGCAAAGGTGCCAAAAGGGCAAGTAAATGTGGTCTTCTCTTGGTCTTCTAGGGCAATTTCAATCTAGTTATATCCCGAATAACCATCTAAAAAACAATAGTACAAGTGTGAAGCTACCCTTTCTAAAATTTGATCCATAAAAGGCAAAGGGAAGTGATCTTTTCTAGTAACAGCATTAAGTCTCCTGTAGTCTATGCACATTCTCCAACCAGTAACTGTCCTAGTTGGCACAAATTCATTATTCTCATTAGCAACTACAGTGACTCCAGATTTCTTAGGAACTACCTGTGTGGGGCTTACCCATTTGCTGTCTGCAATAGGGTAAATAATTCCTACATCTAATAGTTTCAACACCTCTTTTTTCACAACTTCTTTCATATGTGGATTTAGCCTACGTTGCATCTCCCTAGATGTTTTAGCATTGTCTTCCAAATAAATCTTATGAGTGCAAACCAAAGGTCTAATTCCTTTTATATCAGCTAAAGTCCAACCAATTGCATTCTTATGTTCCTTAAGAAGGTGTAACAACATACCTTCCTGTGCTGAATTCAATCGAGAAGAAATTATTACCGGATAAGTTTCATCATCTCCTAAAAATGCATATTTCAAATCTACCGGTAATTGCTTGAGGTCTAACTTGGGAGCTTTATCCTTGGATGGTATTGGTGGATCAGTTCTTGGTGGGAGCTCCTCAAATCTCTGTCTCAACTCTCTCATTTGAGGTACCTGCAAAGAGTTTAACATATCAGTTGAAACAGAAATTTCAGAATTCTTCTCATCTATCTCTAACTCAGCATATTGTTCAAGCAAACACGCTTCAAGTGGATCAAACAAGGAAGAATCATATACTCTGCTTGGAACAATAGATTCAATCATGTTAACTTCATGCACATCTTCATCAACATTCCCAGGTTGTTTGCACACATTAAAAATGTTGAGCTCTAATGTCATATTCCCAAAGGTCAATTTCATCACACCATTCCTGCAATTAATTAGAGCATTTGAAGTTGCTAGGAATGGTCTGCCTAAAATGACGGGAATTTGAGCACTAGTATTTAATACAGGTTGAGTGTCCAAAATTATGAAATCCACAGGAAAATAAAATTTATCAACCTGTACTAAAACATCCTCCACTATACCCCTTGGTATCTTTACTGATCGGTCAGCTAATTGAAGTGTAACCGAAGTGGGTTTTAACTCCCCCAACCCTAATTGTTCATATACTGAATAAGGAAGCAAATTCACACTAGCTCCTAAATCCAGTAATGCTTGTTCAATTTTATGGTTGCCTATAACACAAGAAATAGTAGGACAACCTGGGTCTTTATATTTTGGTGGAGTTCTGTGCTGTATAATGGAGGATACTTGCTCAGTCAAAAATGCCTTCTTTTGCACATTTAATTTCCTTTTAACAGTGCATAATTCTTTCAAAAATTTTGCATAAGAAGGTATTTGTTTAATGGCATCCAACAAGGGAATATTGATTTTCACCTGCTTGAAAATCTCTAACATATCATTATGCACAATAGGCCTGGTAGAAGTGAGCAGTCTCTGTGGGAATGGTGCAGGTGGAACATACTTTTCAGACTTATTGATTTCAGACAGGCTAATCTTATCATCACTCTCCGTGGGTTGAGAAATCTTTTCAGAATCTTGAGTTTCCAAAGAAATGGTTTTATTAATTTCTTTCCCGCTGCGGAGTGTAGTGATAGACTTTACTTGCTCGTGAACAGTCTCAGAAGTGCAAGTCTCATTCACAACAAATTGACCCTGTGGGTTCGGTTGTGGTTGTGCTGGAAGCCTACCTTTTTCCTGATGGCAAGGGTCAATGGTCAATTTAGTGATTGCACTCCTCATATCCTCCATAGCCTGAGTTGTTTGTCTATTGTATGTTTGCTGACTCTGCATAAATTGTGACAACACCTCCTCAATGTCTCTTTTCGGGCGTGGAATGTAAGGTGCAACATTTGAAGAGTTTTGTTGGGGTGATTGTGATGCATGATTGTCATTCCTCCAACTAAAGTTTGGATGATTCTTCCACCCCGGATTGTATGTGTTCGAGTACGGATTATTGTAAGGCTTTGAAAAAGTGTTTACAGCATTTGCTTGGTCATACACTTCTTTTAACGCAGGTAATGATGGACACTCCATCACAGGGTGTCCAGGGATATCACAGATACTGCATATTCCCTCAACTTGAACTGTGTCAACCTGGTTAACCTTTTTGTACTCCATAGCCTCTACCCGTCTTGTTAAGGTGGCTATCCTAGCTCCTAGGTCATCCTCTTCCCTCAACTGGTATTTACCCCCACTAGATGATGATGATTGTGCAGTTTTACCCTTAGATGGTTCCTGGGATGTAGTATCCCAAGATTGTGCACTCTCGGCTAATTGGTCTAAATAGTCAAAAGCATCATCTGGTTCCTTATTCATAAAATCACCATTACACATCATTTCAATAAATTGACGCAGCTGTGGGCCTAAACCCTCATAAAAGAAACTTATTATGCGCCAGCTTTCATAACCATGATGTGGACAAGATGCAAGAAGGTCTTTAAATCTTTCCCAACTTTGATAAAAATTTTCAGACTCCTTTTGAGAAAAATTCATTATTTGTCTTTTCAAAGAGTTTGTGCGATGTGTGGGAAAAAATTTCTTTAAAAATTGTTTCTGCATCTCCTGCCATGTTCCTATAGACCTAGATCTCAACGAATATAACCAAGTTTTAGCTTTTTCCTTTAATGAAAAAGGGAATAACTTCAGCCTGACTATATCCATTGCAACATTCTGGTCATGGAACGTAGCACATACATCCCCAAATTCTCTGATGTGCAAATATGAGTTTTCTTCACCTATACCCAGGAATTTTGGAAGTAATTGAATCATGCCAAGTTTGAAAACAAAATTAATGGCATTCAATGGAAAAATTATGCATGACGGTTCAGTGAGAAGTACAGGTTGTAGATACTCACGCAAAGTCCTACCCTGATTAACATTATCCACCTCATTCTCATCATGATTACTTATTCTATCAACATGATCCTCCCGTTCGGGAAGATCATTCTGTCTATGGTCATTAGGATTAGCAGCCATTGTGTGCAAGAAGTGATTCGACACAGATAAATCAAATAAATTTCCAAACAGAGTATCTGAATCTTCTCTTGTTAAACGTCCACTTAAATCATGATGCCAAAAGCTCATAAAACAAATAAATAACCTAAATAAATTCTAAATTTAACTAACATAAAAAATAACTAAAATAAATAAACTAAAAATTAGAACGAAGTTACCAGATTTCCGAAGACTCGCAATTACCGCAAACCTCAATGATATGATGGCTCCTTGTCCTTCAAGTTCCCCGGCAACGGCGCCAAAAACTTGCTTCAACTTTAAAAATGTAAACCCAAGCGCAGGTTGAGCAAAATAATATATTCTCGGAAGTCCGAGGTCGATCCCACGAGGAATTGTAACAAGGAACAATCACACAAACAACAAAAGTAATTTGAACGGAAAAGGATTTGTTTGGAAAGTTGTTGATTGGAGAAAAGTGATTTTTGGTAATTAAAACAGTAATAAATAAAATACTAGAGCGTCAGGTACTCCCTCTCAACTTCATACAATAATAGTTAAAGACTCAAAGCTTGACTTGAAAGAGGAATTAAATGTCAGTTAACCCAATTAACAAATCAAGTGATAAATCCAATGGTTATAATCAAAAGACTACCAGGAACCTGAATAATCATTCAATCATATTATTTTATGAAATAATGTTAATCCTTCCAGCGTGGAATAATCAGTGATTTACACGCAGGGAAAATCAAGCAATTGATGTACGTGGCACAACAACTCAAGAGTTTATACAGCATAAACACTTTGCTAAAAGATTTGGGATTAAATTAACACAATAACATAAATCCTTAAGTACAAGAGTCAATAAGAATACCGTACTCCGTTGAGAGATTTTTCCCTAGCCCTAACTTAGCCTTCTAGCCAAACATGGTAAAAGGATCTCAAAACAGACTAATGAAAAAGAACTCCCCTTTACAAGGTCCTAGGTTCGTATTTATAAATTACATTCCAAAGAGATTGCATCCCACTAGGATTCTAAATTCGGCAGCAGAAGCTTGACACGCGTCCGGACGCGCCTCTCTCAACCGTTCGGACGCAACTTCCAGAATGGTCCTTCCTCCGTTTATCAACTTTCTGCCAATCGCGTCCGGACGCGTACACTTCATCCGTCCGGACGCGTGTTCCAGTGTGATCCGTCCTGAGCTATGCTTCCTTTCTTCTCATAACTTCACTCCAATTTTTGCACTATTAGCCTGCAAAACAACACAACTCATCTTTCATTCTCATAGCCTTAATCTTCAATTAAATCAACATAAATATCACACTTTCACAATAAAATGATCAATATTACCTCTGAAAAATGTAAATATTAGACCTGAATCACTCCCTCTTCTCCAAGTGTGGAAGAGCTCTACAGCGAGTTACATCTTGCCGATGGGGGCGAGATCTTCAGCCCTCCCCCCCCGGGAACCGGGCTTTGAATCTTTTGAACTTTTTGCTTTTACTTTCTGCTTGGGGACGCAAAGGCCCTTCGTTTCTGTTGTTATTGTAGCCTGGGGACGCAAAGCCCCTTTCTTTTGAAATAGAAACATATTTTGTCTGATCAATGTACTCCCTTTTGTTTTTGCCCGTATACCCTGTCGTCTTGCGTCTTAGATAAGTAATTCTTAACTCTGAACCTCTCACGTTTTCTAAGGGCCATCCCTCGGGGTTCAATTGCTAATAGAGGGTTTACGTGACGCCGAGAATGTATGCCTCGGGGGAAGTCAGACCGAGTCGAGGCAATTTCCCTAACTAGTCTCTGCTCGCCCATCAGGCGCCCCGTCAAATGTTCTTAGCTACCTGTGTCGATCTCTGTTTACCTCACCCATGTACTTGTGCAAGCGTATCTTAGGAGCGAATTTCGTCACCCGAATAGGCACTAAGGGGATGCCCCTACTGAGCAGTGATCGATGCACGTACCTTTCGCAAGGGTCATATTCCATTCAGGGGGAATGCCCCCGTATATGGAGTGAGGTCAGGGACTCGCGTCGCGGCTTCGGTTTCAGGAGGCGTGCTTCTGTCTTGCCCAAAACCTGGGGTCCCTAGAGTGTTGTTTTCAGGGGCAAAGCACGCTGTCTAGGAGGCTAGCTCCTTTTTCGTTCGAAAGCCGAAGTCCTTAGAGACTGCTTCCAGGGCCTCGCCAATACAGTACTTGTTCTCAAACATAGTATTTTTTCAAATTTATTACATTCCAGGGGCGAATTACAGCGTTTCCTTCCAGGTCTTCCAATTTATATGACCCGGAACCTCCCACTGACGTGACCTTGTATGGTCCTTCCCAGTTAGGTCTCATCTTTCCGTCCGAGGGGTCTCGGGTGTTTGCTACCACTCTTCTGAGTATAAGATCGCCGACCTGAAATTCCCGTGATTTGATCCTTCGGTTGTAGAGTCGGGAAATTCCTTCCTGGTACTTGGCCAGTCTCAAGGCTGCCACTTCTCTTCTTTCTTCTACGAGGTCCATGTCCAGACCGAGCTGTCGATCGTTGTCTCCAGTTTCAAAGGCCTGCGTTCTTATGGTAGGGAGGCCTACTTCCAGGAGTATGACGGCCTCTACCCCATAAGCCAGAGCGTAGGGCGTCTCTCCAGTCGACCTTCGTGGCGTAGTCCGGTACGCCCATAGAACGTTCAGGAGTTCTTCCACCCATTTTCCCTTGACTTTTTCCAATCTCTTCTTGATTCCATTGATGATAGTTTTGTTCGAGGATTCCGCTTGTCCGTTGGCTTGCGGATACGAGGGTGTGGAGTAATAATTTCAGATCCCCAGCTGCTCGCAGAAGGACTTAAAAGACCCGCTATTAAATTGGGTCCCGTTGTCTGATACTAGCGCACGGGGAATTCCAAACCTCGTGACTATATTCTTCCATACAAACTTCTTAGTGTCTGTGTCCCGAATACGGGCGAGAGGCTCTGCTTCTATCCATTTGGTGAAATAGTCAGTCCCTACAATCAATAACCTCGTGTTTCTAGGAGCTGTGGGGAGTGGCCCGACTAGATCGAGCCCCCACTGAGCGAATGGCCAAGGACTAGTCAATGGATGCAAGTCCCCGGCCGGTTGTCGGGTGATAGGTGCGAACCTCTGGCATTGGTCACATTTTCGGACATAAGCTTGGGCATCCTTCTGCATCCGTGGCCACCAGTACCCCTGGGACATGATACGGTGGGCTATGGATCGTCCGCCGGAGTGCCCCCCACATATACCCTCGTGGACTTCAAACAGGAGGGGTTCGACCTTATCCTCACGGACGCATAGGAGGTAGGGTCCTGAGAATGACTTCCGGTAGAGCATCCGATCGGGGGAGACCCAGAACCTTGGGGCCCTCAATCTTGTCCTTCGGGCCGTCTTGGGACATTCAGGGAGCTCCCCAGAGAGGATGAACTTGACCAGCGGATCAGTCCAACTTGGTGACCCTTCACCCTCTTGGATGATGGCCACCTGACACGTCCCGTCAATGCTTGAGCTGGGAAGGTACTCCACCGTGATTCTCCGGGTGGCATCAGAATCTAGTGCCGAAGCTAAGCAAGCCAGGGCGTCGGCATGGGCGTTCTTGTCTCGGGGGACCTGCTTGACTTCCACCTTTCCGAACTTTTGGAGTAAAGCTACTGCTATACCGTGGTAAGCCTTCATCCGGGAGTCTCTTGCTTCAAATTCTCCATTGACCTGGTGAACCACCAGCATGGAATCGCACTGTACAGTGAGTTCGGCTACTCCCGTCGCTTCAGCGAGCCTGAGTCCAGATATCAAGGCCTCGTATTCCGCCTCGTTGTTATATGCCTTGAAGCCCAGTCGCACAACTTGTTCCGTGATCCTCCCATCTGGGGAGATCAACAGTACTCCGATCCCGGAGCCTCTGCTGTTAAAGGATCCGTCCACACAGAGGTTCCAGGAGCCCTGACTATTTACCAGGGGTAAATCGACAGGGAAATGTTCTTCCGCCTGACGAGGTTCCCCGGAGAACTCGGCTATGAAGTCGGCCAGCACTTGTCCCTTGATGGCAGTACGAGGCTTAAAATGTACTTCGTGCTCTCCCATTTCTACCGCCCATTTGGCTATCCTTCCCGAGAGGTCTGCCCTTCTCAGGATTGCTTTCAAAGGTTGATCAGTCAAGACTATGATCGGGTGTGCTTGGAAGTAATGTCTTAGCTTCCTGGCAGCTGTAATAAGTGCCAACGCCAATTTCTCTAGGGGAAGGTATCGGGTCTCGGCGCTCAACAGCGCTTTGCTTACGTAGTACACCGGTTTTTGTTCCCGTTCATGTTCGTGGACCAACACCCCACTAACCGCGAATTCGGACACGGCCAAATATAAGAATATCACTCCCCCCCCTTGTGGGTACAGACAAAGTTGGGAGGATTCGGAGGTACTCTTTGATTCCGCCAAGCGCCTCCTCGCATCTTAGATCCCAGGTGTCATTTCCAGACCTTTTGATTGCTTCAAAGAAGGGTCTGCATTTGTCCGACGAGCGGGAGATGAACCGGTTCAGTGCCGCCAACATCCCCGTGAGCTTTTGAACTTCTCGGGTCGTTTGGGGGCTTCGGACATTCATGATGGCTTGTATCTGTTCTGGATTCGCCTCCACCCCACGGCGGCTGACGAGGTATCCTAGGAATCTTCCAGACCCCACCCCGAAGACGCACTTTGCTGCGTTGAGTTTCAGACCGTATGTTCGGAGGGTAGAGAAGGTGGTTCCTAGGTCTGTGAGGTGATCATTTTCGTCTTTGGTTTTCACCAACATGTCGTCAATATATACTTCCATGGTGTTCCCGATCTGTTCTTTGAATATTCTGTTCATGAGCCTCTGGTAAGTGGCCCCTGCGTTCTTTAGGCCAAAAGGCATGACCTTGTAGCAATAGACCCCTCTCGGTGTGATAAAGGCGGTTTTCTCCTGGTCCTCAGGGTGGAGGGGAATCTAGTGGTAACCCGCCCTTGCGTCAAGGAAAGACATGCGCCGATGTCCTGCCGTGGCGTCCACCAATTGGTCCACTTTTGGAAGAGGGAAGTCGTCTTTTGGGCAGGCTTTGTTTAGATCGGTAAAATCCACGCAAACGCGCCATTTACCTTCTTTCTTTTTTGCACACACCGTGTTGGATAACCACTCTCGGAACTGGACTTCTCGGATGGCGTCAGCCTCCAGGAGCTTCTCCACCTCGTCGTTTACTGCTTGTGCATGATGTGGGGCCGCCCGCCGGGGTTTTTGTTTCACCAGCTTATGAGTGGGATCGACGTGAAGTCTATGAGTCATGATGTCAGGACTTATTCCTTTCATGTCAGTGGTCTTCCAGGCGAACACATCCATATTCTTCCTTAGAAACTCTGTCATGGCTCCTTGTTCAACCATAGACATAGAGGAGCCAATTAAGAAGTACCTGTCTTCATCCCCGTCAACCAAGAATACCTTGCGGAGGTCTTCCACCGAGCGGTCTGCCGGGCCCAGCCGTGGCTCATCGATCCCCAGCCGGCCGGACTGTAATTGCTATTTGTTCAGGACCTCGTCGGGATCCCGCTCCTTTTCCTTGCCGGCGACCCCCGCCCTTACCGCAGAATAGAAACAACTTTTGGCGGACGCTTGGTCCCCTCGGATTTCCATAATCCCCTCTTGGGTGGGGAACTTCAACTTCTGGTGATACGTCGAGTGCACTGCCCCCAATGCATGCAACCAAGCTCGTCCCATGATGATGTTGTAGGGTGAATCGAAGTCGATTACCACAAATTCCGTGTCAATCGTAACCGGCCCAGCGATGACTGGCATCGTGATTTTCCCCAAGGGCACGGCGTATGAGCCGTTAAATCCGACGAGGGGCGTGCCGACTTTGGCAAGGTCCGAACAATTGAGTCCCATGCGTTTCAGGACCTCGAGGTACATCACCTCGGAGGAACTCCCCGAGTCTATCAGCACCTTTTTGACGTCATAGTCGCCGATCTTCAAGGTCAGCACCAAGGCATCTTCGTGGGGGAGGACCACGCCGGCTAGGTCGTCGTTGGAGAACGTGATTTCCCCCTTGCTAATCCGGGGCCTCTTGTCCGGTCGTCCCCCGTCCGTCTCATCTACCCTTCTGGTAAACGCCACCCTCTTAAGGTCGAACTTGAGGGTCCTGGACGTGGGGCGCTCCAGAGGGCAGACGTGAATGACATCGATTACGTTGCACCGGGCGCCGACTTGATCATGCACTACTTGACCCTCCGCAGGAGCAGGGTCAATATATTCCTTCAAATGTCCGTCTTACACCAGTTTCTCCAAGAAGGACTTGTAGACTCTGCAATCTTCGGTGCGGTGTCTGACATCTTGGTGATACGAACATCTCGCTCTCTGGTTACGGGTGGATGGATCGCCTGGCATCTTGGGGGGCCATTTGAAGAAAGGTTCCCCCTGAATCTTACGGAGAAGCCTATAGATGGGCTCCTTGAACAGGGTATGGACACCCTTGAAGGATTCCCCCGAAGGGGGCCTAAGTACCCTTTGGGGAGGGGTCGCCTCCCTCTCTCTTTCCTTTCTCTTGGGGGTGGGAGCCTTCGCCTTAGCCCCCATCGTCTCATCCTCTATCCGGGAATACTTGTTTATTCGGGACATAAGTTCCCCCATATCCGTTGGCGTCTTCTTGGTCAATGACCTGTAGAGGTCGGAATCTCGCGACAACCCCAGCCTGAAGGAGGCTGCTGCCATCACCTCAGAGCAGCCTTCTACTTCGTTCACTTCCTCCCAGTATCGTGCTGCATATTGGTGGAGCGTCTCGCCCTCCTTCCGTTTCAAGGTTAATAAGGAACCGACATCTTTGGGGCGCCTACTGCCCGTGATGAACCTGGCGGAAAATTGATCGGTCAATTCCTTCCAAGACCCTATGGTACCAGGGGGGATGGTTTCGAACCACTTCATGGCGGAGTCTCCTAAGCTCATGGAGAACACCCGGCACAGTAATCGGCGATCGGTATGATAGAGGGACATCATCTGTTTGTACTGTCTGAGGTGGGCTTCTGGATCTGATCGCCCATCATATACCTTGAATCGAGGCACCACGAAGTTCCTTGGCACCTCCACTTCGTCGATATTCCTTGTGAAAGGAGATTGAATAACCTCGTCATCTGCATCTTTCCCCCGGGTGGCCCTTCCCTTCGTGGAATGCAGCCGAACCCTGAGGTCCTCATCTCGTGCGGGCCATACCCCGCTTTTCCGGCGGCGGTCATCCATTTCTAACGCTCTAGGGCGTCGGGTAGAGAGGGTGGAATCCCCTTCGGATTCTTCCACGCCTGTCCGCCCGGACAGATTTCTCCGAAGGTCGTCCCAAGCCAAAGACCTAGGTCTTTTAACCGGGATCTCTTGGCTTTGTCCGCGGACCCTTGAGCGCCGTGGGGCCCTGGAGATTTCTGCCCTACTGCTTAGGCGGTTTCTTAAATCCTCAGGTCCGACTTCCCTGATGGAGGGTTCCCGGGACCTCTCCAAGTTTCGGGATCCTCCACCGGAAGGGACGAATTCCTCAAGACGGCTGAGGACATTCACATTGTCTTCCTCCAACTGTCGTAGCCGGTCTCCAAATTTTTCCTCGATCACTTCGGCTAGTTGGCGGGCCAACGGGGCGGATTTTTCAGATCCGATGCCCATGCTAGTTGGGTTGGTGTGTCTTTTCGAGTGGATAGAAAGGCCTTTGTTAACACTGTTGACAAGGTCTTTCGTCCTTGACATGGTACGTGTCGGCAAATCCGCATTCTTCTGCTGGTGGCCCTTGCCTTTCTGGCGAGTATTCACCATGGTCACTGCGCTTTAGAAAGTTTGAATTGAATTCCCACATACGGCGCCAAATTGTGCGCACAGGTTTTTGCACAATAGTTTATAAAAGGCAGTCTCTTCCCTGATGAACTCGCCCCAGCGTCGAACGTCGGGTATCTCCCTGCAAGGCAAGGGTTGAGAGGGCCAAAGGGCCTGCTGGAGTGGTGATGAATTGTTTCTTTGTGTCCTTCGATCCCTCAGGCGGTTTGAAACGGACTCCGGTCTGGGGGATGGTATTTTCCACAGCAAGGAATGGGTTGAAAGTGCCAAAGGAGGCCTAAGGAGTGGTGATGAATTGTCGTTATGGTCGATCGAAGGCTTCAGGCGGCCCTACGGAGGTTCCTGGTACACACAAAAAGAGTCAGAAAGGGCGTCAGAGTGTTTTCCGGCGTATCCCCTCCAACGATCAAGTCAGTTCTTTGACGATGGGGAAGAAGAAAACACTGGTTGTTCTAGAGGGTCGTCTTTGCGTACCTTTGCAATGTATTTTTGGGAACTATTTATACCCACCCGGACTTCATCATTGGTGACAGTCTAGAGAGTAGGTAGTGTTCAGAGATGGGACAGTGTGCCCCCTACTGTGCATGGGGAAGACCCCATTATTGATTGCTCGGATCCCCGAGCAATCAATGTTCTTTCCTTTGTCTAAGAGCATTGAATGCTCGGATCCTCGTGCACTTAATGCTCTTCTTTCAAGGATGGATCAGTAAATGCTCCGATGCTGAGACAATTAATGTTTGCCTCTTTCCGGCTTTTCATGTCAAAGCGAACATCCCATCAGCAGTGAATTCATTTATTGTTGCCTTTCAATTGCCGCACGTTGCCAGGGGCAGTTTCGTCCGCCTGCCCCCCATCATGTCACTTTCGCCATGTGTCCCGCTATTATTGGAGGGACGTCCTGTTGGCTCTGACGCCCTGACTACCTTGTGCAGAGCGCCCCCATGATTCCTAGTCTAGCCGAAGTAGTACTGTCTGATAGCGACTTTTTATGAAGTAGGAGCTACGTAACAAGATTACTACTCCCGTCATCATCTCTCGGCGCCGAGGGAGAACCGTGACCATGGGATAAGTGTACTTCAGGCGCCGAGGGTATGCAGTTGGAAGAACCGGATGACCCCTTCTCGTCGAGACCACGTCACTTTTGAGCACATGTCCAGAATGTGGATGACAGCATCGTCGGCGCCAAGGACACGTGTCCTCATCGCAGAGGGAGTCGCCTATTCTACCGAGGACATGTGTCCTGATCCCCGTGATCTCAAAAATGTCCCATCAGGGGTGATCAGGCATCCCAATCTCATGGATAACCACTGAAAAAACATGATATATCCTCCTATTTCCAATATAATGGTATTAATCTGGGACAATGGTTGTGAAAGTGCTTAGTGGTAGCCAACACGTGATATGTATTATTCAAAAAAAGAAAGAAAATGAACTATCAATAGCAAATATATAGCATGTTACTATAATCCTAGGGATTTACAAGTTTAGATAGTGAAATCCTAGGGATTTAGCATAAATTAATCTTTAAGAACCAAATTTAGAAAGTCAAATTTAAGATCAACTATGTACTTGATTCCTTTAAGGCTAAAATTAGATATGATTTGCATTTTTTAGTCAACATAAAAGAGCAATTTTTATGGGAATATTTTTTTTTAATATAAGCACTATACACAATAAATTGACTAATATAATTATCTCTGCATTGCACGAGGTACCGTTAGTTAAATAAATTGAATGTATTATACCATTAGTCCAATGTGTATGCCCTTGCCCCATACCCCTGGGGCCTCCATGCCTTTCATGCCTTCCACAATAGGCATGGTAAATTCAGCGCAATCTAATTATTTGACACGAATTTAACAGATTAAGTTTGATTTTTAATAGGTTTGAATGGTAAACGGATAGACCCGTCTAACCCACATAATAAACGAGTTGTGTTTGAGTGGAGTACCTTAAGATCCTTAACCAGTTTATCACCGATAACCCATTTATCACCTGATTACTAATTTATCACTTGATTACTTATTTAAAAAATGACCCAATTTGTTGTTAAATTAGGGTTTTTAATTAAAAATTTATTGCATTGTAAAATTAATGTGTAACACAGGTCGGGTCGTATAATCGTTTTATAAAATGAATCGTGTTCGATTTTATAATTTGTACTCATTTAATACAAGTCATATACAAATTCAGTGATTTTTGACTCAAAACCGTTAAGACCAGACACGATTGGTGGACCTAGTTTCACTTCATGGGTCAAAAAATTAGTTCAGCCCTTAAATTTTATAGAGTAGGCCGAGCAGAACCAACAATCATAGTGTGGCAAGGCCCAATTTTATTTTCCAAGTAATGTTATGGGCTATAAGTCCTGACCCACGGCCTGGAATGGCTGAAAATAGTATCTCAACGGTCGACTCTTGATTTAGGCGGTTTAGGAAACAATTAATTTCTGGCTATGGCTATGACTAATGTGCGCGCATAGTTGCGCCCCGTTATATATAGAGGCCAGGGGTGAAGACTTGCACAGAAAAGAAAGATACAGAAACTCTCTCTCTCCTCTCTCCTCTCTCCTCTATTTCGTTTTTCCCTCCATTGTCTTCTTCCTCCCCAAATTAATTTGGCCTGAGGAAGTGAGTTTTCGTCTGAGACAGAGAGGAAACGAGAAGATTTTGTTGGGTTCGATCTGAAGAAGCTGACACAGAAGACAATAGGGCAAGATTACGCTAAGCAAAACGAGCATGGGATCAAACGAATAGAGACTCAGACTAAAAGGTAGGGAGCCCAACTCAGACCCTATAATTTGTTCTCTCTCCTTTTCTTTTATATAAGCTCCCCCCAATTGCTCTGTGTGTGTGTTTTTCGTATGGTTTGTCTTTTAAAAAGATCGCTGCAACTGGTTCTTCTCTCTTTCTGTTATTGGTTTTCTTGGTTGGATACATATAAACACACATATTTATGAGGGTTCATTGAGTCATTGTAACTTATTTGCTTGCCAAAGAGAATATTCTCCAACCAATATTCAACTTTACAGTCTCCGGTTTCTGGTGTATATATGTGCCCTGTTATACAATTTTGAATTGAATAATCAATATCAAATATAACGTTGGTCTTGGTTGTAACTATTATGATCTAAGCTGTTCACTCTTAAAGTCTTGAGAGACTGACGACCATGGATTGGGAAAGAGTATGTTTCAAATGTCTCCAATAGTTATTTCAGTAGGCCATTCTTTTTAGGAAGTCTATCTGTTATAGTTATCATTGATAGGCAATTGTAGGGATACATGAGTATGCATGTGAATGTTCATTGCATATCAAGAAAAACATTCCAATATTCATGAATTTTCATTATCACTATATTCTCTTTGATTGTTTCTAGGAGTTCTTCTGGCTATGCTTATTACTTTGTTTTGCCACCATGTACTTCCCACTTTTTTTGGTGTTTTGGGTTCTTTCACTTTCCTCCTCAATTTTTAACGGAAAATTGAAGATTTTAATTCTTAATTGCCCAAGATAGCTCTAAAAATTTCTATTTTGGGATTTATCCATTTACTCTTTCTGATCACTGAATTCTGGTTTCTTTTTATTTTCTTCATTGCCCTGCTCATCTAAGTTTTCATAAACATCCCTGCATGCACATTGATTCTTATGTGGGTATGTATTGTCAGTTACTAAATGGTCATATTGGACAATTTTTACTATAAGAAAAAGTCGAGTTCAAATTTTTTGAATTGCTGGCGTTTCCTTTTTAGTCTGAGGAAATGGTGGTAAATGCACTTGTTTGGGTTTGAAATTTTGGGGTCTTTTATTTGATTTTAGGCTCTGTTGGTGTCTGATTTTGGGCTGAGGATTACTATCAAAATTGTGGAGAGTTTGCGGGATGATATATATGCTGGGAAGCTCAAATCAGGAAGTGAGATAAAGGTAATTTTACTGTCTTTTTCTAGTGCCTCTTGTTACTTGCCTTGTGTTTAATTGTTGTGGAATGTGACTATGGTGGGTTGTAGGATGCTTTGAAGAGGAGTATCTTGGGTTTGTTAACTAGTAAAGGGCTTAAGTTGGAGCTTCAACTTGGATTCAGGTTTGGGTTACTTCATGGATTTGTAATTGTTTTATTGTGTTTGTTTTTGAGTTGGCTTCGATTCAGAGTTGTTGTTAGTTCATTGTGGTTATGTTACTAGGAAACCGGCTGTAATCATGATTGTTGGCGCCAATGGAGGTGGGAAGACAACATCTCTGGGGAAGGCATAGAGCCCTGGTGATTCAAGATCCTCGTAAACTTAAATTGTTTGTTACAACACAACTAGTTTGAGAAAAATCTAGTTAAGAAAAGGTTGTACACAGTAATTTCACTAAGATTTTAAGGGTGGGGGGATCTCCTTATGTCAAACTCTAAAATTATTTTTTTTGATTTTGAACCTTCCTATGAAGAGAGCCTAATCCTCAAAGGAATTTTTTAACCATGATCCAAAAATGGAGGCAAGTATTCAGTCTACGCACATATAATAATTTAATCAACCATTTGATATGTATTCTTTAGCACCGGAATGAATGTTGTTTTAATTTTAAAATTCAGGAGAACAAGAAAACTGATAAATCACGGGATTTTGATATTTTTGAATGAAAAATCCCATGATTATCAATTCTTATCATTTTTATTTTGATAAAAAAGAACAGCACCTTAATGATCTTTAATTGCAGGAAAGCTGGACCATAGATTGAAGAAAGAAGGGGCTAAGGTGAGTTTCTTCTTTTGTGTCTTTTCTGCTGCAGTGTGATGCAATTGAGCTAACTGTTTTTTACTCAAGTGATAAATAACATTTGATATTTTGGGGGCTTTTGGGAAACCGGGTGGAATAGAAAACCAACATCGCAGTTGTGGGAAAGCACCTACCTAAAGAGTGGTGGCAAGCTCATGGAATCAGATTTTATGGCCACCGGACTTCTTACTGTAGGAGTAGGAAGTGCACTAACATTTTATGAAATATAATGGGTAAATGTATTGAAAGAATAACAAAAGAGGTTTCTTAAAGAGTCAGAGAAAACACAATCAAAGCATTAGGCTCTTGTAAAAGGTCACTCTGGTCTAAGTAGAAGTGCCCTTGTGTTTCTAGTCAGGTTTGAATTCTAAAATACGTGGAAATATTAGTAAGTGTGCTTAGAAGCTTTTGTTCATGCTATCTCGGAAAGATTTGGTATTTTTATGTCTTAATATCAGACATAATCTTGTGCCTTTTCATACAGCCCAGGAAACATGTATTTGGTAGTAGGTTTTCTTATCTTGCCTGTTGTACAATATTTTGCCTGATTTAATGGCAGCAGGGGATATTGTCTCTCTATCTCTATCTGGACTTTTTTATAGAGAGGAAACGAGAAGATGTTGTTGGGATCGGTCTGAAGAAGCTGAAACAGAAAACAAAAGTTCTTGCCCTAAGCAAAACGAGCATGGGATCAAATGAACGAAAAATGATAGAGACAAATTATTCAGACTAAAAGGTAAAGGGAGCCCAACACAGACCCTGTAGTTTGTTCTCTCTCTCTCTCCTTTTCTTTTATATAAGCTCTCTCCAATTGCTCTATGTGTGTGTGTGTGTGTGTGTGTTTCGTATGGTTCTTCTGTCTTTCTGTTATTGGTTTTCTTGGTTGGATATATATAAACACGCATATTTATGAGGGTTGAGCTCTATGTGTGTGTGTTTTTTTTTTGTTTTCATTAAAAAGCTTGAACGAGTGTGACTGATCTATCTATCCATTGAGTCATTCTAACTTATTTGCTTGCCAAAGAGAGTATTCTCCCACCAATATTCAAGTTTACAGACTCCGGTTTCTGGTTTATATATGTGCCCTGTTATACAATTTGCAATTGAATAATCAAGATCAAATCAAATATAACGTTGGTCTTGGTTGTAACTATTATGATCTAAGTTGTTCACTCTTAAAGTCACTTACGACCATAGATTGGGAAATAGTATGTTTCAAATGTCTCCAATAGTTATTTCAGTAGGCCACTCTTTTTAGGACGTCTATCTGTTATAGTTATCATTGATAGGCAAGTGTAGGGATACATGAGTATGCATGCATCTGGGTGCATGTGAATGTTCATTGCATATCAAGAAAAACATTCCAATATTCAGGAATTGGCATTATCACTATATTCTCTTTGATTGTTTCGAGGAGTTCTTCTGGTTAGGCTCATTACTTTGTTTTGCCACCATGTACTCAGGAATTGGCATTATCACTATATTCTCTTTGATTGTTTCGAGGAGTTCTTCTGGCTAGGCTCATTACTTTGTTTTGCCACCATGTACTTCCCACGTTTTTTGGTGTTTTGGGTTCTTTAACATGTTATGGCTCGCGGGGTGGTGAAGTTGTAGCCTTACAAGAGGAAGTCCTTCAGGATCCTTTTCCACCATCTCTTAATGGTTGTTGAAAGAGAGTTTATATCAGCTAGCCATGAATTTCAATTCCTTGGGTCAATAGGCATTCCTCTTTTCAACATAGCTCTAGATAGGGCTATATCGTACATCATGAGCCTCAAGCTATGTAACTTCTAGCTTGTGTTTTGCCCACGTGGCACATGTCCAGCCTTCAACATGCATTTTAATTTTCATGACTCAATACTTAGGGTTCAATATTCTTTGGAGACTTCCCCAAATTTTATCATCAGTTACTACCTTCTTGGATTTCTCAGCAATGCAATTTACCTCTTCTCCCAATAGTTGTGTGCCAATAATTTTCCTCTTAACTTGTTAAGTATTTGATAGTCGTGTAGTACTCGAGAAATGCTCTCGACTCTTAACACTTCCATTGTTGTTCTATGACAATATATGGGTTTTTACATTCTGATATGTGATGGGTCTTGGAGGAGGGTTGACTTAAAATCTCTTTATCCGCCTTTGCCTGATTTCCAAATGTTTTTCATTTTAATGGATTCATTCATGTAGAGTGTTGTTGTTGTGTGAGAATAGGGCCATATTTGAGGAAATTTATTATTTGATATGGAAAAATTTTGCTAAACAAAGTTTTGTGCATTAATTTTATTTTGCCTCTTTTTCAAAAGAGAACAAATTGTTTAAAATATGTTGACAGGAAGCCTCCTCTACTTTTTTGATGTGTTATTATCATTAGAAATCGTTAAAAGATCTTCCAGGATTCAATACTTGTCTCATGACATTGTATGCTCTTATACATCTTGTCTTGTAGTGTTATGTTTGGATGCTAGATAAGTTGTAATTGTTATTTTAGAGAAGTGAACATTTTCTTTATTAGATATTTAATACCAAACAATTTGATGGTGATGGTTAGGAACTAATCGTGAATATGTCACTCCTATGCGTACGGCTACATGCGAAGCATTTCTGGAGTCAAACCGCTGCATATTACAGAGGTAGTTGATAACATGACTTTGCTTAGTACTTTTGTTCTATGTTTCTTTATCCTTGTTACATTGGACTTTTGTTGGCTGTTACTTATATTGATTTATCGGTTATGATAACTTTTTATTTAAAATTTTCATTTCATTGCACCACGAAGTCATTTGGAGTCGGAGAGAAAAATTCATTCTGATTGAAGTCGGAGTCGGAGGTCATATGTGTACTTTCCGACTTCGTCAAAGTTGGAGCCCAATCCTAAAGAAGAAGAAAAAGACTAAAAGAAGACTCTAACATGAACAAGTAGTCTACAAGTAGAAGAGGAAGAATAAGAAAAAGAAAAATTCAAGAAGTATAAGAAGAAGACTACTAAAAGACGAACAAGAAGACGACTACAAAAAGAAGAAGAATAAGAAGAAGACGATAACTACAAGAAGAGGAGAAAAAGAACAAGAAGACTACAAGAAGAAAAAGAAAAAACTACAAGAATAAGGATATAAGAAAATAGAAAATTAATTTCCTTTTACTTATTTTTGTCTCTCTCTGCTTCTATTCTATGTTCTCTATGCATCTCTCTCTCTTTATTCTCTTTGTCTCTTGCTCCTTTTGCTTCTGCCTTTATCATTCGAAGTCGGAAGTTGTATGTGTGCTTTCCGACTTCGTCGCAGTCGGAGCCCAGCCCTAAAGAAGAAGAAAAAGACTAAAAGAAAAAGAAGACTCTAACATGAAGAAGTAGTCTACAAGAACAAAACAAAAAAAAGAAAAATACAAGAAGAAGAAGACTACTAAAAAGAACAAGAAGACGACTACAAAAAGGAGAATAATAAGAAGAGCAACACGATGATTACAAGAAGAAGAAAAAGAAAACTATAAGAATAAGGGTATAAGAAAACTAATTTCAATATCCGCTATCTCTATTCTCTGTTCCTCTCTCTAGATCTCTCTCTCCTTTTGCCCTCTCTATTCTCTCTTTTCTCTCGCTCCAGCTTCTGCCTCTCTTTTCTTTCCGTTCCTCTCTCTGCCTCTTTTCTCTCCGTTCTTCTCTATGCACCTTTCTCTCTCACTCCTTCAATGGCAAAAAACACACCTATGAAATTGTTGGATAAACTCAGATATTAAATTTGAGATCTCAGATTTCAGCGAAAAACTTAGAGATCTCAAATCTCAACGATAAAGGAGGTGCAAATCTCAAATCCAAGAACTCAGAGCTCACTTGCGATGGTCTTCCCTGCAAATCTCAGATCCATCTCTCTCTCTATATATAGATATCTATATATATGTGTTTTGTGTGTGTGTCTGATGGTATATATATTTCTGATAGTTTTTTTTCTTGGGTTGTATTCATTTTTGACCTGTTGCTCCGCCTTTGCTCTGTCTCCAACAAGGTGAAGTCGGAACCTAAGTTATAGTCATTCAGAGTCGTAGGGAAAAATTCATTCTGATTGAAGTCGGAGGTCGGATGTGTACTTTCCCGACTTTGTCAAAGTCAGAGCCCAGCCCTAAAAAAGAAGAAGACTCCAACGTGAAGAAGTAGTCTACAAGAAGAAGAAGAAGAAGAAGGCCATTAAAAAGAAGAAAAATAAGAAAAAAAAGAAAAAAATAATAATAAGAAGAAAACTACAAGAATAAGGATATAAGAAAAAGAAGAAGACGACAACTAGAAGTTTAAGAAGACGAAGAAGAAGAAAAATATTACAAGACGAAGAAGACTACAAGAATAAGAAGAAGAGAAAGAGAGGGAGAAAAAGAAGAAGAAAAACAAGACTACTAAGAAGATGAAGAAAAAGCTACTACAAGAAGAAGAAGAAGATGATGAAGAAGCTATTACAAGAAGAAGAACAACAAAAATACTATAAGAAGAAGACTTCAAAAAGAAAAGACAAAAAGAAGACTACATGAAGAAGAATAAGAAAACTATGAGAAAAATATAACAACAAGAAGACTATAAAAAGAAGAAGGAAAAGACTAGAAGAAGAAGAAGACGACGACTACAAGGAGGAGAAGAAGAAGATGACGATGAAGACTACAAGAAGGAGAAGAAAAAGAAGACTACAACAACAAGAAGACTACAAGAGAGATAAGATTAGAAGAGGAAAAAGAAAAAGAAGAATGATACAAGAAGAAAAAGAAGAAGACTACTAGTAGAACAAATATAAGAAGAGTACTAGTAGAAGAAGAACAAAAAGACGAAGATTACAAGAAGAAGAACACGACGACTACAAGAATAAGAAGAAGAAGACTATTAAAAGGAGAAGAAGGATATATAAGAAGAAGAAGACCACTAGAAGGAGAAGGCGAGAAGAAGGATACAAGAAAAAGAATAAGGCCACTATAAGGAGAAGGAGAAGAAGATGAAGACTACAATAAGAAGCAAAAGAAGACTACAACAAGAAGAAAAAATAGACTAGAAGAAAAAGAAGAAAACTTCTAAAAAAAAAAAGGAAAAATAAGACTATTAAGAAGAAGACCATAACAACAAAAAAGGAGCGACTACAAGAGAAAGAAGAAGACTACATGAAGATGAAGAAGAAGAAGAAGAAGAAGAAGACCATTACAACAACAAGAAGAAGATTACAAGAAGAGGACTAGAAGTTTAGAAGACGAATAAGAAGAAAAATACTACAAGACGAAGAAAACAATTAGAATAAGTACAAAACGACTATAAGAAGAAGAAGAAGACTATAAAAGTAAGAAGAAGAAGGCTACAAGAATAAGAAGAAGAGAAAGAGAGGGAGAAAAAGAAGAAGACGATGACTATAACGAGAAGACTACAAGAAGAAGAAGTAGACTATAAGAAAAAGAAGAACAAAACTACTAAGAAGAGAAACCCTAAGAAAACTACACAACAAGAAGAAGAAGATGAAGAAGTTACAAGAAGAATAACAACAAAAGACTACAAGGGGAAGAAGACTCTAAGAAGAACCAGACTAGAAGAAGAAGAAGAAAATTACAAGAAAAAGACAAAAAGAAGATTGCATGAAGAAAAAAAAGAAGAAGACTACTACAAGAAGGACGAAAAAGAAAAAAACGACGAAGAAGGAAGAAGTAAAAAACTACAAGAAGAAGAAAATAGCAATATGAAGAAGACAACAAAGAATGGCAGTACATTGAGACGAGCAATTGTTAGGAACTACAATATATAACAGGTAGTGGTATAATTATCATTAGACACTAATATTAAGTGCAAGAATAGTGATGGGAATATTGTATCACAAGGAAGTGGCATAACAATTATTAGGAAAAATAGTATATAAAAAGTAGTGGTATAATTGTCATTAGACGCTAACATTAAGGGCAAGAGTAGTGCTAAGAATATTGTATATATGCTTCATCCTCATCTTTTTCTTGTAGTCTTCATGTTCTTTCTTAGAGCATCTCTTCTTCTTGTTGTGTTCTTGTTGGTGTTGTAGTCTTTCAGTTTCTTCTTGTTGTTGTAGGCTTCTTCTTTTTCTTGTTGTAGTCTACTGTTTCTTGTTTCTTTTTCTTTGTAGTTTTCTTCGTGTAGTTTTTTGTTTTTTCTTCTTGTAGTCTTGTTCTTATTCTTGTAGTCATCTTCTTCTTGTAGTCTTGTTCTTATTCTTGTAGTCATCTTCTTCTTGTAGTATTCTTTTTCTTCTTCCTCTTTGTAATCTTCTTGTAGTGTTCTATTTCTTCTTGTATTCTTCTTTTTCTATCTTCTTGTAGTATTTTCTTCTTCTTTAAGTCTTTCGTCTGATTTTATTCTTTTTATAGTTTTTTTTTTTTTTTCTTCTCCTTCTTCTTGGAGTCTTCTTCTTTGTCTTTTTGTACTTTTATTCTTTTTCTTCTTGTAGTCTTCTTCCTCTTTTTGTATTCTTCATCCTCTTTTTTTCTTCTTCTTATGGTCTTCTCCTTGTTCTTATAGTCTTTTTTTCATCTTTTTTTCTTGTAATGTTCTTTTTCTTCTTCTTATAGTCTTCTTGTTGCAGTCTTTTTCTTCTTGTAGTAGTCTTCTTCTTCTTGTATATTTTTCTTTTCCTCCTCCTCTTCCTACTTCTTGAAGTCTTCTTGTTTTTCTTCTTATGTCATTCTTCCTGTAGTTTTCGTCTTCTTGTAGTGTTCTTTCTTTTTTGCTAGTCTTCTTCACTTTGTATTCTTCATCTACTTCTACTTCTTCTTATACTCTTTGTTTTTTAGTCTTTTTAGTCTTATTCTTGTATTCTTCTTCTTCTTGTCCTGTTGTTGTTATTGTTCTTCTTTTTTATTGTAGTTGTCTTCTTCTACTTTTAGTAGTCTTTTTTTTATTGTGTTAGTCTTCTTTTTCTTTTTCTTCTTGTTCTCCTTCTAGTAGTCTTTTTCAAATTCTTCTTTTTCTTGTAGTGGTCATCTTCTTTTTTTTCTTGTACTTGTTGTAGTCTTATTCTTCTTTTTATGGTCTTCTTATTCTTGTTGTAGTCTCCTTCTTCTTCGTCTTCTTGTAATCTTGTTGTTGTCAATGTTGTAGCCTTCTTCTTCTTCTTCTTGTCATTGTTGTCTTTTTCTTATTTTTGTTTTTTAGTCTTCTTTTTCTTCTTATAATCTTCTACTTCTTCTTGTAGTCATCTTTTTCTTAGGTCGTCGTCTTATTTTTCTTGTACTTTTTTCTTCTTGTAGATGTCTTTTTCTTCTTCTTCCTCTTTGTAATCTTCTTCTTGTATCATCTTCTTGTAGTATTTTCTTCTTCTTCTTGTTGCCTTGCTTCTTATTTTATTCTCTTTGTAGTCTTCTTTTTTTTTTCTTCTTCGTCTTGTTGTACTTTTATTCTTCTTCTTCTCCTTCTAGTAGTCTTCATCTTTTTCTTCTTATAATCTTTCTCTTTTTGTATTCTTCATCCTCTTCTTTTTTCTTTTCTTCTTCTTGTGGTCTTTTCTTTGTTCTTGTAGTCTTTTTTTTCTTCTTCTTATAGTCTTCTTGTTGTTGTTGCGGTCGTCTTTTTTTTTTTTTCCTTGTAGTAGTCGTCTTCTTAGAGTCTTGTTTTTCATCTTGTAGTCTTGCTTTTCTTATCTTTCTTCTTCTTTTTATAGTCTTGTTCTTCTTCGTGTAGTCTTCTCTATCTTTTTCTTCTTATTGTAGTGTTCTTCTTTTTCTTCCAGTTTTCTTCTTTTTCTTCTTCTCTTATCCTTCTTCTCATAGTCTTCTTCTTCTTCTTCTTCTTCTAGTAGTCTTCTTCTCTTCTTTCTATAGTAGAAAAATATAGAATAAAGTAAATGATTAAGCTATCACTCTATAATACAGTGGGTTTCTTCTTGTTCTTGTAATCTTCTTGTTTTTCTTGCAGTCTTATTTTTCTTCTTTTTGTAGTTTTGTTCTTGGAGTATTCCTCTTCTTATAATATTATTGTTCTTGGAGTCTTCCTCCTCTTCTTATAATATTCTTGTTCTTGGAGTCTTTCTATCTTTCTTCTTTTTCTTGTTGTTGTAGTTGTTAGATTAGATCAAAAAAAGAAGAGATAAGAGAAAAAGAGAGAAAATATCAGTATGGCACAATTAGTCTGTGCAACTACTTAACCTAAAATACACAATAAAAGCCTTTATATAGTAGGACAATATAGAATAAAATAAATGATTAAACCCTCTATAATGGTCTAACATTAGTTTTTTTTCTTGTTTTTCTTATATTTTTCTTCTTTTTGTAGTCTTGTTCTTGGAGTCTTCCTCTTCTTTTTCTTTTTTTCTTGCCGTCTTCATGTTCTTCTTAGAGCATCTCTTCTTTTTGTTGTGGTCTTGTTGGTATTGTAGTCTTGTTTCTTGTTGGTGTAGGCTTCTTCTTTTTGTTATTATTGTAGTCTTCTGCTTCTTGTTTTTGTAGTCGTCTTCTTTTTCTTTTTCTTTGTGGTTGTCTTCTTCTTTTTGTTCTTGTTCTGTTTTAGTCTTCTTCTTCTCGTAGTCTTCTTCATCCCGTATTCTTTTTTTTCTTCCTATAGTCTTGTTCTTATAGTATTCTTTTTCTTGTTGTTGTAGTTGTCTTTTTCTTGTCGTCCTCTTCTTTTTTTTCCAAGTAGTGTCCTTGTAGTTTTCTACTTTTTCTTCTTGTAGTCTTATTCTTATTCTTGCAGTCATCTTCTTATGGTCGTCTTTTTCTTCTTCTTCTTCTTTGTAAGCTTCTTGTAGTCTTCTATATCTTTTTTTTTTCTTCTTCTTGTAGTCTTTCTTCTTATTTTATTTTTTTTGTACTCTTCTTCTTCTTCATGTTGTTGTACTTTTATTCTTCTTCTTCTCCTTCTAGTAGTTTTCATCTTTTTTTTCTTATGGTTTTGTTCTTGTAGTCTTCTTCCTTTTTTTGTATTCTTCTTGTGGTCTTCTCCTTATTCTTGTAGTCTTTTTATTCTTCTTCTTATTATTGTTTTCTTCTTCTTGTAATGTTCTTTTTCTTCTTCCTTTTGTAGTCTTATTTTTCTTCTTCTTATAGTCTTATTATTGTTGTTGTTGGAGTCTTCTCTAGTTGTAATCGACTTTTTTTTTCTTGTAGTAGTCTTCTTCTTCTTGTTCTTCTTTTGTTTGTAGCCTTCTTCTTTTTGTATGTTTTTCTTCTTCTTCTCCTCTTCCTCCTCTTCTTTGTAGTCTTCTTATGTCATTCTTCTTGTAGTTTTCTTTTTCTTCTTGTAGTGTTCTTTATTTTCTGCTAGTCTTTTTCTCTTTGTATTCTTTATCCACTTCTGCTTCTTCTTTTGTGTTTTTCTTCTTCTTATACTCTTTTTTGTGTAGTCTTCTTATTGTTGTAGTTATCTTCTTCTACTTCTAGTGGTCTTTTTTTCCTTGTGTTAGTCTCTTTTTTTCTTTTTCTTCTTGTTCTCCTTCTAGTAGTCTTTTTCAAATTCTTCTTTTTCTTGTAGTGGTCTTCTTCTTATTTTTCTTGTACTTGTTGTAGTCTTATTCTTCTTCTTATTCTTGTTGTAGTTTTTTTCTTCTTCGTCGTCTTCTTGTAATCTTATATTTGTCCTTGTTGTAGTTTTCTTCTTTTCTTGTTGTAGCCTTCTGTTTCTTGTCTTTGTAGTCTTTTTCTTCTTTTTCTAATAGCTTCTTTTTGTTGTAGCCTTCTTTTTCTTCTTGTGGTCTTCTAGTTCTTCTTCTTAGGTCGTCGTCTTATTTTTTTGTACTTTTAGTCTTCCTCTTTTTCTTTTATTTCTTGTAGTCTTCTTCTTAGAGTCTTATTTTTCATCTTGTAGTCTTAGTCTTCTTATCTTTTTTCTTCTTTTTATAGTCTTGTTCTTCTTCTCTATCTTTTTCTTCTTGTTGTAGTATTCTTCTACTCCTATTCTACTTCTTCTTGTAGCCTTCTTCTTCTTCTCGTTCTCATAGTCTTCTTCTTCTTTTATTTCTATCCTTCTTCTTTTTCTTGTTGTTGTAGTTGTTAGATTCGTGCGAAGAAAGAAGAGACGAGAAAAAAAGAGAAAATATCATTATGGCTCAATTAGTTTGTGCAACAATTTAACCTAAAATACACAATAAATGCCTTTATATAGTAGGACAATATAGAATAAAATAAATGATTAAACTACCCCTCTATAATACACAATAAAGGCCTTTATTTTTTCTCTCTTATTTTTCATGTATTTTTCATCTTTTTGTAGTCTTGTTCTTGGAATCTTCATCTTCTTGTAATATTCTTCTTCTTGGTGTCTTCCTCCTTTTTTTTTTTTTTTCTTGTAGTCTTCATGTTCTTCTTAGAGCATCTCTTCTTCTTGTTGTGGTCTTGTTGGTGTTGTAGTCTTCTTGTTTCTTGTTGTTGGCGTAGGCTTTTTTTTCTTATTATTGTAGTCTGCTGTTTCTTGTTTTTGTAGTAGTCTTTTTCTTTTTCTTTTTTCTTCTTGGTTGTCTTCTTCTTGTTGTTCTTGTTCTATTTTAGTCTTCTTTTTTCTTCTTGTAGTCTTCTTCATCTTGTATTCTTCTTCTTCCTATAGTCATGTTCTTTTAGTATTCTTTTTCTTCTTGTTGTAGTCGTTTTCTTCTTGTCGTCCTCTTCTTCTTAGTAGTTTTCTTCTTGTAATCTTCTACTTTTTCTTCTTGTAGTCTTATTCTTATTCTTGTAGTCTTCTTCTTATAGTCTTTTTCTTCTTCTTCCTCTTTGTAATCTTCTTTTAGTCTTCTATTTCTTCTTGTATTCTTCTTTTTTCATCTTCCTCTTGTAGTCTTTCTTATTTTATTCGTTTTGTAGTCTTCTTTTTTCTTCTCCTCCTTCTTTTTAGAGTCTTCTTCTTCTTCTCCTTTTAGTAGTCTTCATTTTTTTTTCTTGTGGTTTTCTTCTTGTAGTCTTCTTCCTATTTTTGTATTCTTCTTGTGGGCTTCTCCTTATTCTTGTAATCTTTTTCTTCTTCTTCTTCTTCTTATTGTTATTACTATTTTCTTCTTTTTGCAATGTTCTTTTTCTTCTTCTTATAGTCTTGTTGTTGTTGCAGTCTTTTTCTTCTTGTAGTCGTCTTTTTTTTTTCTTGTAGTAGTCTTCTTCTTGTTCTTCTTGTGCTTGTAGTCTTCTTCTTCTTGTATGTTTTTCTTCTTCTCCCCATCCTCTTCCTTCCTCCTTCTCCTCCTCCTTGTAGTCTTCTTGTTTTTCTTCTTATGTCATTATTCTTGTAGTTTTCTTCTCCTTCTTCTTGTAGTGTTCTTTCTTTTCTGCTAGTCTTTTTCTCTTTGTATTCTTCATCTACTTCTACTTCTTTTGTGTTTTTCTTCTTCTTATACTCTTATTCTTCTTATTCTTGTAATCTTGTTGTCTTATTGTTGTTATTGTTGTTGTTATTGTTCTTCTTCTTCTTGTAGTTGTCTTCTTCTACTTCTAGTATTTATTTTTTGTGTTAGTATTTGTTTCCTTGTAATCTTATTGTTGTCGTTGTTGTAGTCTTCTTCTTTTCTTGTTGTAGCCTTCTGCTACTTGTCATTGTAGTCTTTTTCTTCTTTTAGTTTTTAGTCTTCTTCTTGTTGTAGTCTTATTTTTCTTCTTATCGTCTTCTACTTCTTATAATTGTCTTCTTCTTAGGTCATCGTCTTATTTTTCTTGTACTTTTAGTCTTCCTCTTTTTCTTTTGTTTCTTGTAGTCATCTTCTTCTTCTTAGAGTCTTATTTTTCATCTTGTAGTCTTCGTCTTTTGATCTTTTTTCTTCTTTTTATAGTCTTGTTCTTCTTCGTGTAGTCTTCTTCTCCTATCCTTCTTCTTCTCGTAGTCTTCTTCTTCTTTTCTTTCTATCCTCCTTTTTCTTTTTCAAATTCTTCTTTTTCTTGTAGTGGTTGTTTTCTTCTTTTTCTTGTACTTGTTGTAGTCTTATTCTTCTTCTTATTCTTGTTGTAGTCTCGTTTTTCTTCTTCGTCTTCTTGTAATCTTGTATTTGTCGTTGTTGTAGTCTTCTTCTTTTCTTGTTGTAGCCTTCTGTTTCTTGTCATTGTAGTCTTTTTCTTCTTTTTCTAATAGCTTCTTCTTGTAGTCTTCTACTTTTTCTTCTTGTAATCGTCTTCTTCTTAGGTCATCATCTTATTTTTTTTGTACTTTTAGTCTTCATCTTTTTTCTTTTGTTTCTTGTAGTTTTCTTCTTAGAGTCTTGTTTTTCTTCTTAGAGTCTTATTTTTCATCTTGTAGTCTTGGTCGTCTTATCTTTTTTCTTCTTTTTATAGCCTTGTTTTTCTTCGTGTAGTCTTATTCTCTATCTTTTTCTTCTTGTCGTAGTATTCTTCTTCTTATTCTTCTTCTCCTATCCTACTTCTTCTTCTTCTCCTTCTCATAGTCGTCTTCTTCTTTTCTTTCTATCCTTCTTCTTTTTCTCTTTCTTGTTGTTGTAATTGTAAGATTAGATAGAAGAAAGAAGAGATAAGAGAAAAAGAGAGAAAATATCATTATGGCACAATTAGTCTGTGCAAGAACTTAACCTAAAATACACAATAAAGGCCTTTATATAGTTGGGCAATATAGAATAAAATAAATGAGTAAACTACCTCTCTATAATAATGTAACATTATTTTTTCTCTTATTTTTTTTGTATTTTTCATCTTTTTGTAGTCTTGTTCTTGGAGTCTTCCTCTTTTTCTTTTTCCTTTTCCTTTTTCTTGTAATCTTCATGTTCTTCTTAGAGCATCTCTTCTTGTTGTTGTGGTCTTGTTGGTGTTGTAGTCTTCTTGTTTCTTGTTGTTGGTGTAGGCTTCTTCTTTTTCTTATTGTTGTAGTCTCTTGTTTCTTGTAGTTTTCTACTTTTTCTTCTTGTAGTCTTATTCTTATTCTTGTAGTCTTCTTATAGTTGTCTTTTTCTTCTTCTTCTTCTTCCTCGTTGTAATCTTATTGTAGTCTTCTATTTCTTCTTATTTTCTTCTTTTTTCATCTTCTTGTAATATTTTCTTCTTCTTCTTGTAGTCTTTCTTATTTTATTCGTTTTGTAGTCTTCCTCTTTTTCCTTCTTCTCCTTCTTCTTGGAGTCTTCTTCTTCATGTTGTACTTTTATTCTTCTTCTTCTCCTTTTAGTAGTCTTCATCTTTTTTTTCTTGTGGTTTTCTTCTTGTAGTCTTCTTCCTATTTTTGTATTTTTCTTGTGGTCTTCTCCTTATTCTTGTAATCTTTTTCTTCTTCTTCTTCTTCTTCTTCTTCTTCGTCTTATTATTATTATTATTATTATTTTCTTCTTGTTGTAGTGTTCTTTTTCTTCTTCCTTTTGTAGTCTTATTTTTCTTCTTATATTCTTGTTGCTGTTGTAGTCTTTTTCTTCTTGTATGTTTTTCTTCTCTTCCTCTTCCTCCTCCTTGTAGTCTTCTTGTTTTTCTTGTTGTAGTTTTCTTCTTCTTATAGTGTTCTTTCTTTTCTGCTAGTCGTCTTCTTTTTGTATTATTCATCTACTTCTACTTCTTCTTTCATGTTCTTTTTCTTCTTATACTCTTATAATTCTAGTCTTTTTCTTCTTATTCTTGTATTCATCTACTTGTTGCACCAACTTAACCTAAAATAAATGATTTTCTTCTTGTAGTCTTCTTCCTCTTTTTGTATTCTTTTGTGGTCTTCTCCTTATTCTTGCAATCTTTTTCTTCTTCTTCTTCTTGTAATATTTTTTTTCTTCTTCCTTTTGTAGTTTTATTTTTCTTCATCTTATTGTCATGTCGTTGTTGTTGCAGTCTTCTTCTTCTAGTATTAGTTTTTTTTTTCTTGTAGGAGTCGTCTTCTTTTGCTTATAGTCTTCTTCTTGGATGTTTTTCTTCTTCTTCCCCTCTTCCTCCTCATTGTAGTCTTTTTGTTTTTCTTCTTATGTCATTCTTCTTGTAGTTTTCTTTTTCCTCGTCTTATTGTCATGTCATTGTTGTTGCAGTCTTCTTCTTCTTGTAGGAGTCTTCTTCTTTTGTTTATAGTTTTCTTCTTCTTGTATGTTTTTCTTCTTCTTCCCCTCTTCCTCCTCGTTGTAGTCTTTTTGTTTTTCTTCTTATGTCATTCTTCTTGTAGTTTTCTTTTTCTTCTTGTAGTGTTCCTTATTTTCTGCTAGTCTTCTTATCTTTGTATTATTCATCCATTTCTATTTCTTCTTTTGTGTTCTTCTTCTTCTTATACCCTTATAATTCTAGTATTTTTCTTCATATTCTTGTATTTTTATTTTTCTTGTCGTTGTCCTGTTGTTGTTGTTGTAGTTGTCTTCTTCTACTTCTAGTAGCCTTTGTTTTTCTCGTGTTAATCTTCTTGTTCTCCCTCTAGTAGTCTTTTTCAAATTCTTCTTTTTCTTGTAGTGGTCGTCTTCTTTTTCTTGTACTTGTTGTAGTCTTATGCTTCTTCTTATTCTTGTTGTAGTCTCCTTGTTCTTCTTCATCTTCTTGTAATCTTCTTGTTTTCGTTGTTGTAGTCTTCTTCTTTTCTTCTTGCAACCTTCTGCTTCTTGTCATTGTAGTCTTTTTTTTTTTTTTGTTTTTTTTTGTTTTTAGTCTTCTTCTTTTTCTTTTTCTAATTGCTTCTTCTTGTTGTAGTCTTCTTTTTCTTCTTATAGTCTTCTACTTCTGCTTCTTGTAACCATCTTCTTAGATCGTCGTCTTATATTTCTTGTACTTTTAGTCTTCCTCTTTTTCTTTCGTTTCTTGTAGTTATCTTCTTCTTCTTAGAGTCTTGTTTTTCACCTTGTAGTCCTTGTCTTCTTATCTTTTTTCTTCTTTTTATAGTCTTGTTCTTTTTTGTGTAGCCTTCTTCTTGTAGTTGTCTTTTTTTTTTCTTCTAGTAGTAGTCTTCTTCTTTTGCTTGTAGTCTTCTTCTTGTATGTTTTTCTTCTTCTACTCCTTGTCTTCTGTTTTTCTTCTTCTGCCATTCTTCTTGTAGTTTTCTTCTTCTTCTTGTAGTGTTCTTTCTTTTCTGCTAGTCTTCTTCTCTTTGTATTATTCATCCACTGTTACTTCTTCTTTTGTGTTCTTCTTCTTCTTCTTATACTCTTCTAATTCTAGCCTTTTTCTTCTTATTCTTGTATTCTTCTTTTTCTTGTCTCTGTCTTCTTGTTGTTGTAGTTGTCTTCTTCTATTTCTAGTAACCTTTGTTTTTCTCGTGTTAATCTTCTTGTTCTCCTTCTGGTAGTCTTTTTCAAATTCTTCTTTTTCTTGTAGTGGTCGTCTTCTTCTTTTTCTTGTACTTGTTATACTCTTCGTCTTCCTGTAATCTTCTTGTTGTCGTTGTTGTAGTCTTCTTCTTTTCTTGTTGTAGCCTTCTGCTTCTTGTCATTGTAGTCTTTTTCTTCTTTTTGTTTTTAGTTTTTTTTTTCCTAATAGCTTCTTCTTGTTGTGGTCTTCTTTTTTTTCTTATAGTCTTCTACTTCTTGTAACCATCTTCTTCTTAGATCGTCGTCTTAATTTTTTTGTACTTTTAGTCTTCCTCTTTTTCTTTTGTTTCTTGTAGTTTTCTTCTTCTTCTTAGAGTCTTGTTTTTCACCTTGTAGTCTTGGTCTTATCTTTTTTCTTCTTTGTATAGTCTTCTTCTTCTTCTTCTCTATCTTTTTCTTCTTATTGTAGTATTCTTCTTCATTTTCTTCTCCCCTATCCTTCTTCTTCTCGGAGTCGTCTTCTTCTTCATCTAGTAGTCTTCTCTTTTTCTTTCTATCCTTTTTCTTTTTCTTGTTGTTGTAGTTGTTAGATTAGATCAAAGAAAGAAGAGATAAGAGAAAAAAAAGAGAAAATATCATTATGCCACAGTTAGTCTGTGCAACAACTTAACCTAAAATACACAATAAAGGTTTTTATGTAGTAGGGCAATATATAGAGTAAAATAAATGATTAAATTACCCGCTCTATTAAATTGCCCCTCTATGATTAAATGATTAAAATACACAATAAAGGTTTTTTTTCTTGTATTTTTCTTCTTTTTGTATTCTTGTTCTTGGAGTCTTCATTTTCTTGTAATATTCTTCTTCTTGGAGTCTTCCTCCTTTTCTTTTCTTTTCTTTTTTTCTTTGTTTTATCTTGTAGTCTTCATTTTCTTCTTAGAGTATCTCTTCTTTTTGTTGTGGCCTTGTTGGTGTTGTAGTCTTCTTGTTTCTTGTTGCTGGTGTGTAGGCTTCTTCTTTTTCTCACATAGTCTCCTGCTTCTTATTTTTGTAGTCGTCTTCTTCTTTTTCTTTTTCTTCGTGGTTGTCTTCTTGTTCTTGTTCTTGTTTTGTTTTAGTCTTCTTCATTTTCTTGTAGTCTTCTTCTTTTTCTTGTAGTTTTCTTCATCCGGTATTCTTCTTCTTCTTCCTATAGTCTTGTTCTTGTAGTATTCTTTTTCTTATTATTGTAGTCGTCTTCTTCTTGTTGTCTTTTTCTTCTTTTTGTTCTTATAGTCTTCTTTTTGTTCTTCTTAGTAGTTTCCTTATTTTAGTTTTCTGTTTTTTCTTCTTGTAGTCTTATTCTTATTCTTTTAGGCATCTTCTTCTTGTAGTCGTCTTTTTCTTCTGCTTCAAGTAGTCTTCTACTTCTTCTTGTATTCTTCTTTTTTCATCTTCTTGTAGTCTGCTTCTTCTTAGAGTCTTGTTTTTCTTCTTAGAGTCTTATTTTTCATCTTGTAGTCTTGATCTTCTTATCTTTTTTCTTTTTTTTTATAGTCTTGTTCTTCTTCTCTATCTTTTTCTCCTTGTTGTAGTATTTTTCTTCTTATTTTTCTTTTCCTATCCTACTTCTTCTCGTAGTCTTCTTCTTCTTCTCCTTCTAGTAGCCTTTTTCTTTTATTTTTATCCTTCTTCTATTTCTTTTTCTTCTTGTTGTAGTTGTTAGATTAGATCGAAGAAAGAAGAGATAAGAGAAAAAGCGAGAAAATATCATCATGGCATAATTAGTCTGTGTAACAACTTAACCTAAAATACACAATAAAGGTCTTTATAGTAGGGCAATATAGAATAAAGTAAATGATTAAACTACCCCTCTATAATACTCTAACAATAGTTTTCTTCTTATTCTTGTAATCTTCTTGTTTTTCTTGCAGTCTTATTTTTCTTCTTTTTGTAGTCTTGTTCTTGGAGTCTTATTCTTTTTGTAATATTCTTCTTCTTTCCTCCTCTTTTTTTTTCTTTTTTCTTGTAGTTTTCATGTTCTTCTTAGAGCATCTCTTCTTCTTGTTGTGGTCTTGTTGGTGTTGTAGTCTTCTTGTCTCTTCTTCTTGTTGTAGGCTTCTTCTATTTCTTATTGTTGTAGTCTTTTACTTCTTGTTTTTGTAGTCTTCTTCTTTTTCTTGTTCTTCTTGGTTGTCTTCTTCTTCTTCTTGTAGTCTTCTTTTTTTTTTAATCTTCTTCTTCATCTTCTTCATCCTGTGTTTTTCTTCTTGGAGGCTTATTCTTCTTCTTGTTGCTGTAGTCGTCGTCGTCGTCTTGTTTTAGTCTTGTTTTTGTTCTTGTAGTCGTCTTCTTTTCTTCTTCTTAATGGGTTCTTTCTTATTGTTTTCTGCTTTTTCTGTTTGTAGTCTTATTCTTTTTCTTTTAGTCATCATCTTCTTCTTCTTAGTCTTGTTCATCTTCTTGTTGCAATGGTCTTTGATTTCATTAAATGCAACATCTATATTAAAATAATTCCTCCATTCAGAAAATTCAACCATCTGAATGTGTTCAACATATAGAGAAATAGTTCTGGGGGTAAAAGCATTTGGGTGAAGACTGAAGAGTAAAATTTTTTTAGTACTTTCGTTTGATGATTTTTGTCTCTGTTTCTTGTAGGTTTGAATTTTGCTGCACTTTAAGCTACTTTAAAGTGGTTGTTATGCTCATTGTCATTAGCCCATTGTCCCAAGCCAAGATACACCACCCATTTGTTATGTTCATAAGAATTTGCTCAATTGCGAAAAAAGGATTTGGCTTAAAAAAAATTTGGTCCTGAACATTTGAAGTTATTTTTAGCTTTATTCGCATGTTATCTAAGATTCCAACGGGTTTTTGCTTAGTATGTCTAGACCTGAAACATAATTTTATCTCTTTGTTCTGCTTACAATACAATCCCATTTGATTGCACGTCAAGGTTACGAGATTGGTTCGAGAAAGTCACTAAAGAAGGTAAACCTTTCCACCTTCAGTTTTGCAAAAAGATGCACTAGTATCCCGAAAAGAATGTTTCCATTTAACTGTGTATATTATGACAAAATTTCCAGCCCTTGGCCAAACTTGTTCAGCGATTGTGCTTCACCACCTCAGCACCTCAGCCATCTTCATCTTCTCCCCTGCTCATGCGTATAAGTTGCTAACTGCTTACAGTAACCCTTGGATTTTTTTTTTTCCCAATTCTGTAAAGTTATTTTCTTTGACAGTTATGAGAGAGTTTCACCTACTACATTATTTAAGCCTCTGGATAGATCTACTCATTCTTCAATGGCCTGGGTGGAGGTAATGCCTTTTTTCATGTTGTCTATTGTTAGTTTCTCTAGAACTTCAAGATTTGGGTTATTCCACATAGTTGATACCTTCGTAGGAATTGTTTGGGAGAAGAAGTCTGGGGTTGAAATATAAATATTCTAGTCAGACACTTATTATCTCCCCATTTGTCGATCTAATCTAAATGATAATTTTTGTTTATTTTTTATTTCCTTGATGTTGGATGAGTTAAATCAATTGAATAAATATCTTTATTCTCGTATTGTCTTCTATTTTTTGAACATGATTTCATTTTACCAATCATCTACTTGGAGTTGTCTAATTATGTACTCATCCAACCTACCAGCCACTCACCCTATAACATCCCAATGTGCATAATGATAAATGATTTAACTTAAATTGTTTTGATGCCATTGCTTTTGATTTTAAGGGTTGATCAAATTCAGAATCAAGGAAGTTGGGAACATTTGATTTGGCTAGTTATCCAAAGACAATTTTTTTACTATTTGTTTAATATTTGGTTGCTTTCTTCTCTATTTAATGTACGGGCCATGTTACATTTGCTGATTATTATTTGTTCAATATTATTGGCTATCAGGCTAAATTCCAAAGTAATTTTTGTTCTCTCAGTTTTTCTATTTAATAAATAGTCGATTCATGCCCTCAAACACTAAAGGCAAAGTCCTAGTTGATAATTAAATTTTTTATTCTTTGTTCTATTTTTGGTGTGTTCAATGATGATGTTGATATAGATTTGGGCATAGGCATGTAGGTGAATGCCCTTTTTTGAGGAAATCTATAGTTATGTTTTTAGGTGTTGATCTGAATATATAGTAAGTAAAGTGTTTGATTGTGTTCCTTGGAGTGTTTTTATGCAGTGGGATTTTTTCTCAATTGAATAGATCGATTTTTTTTATTGCTTGTTGCCATGGGGGCATGGTAAAAGATTGATAAAGCAGGACATTACCACTAGAAATTCTTTGACTGTAAATGCTAATAAAATGTATTTTTGTTATTTTTGAATGGATAAAATTACTTCAAAAAAATGACATCAACTTGTGTTTTACTGAGTATATAAATTTTGTAAAATGGGTAGTGTTCTTAGAATGTGTTCGATGAAATACATTGCTTACAAGGGGAGAACAGATTCATGGTTATGCTGCTAAAAGCCTAAAACCCAGATTCATGGGTAGTGTTTTTCAAAGTGCATTAGCGGACATGTACGCAAAATGTGGAGACTTGAATAGTGGTAGGAGAGCGTTGGAGGCCATGGAGGTTGATGATGTGGTTTCTTGGAACTCCATGATTGTTGGGTGTGTGAAACAGGGATTGGAAGAGGAAGCATTGTTGTTGTTTCAAAAAACGTGTGAAAAAAATATGGATATTGATGATTTTACATACCCTTAAGTTCTAAACTGTTTTGCTTCCAAAAAGGATATGGAAAATGCAAAATCTGTCCACTGTTTGGTTGTTAAAACGAGATTTTAGTGTTACAAGCTCATAAACAATGCTCTCGTAGACATGTATGCAAAATTGAGAGACCTAGATTGCGCAATTGAGGTGTTCAATAGTATAGTGGACAAGGATGTGATCTCATGGACCTCTCTTGTCACTGGCTATGCCCACAATGGCTCCTCATGAAATGAGATTCCCAGGGATTGATACTGACCAAATTGTCATTGCCAGCATATTAAGTTCATGTACAAACTGACAGTTTTGGAATTTGGGCAACAAGTTCATGCAAGTTTTATCAACTTTGTCTCTGGTGCATCCTTATCAGTCGACAATTCTCTCTTGATGATGTATGCAAACTGTGGGTGCCTAGAAGACGTTAATAAAGTTTTTGACTCGATGCAAATGCTGAATGTGGTTACCTGGACTGCTGTTATAATTGGTTATGCTCAAAATGGTAGAGGGAAGGAGTCTGTACAGTTCTATGATGAGATGATTGCGAGTGGCACAAAACCCGATTTTTGCAGAACATGGACTCCAGTACTTCAAATCCATGGATAAAGTTTATGGGATTAATCCAGGTGCTGATCACTGTGGGGATTATTGGTAAGAAGTCATTTTTGTTCCTCTCTAGTTTCTCCGAGGGAATGAGATCAAATGGAAGTCATTCTTGGAACTAATTTTGCGGGATTGGATGTTTTCAGAGTTAATTTTGCGGACTTGATATTGGGGCTATTACAGCTCTTCAAAAGGTTTAATCCGTCACTCCTTCCACTTTCCTTCTGATGCTAATGCCCAGGAAAGCTACCAAGCCATAATCTTGTAACCAAGTGAAGAATGATACATCAGTTAGTTGTTTTTCATTTTTCACCTTTTATATTAGAGAAAATTAAGTATTCAACTTTATGCAAACAACACCTCTTTGGCACACTTTGCTTGTTAATAATATATAGAGACCCAACTAGATGTTCTAATAAAGCTGCCCAGGAAAAAAGTACTTTTCAATGGATTGCAAAATGGGGTAGCCCTTTTACATAGTTATAAACTACAGCTCCCTGAACAATACCAGTATAGGTGTTGATGTGGAAAACTGATTCACAGGATCAGCATTGATATGGCTTGTAACGATCAATGTTGCTTAGATCGTGGGTCGTTTTGATACGTGGTACAGGTACGGGTACATGGTACGACACTTTCTTAGGTACGCGGTACAATAAGGGTAGGTTTAGTTGGTACGATATTTTGGGTCGCAATTCGTTTTGAAATTTTTATGTAGATCGTTTTCACTACTATACAACATTATATATTACAAAACATTCATAAACACTAAGTTAGTTACCATTTATTTTATAATTATGCTTGATTTTCTATTATCTAAAATAATATATAATTATAAATCTATATACATGTAGTCAATTAATATGTATTTTATATTTTTGCTACATGTTCTGAAGCAAATTGAGTTAGAGTTAGTATTACAATTTGGGGTCGTCCATTTTGGTGATCCGGATCGCGAACCCATCTCGTTTGGGATCGATGTACCTAGATCGTGGGTCGTTAAGAGTTTAGTGAATTGTGGTAACCATGGTCACGATCACTTGTAGGACTAGCCAAATTGAACACCCAATAGATTAGGTGCACTGGTGGTGTGCTGGACTAAGGCTCCCCACCATTTTAGTCAATTATCTTGGTGCAATGGTAAGGTTGCTCTATTATGATCTGGAAGTCACGGGTTTAAGTCACGGAAATAACATCTCTGTTTGCCGGGGTAAGACTGCGTACATCTAATCCTCTCCAGACCCCGCAATGACGGAAACCTTGTGTACTGGGTACGCCCTTTTATCTTCTCGCCTTACGACTTACCTTTCATTAGGTTGGAATTGCGCGTACCTTCAACATGTTGAATCACCTTTTATATATGAGTAACTTAGCTTGTATGTAGGAGATGATGTAGGAGAAAACTTTAAGTCGGTCTTCCCTTATCCTTCATTCCCTTGGACTACCTCCTGAATGTCGTGGACTCATAGTGGAGGAATTAGGGCTCCTCATTGGAATTCTGTACAGTGCTATTTCAGCAATATGTTGTACTGTTGTAGACCAACTCAGTCTTCCTTCGAGCTCTGCAACCCCTAGCTCAGACCTCTTCCCAGCAAGCTAACGAGCTCAGAATGCCCTCATCAATAGGCATATAGGCAAACGCAAGATTTAGTCCCAAGTAACTGGTACAACTACATAGAATCATAGTTCAAGGTCACGGTATTGGTCATTAACTCGGAGAGCTCTAAGATACATCGGTTGTGACATCACATCGTGGCATCGGGCGATACGATTTAAAAGAAAATGTTGAACATGGAGAGAGATTCAGGTCATACTGCACTATCACGGAGCTGTTTTGGCCAATTCAATGACGATAACTCGGCGACTCAGTGTTTACTCGGATGACTCGACTCGGAGTTTATATGTATTGTGTAACAGTATCATCTCGGAAGATGCCGAGTCGGATACGACTCGATCGACTCTTATCAGTATCAGCTGATACTTCAAATCATGCATAGAACTGTCAGCTTCCTAAGAATTATTTTTACTGGGATAGTCCACAATGCTATAGTAATTATGATTTTCGAATTACCACTATTTCAATTGACCTCATTATGTGAATGGTTTTTCATCAGAATCTCAAGTTTCTATTTTATTGAGTAGATTATTGAAGATTTAGAGGAGTATGCATGACTCATTCTGGTTGTTGCTCTGTAGGTTTTAGGAGTTGCAGGAGTTCCTCTTTGAGCTGATAAACTACAGCAAAGACGGTTATGAATCAAGCCACTGTTTATATGCAGCTGGAGCATGATTTGCTGCTTATTTGCATGACCACCATGAGGTGCCCTGCATTTTTGCTTTGTTTATGCAGCCTTTCCTTCCGTTTAAGAGACTGATTATAAATTTATATACACGTAGTCAATTAATATGTATTTTATATTTGTATTTAATGTTCCAAAGCGAATGGATATAGGGTTAGTTTTATAATTTGAGTGTCGTACATTTTGGTGATATGAATTGTGAACTTACCTCATTTGAAATCGATGTACCCAGATTGTGTGTAGTTAAGGAAATTCTGATAATAGTGATGCAAACAGCACCTCTTCTGCGCACTTGGCTTGTTAATAATGCAGAGAGAGACCCAACAATAGATGTTCTAATAAAAGCTGCCCAGGGAGAAAAAATACTTTTCTATTTTTTGGTTCTGATGCAATACTGGATTGCAAATTGGGGGTAGCCCTTTCACATAGTTATAACCTACAGTCGAGGTTCAAGATTTTGTTTTGGTGCATTGTTTACATAAGAAACGAAAATGTTTTGACGTGTTTGAAAATATTTCGATCGGTTTTGGAAACAGAATAAAAAAAAATAAAAAATCTAAGAATTAGTTTTCTAAAATATTGGTTGAAATATATTAAAATATTTTAAAATACCTTGAAACATCACTCAGGCTCATTTTGCATGATATTGAGCGAGTAGCTTCTACATTTCCCTATGTGGTAATTGAGGATCATTTTATAAATTGGTATGCTTGAAAGTTGAAACTCAACTTGCACTCTGCATCTTGTCCTACACCTCCGAAATATGCCAACGATACAACTAGGGGAGGCTCAAGAACATGTGTTGCCTAAGGCGATAAGTGTTGATGAGTTTTTTTTTTTTATTATTATTAATATTCTAAAATTTTAAATCAATTTTATTTTGAATCTTTTATGAGGATGAATAGTTTTAGTGAAAATTGGGGTGAAGTCCTCTTTGATGGACTTATAATAATATGAGTTCGTCAAAGAAACTTATTTGGAGATAAGTTCATTTTTAATTTCATTAGTAAGTAATTAAGTCCATTTTTTTTTAATCTCAAAAATGCCCTTAACAGTGTTAGTTTGATCAGTTATGAAAAGCTAAAGACATTAAATACTTGATGTTAGTATAGTAACATCAGTTCAGTAACATCAATTTCAAAACGTAATTTATTAACATACATCATAGTAACATCCGTCCATATATAATCTTAATTTTTAGTGTTAAATTTTTTTAAAATGAACATAGGACATTAAGCATAATAATGTCCGAAAGTATCATGAACAGTTAAGTCAAATATTTGTGATATCATAGTAACTTTTGTTCAATAACATCATTTACAATTTGTATAACATTAAAACGACTCAAGTTCTTGTATAACATTAAAACGAAACTCAAACTGCACTGTGCATCTTGTCCTACACCTCCGAAATATGCAGACGACACAACCAGAGGCAGCTCAAGAACATGTGAAATCTAAAACGATAAGTGTTAATGAGGTTTATTTTTATTTTTATTAATATTCTAAAATTTTAAATCAATTTTATTTTGAATCCTTTATTCTAATGAATAGCTTTATTAGTGTTTGATGCTTAAATGAAACAAAATCGAGTTTGAGATAAATAGAGAATATGTTATGTTTGTTTATGTTTTTGTACAAGAAAAAGAAAGATTGATACTTATTATATTATTTTTGATAGGAAAAAGTCAAAAAAAGATTGATGAAATTAAATTTTCTTCTTACCCTCTTTTGTCCTTCAAATCTAATTGTGTAAAGTGGATTGAACATTTGGGCCAAAATTTTCAAATTATTTTTGTTGGTTTACAGTTTTTTTGTTGAACAAAATTATATTAATTTTTAATTTTTGACCCATACTACATTATCTACCTCTTAAATTTGGACCTAAAGTCGACGCTTTTTTTTATTCTACGAGCCGGCATTGGACACAACCGTGTCAAAGACCAGATCAACTATAAATTGCTCGTTTAAGTTCAACACTTAACCATTATCCATGGTTTTAGTCTGGCATCTCGCTCGATCAGAAAAGAAAAGTAAAATTTTAATAAATTGATAAATGTCGTTGATCCAATCTACTTTCAATCAATCGATTAACTGTTTCAATGTTTGTACTAACTGATCCATGGTTGTGCACAGGAAAAAACTTATAAACTTCTTCAATTGTCCATTCACCATCCTGTGGCTATGCCGCCAACACTACTGTCTCCTGCTTTCTTGAACGAGATGCCGTTAACAGGAAAAAAAAAAAAAAAACGGGGGGTGGGGGGGGTGTTACAGGACATAAATCCGATTGAAAAACCAAGAGTTAGTAAATCAGTATACACTCAGATAATTGTAACCAATCTATCGACAGCTAGTTTGTAAGCATAGCATGTCCACAAACCAGAAACAGAGCTAAAACAATAACAAATTTGTGAAACTCATCTACAACAACCGAAGCAGAAATCTGCCGGCATATCCTTCAGCAACAGTCACTTCTATGAGCGAATTGCACCTTCCCCTGGCCTTTAGGCAATATTTTCTTCACAAACAATCCATAGAAGGCCAAAAAATGGTGCCTCTACTGCTGGTGAAAGGTTGCGTGCGTTGTATGGGCAGCTAAGCATATCCAAAAACCCATTTAAAACGCCTACAGACACGGCTGCTGCTAACAAAATTATTTGTTTGCATGCTCTGGAATGAGACGTCGACGCAATTCAGGAGATGCACCAGCCAGCTCTGTAAGAGGTTTAGCATGATTAACAAGAGAAGAATTGTCAAACCCAAAAGGCAAAAGTAGGATAAGATAGTAGCACCCACCTTGAGGTGTGAAGTCGAATAGAGGAGGAAGGGGTTGGCCACTTGGCAAACATGCATTTGGGGCCCTTAAATCGTCAAAGAAAGGGTGTGCACATGCATCCAACTGAAAGTAAACACAGAATATAATAAGAAACCGATTTCCAATAGGGTGCTTCATAATTCTTAAGAAGTTTAGAGAATTTTACACAACATGTCCAATTTGGAAAACAAACACTCTCTCAACTTTAAGTCAATCACCACACAGTTAGAGAATTATAAATAGCTCAATAAGTGATCAAGTTTGGTGAACACATTAAGTACCCACAAGACATCAAAAGCTAAAGATGGTCAGTTGCTTACTTATAACCAATCCACCTGAAAAACAGATACATAACTAATACAACTACAACATCAATTGAATGTGAGTTTTGCAGCAAATTAGAACGAACTCCTATATCGAGTCTATCTGTTCTGCCCACCCTCACCCTTTAGCAGAAATGCACTCTCATGCCACCGTATCAATGATAATGACAACAGATCGACCAAGTAGCTTTGAGCTACACAATGGTAGAAAGAACTTACATTCAACATTCCTTAAGGAAACCAAGACACTTTGAGAAAGAAGAGAAATTGCAAAGCTACAGTTATTAAAATATCTCACACTTCTGTTGCATCAAGCATGCATTAAAAGGAGAGAAGGTTGTGGGCGAGGCTTTGTTAAGTTGAATTGAGGAATTGAAAATAGAAAGATTATCAAGCTGATATATCACATATCCAAATCTAATAAGAAAGAAATCACATCACTCACAGCAGTGCACCGCAGATTTGGTGAATACTGGAGCAGCCTTGATACAAGATCCACTGCTTCAGGTGGCATTCGCTTGTAAAATACCTGGAAAGTAAAACTTTGGTCAGTTTTCTATTTCTTTTCCCCTCACTCTTTTTTTTGTTTAATAACTAATGACAAGAAAGATGAGATGAAGATACATCGTTTTAATTGATTATCAACAGACCTTGTGCCATGGATGAGTTTTTATCTGAGGAAATTTGAATTCATTATAATTTGGATTCATACACTTGATTTCCTCTCTGGTGGGTGTCCCCAAAATCTAACACAACAAAAGAAACAAAAAAAGTAGGAAACAAGAAAATATGAGATGCATACTAAGAAAAGGACATTAGGTAAGTAAAAGAACAAAGAGTCAATAGCAAACCTTAATAATTTCAACCAGCTGATCAACACCGCTTTCCCCGGGAAACAGAGGCTGCATCCGATGCAACATCAAGTATACATGAGAACTAACATTATAGTTTCTTAACAGATGAAGATGATGTTCAACAAGAGAACTTGAAGCAAAAATGTGCAATTTCCACGAAAAGAAATGGTTATGTTTCAGAAGCAGATACATCCTATTGGTTGGAGCATCAAGAAGCTCAAAACCAAGAAAGCACATAGTTGAGAGAAAGATTTGGAAAAGACAATTTGCCCCTGCCCAATTTCAAGTCCTTGAGATCAACAAATTCCATATCTCAAACACTAAACTGCAGATAGCACGGTACACCCCTAAAAGACGGGATGGGGTTGACAATGCATAAATAGATATCATTACAACAAGATGCAAAAGAACACTAGTGAAGAAAACTTGAAGTTCTGAAAAAAGAAAAAATAGAAATTAACAACTCAGTTCTCAAGACATGTCTACTTTGCATAGTTAACATTCTAGCACTCAGTCCCAGATATAGGTACAGCTACTCTGCATAGTTAAAGATATAGACACTTCTATTTTGCACGAATAACATTCCAATAGTGTGTCATATATAACCTGGAATCACCTGTAAAACATGTAGTATTTTTCTTTCTTTTGATGAGCAACAAAATTTTTGGTATCCATAAACCAACAAAGATGTTCAGTTGTGTATACTGTAAAATACATGTCCCACCTAAAAGCTCAATGAAACTGTTGGCCATAAAAAGTTCAATTTCATTGCCAGAAAGCAACTCAATTATACACCAACCTGTCCCAGAAGTAGCTCAGCCAGAACACAACCAGCAGACCACATATCAATTGCAGTTGTATATTCAGTAGCCCCGAAGATCAGTTCTGGAGCTCTATAATACCGTGAGCAGATATATGATATATTGGGTTCACCAGGGACCTAAAATAAAAATAAGGCAGATAAATCATGAAATGGAAATTTCCATTTCATAAGACCGCTTCAATTTGCTGAAATACAAACATACCAACATCTTTGCACTCCCAAAATCACAGAGCTTTAGTTGATGAGTATGGGGATTGACCTGCAGCAAGGACAATAATCTCACTATTCACAATGCCTTTTACACAAGGTATACATTTAACAACTCAAGGTACTATACATCATGTCACCACTCTACTAAAGCCCTTTCCAAGTTGTGATTCGTGGTTAGTAAAGTAAACCGAAAAACTGGTAATATCAAGAACAATCTCATATACTGAAAACCAGCAATATGAACAACAATGTACTCTCAAAGCTGTAATAGCTGAAGATATCAGATCACTTTAAATCTGATTAGAAAGTATGTATGAACTTTTATTATCCTGACCTCTTAATTACTAAAAAGAAACTTGCAAATTTAAAGGGAGGTCTCCAAGCCCCAACATTTTCAGCAATGAAGAGGGCATTCCATATTAATTTTTGTTATCATGAGTCACAAGAAATTCATTGTTCTCATGCAGTAAATGAAGCAACAATAAATCCCCACGGGTAATTCGGGGATGTGGGGTTGGACTTGAGGCAAATCGTAAACTTGGACGTCCTGGATTCCATTATCGCCAGCGACTCTCGTGTTTAATTGATACATGTAGTTAGTGGGTGAATGCAGGTATCCGAGGATTACTCTACATGGGTGAGTTCATTGTGGCCCTGCCTTGGAGAAGTTTCTTGTTACTCGGAAAGAAAAAAATAGAAGCAACATGAAAATTCACACGTAACATCAATGTCATATGTTACACCTTATTGCCATTCAACCAAGGGATCGTATCACAACCATTCACTTGGTCAGAGTTAGCACACAAATCACTTTCTGAATTTGTCCTAGGGTAGTCAGACTTTTTTTTTCCTACCACTTTCAAGGATAGTCAGATACTGATTCATTCAAAAACATTCATTAACAAATCAATCTCCCGTCAATAACCTGTTAAGCTATTAGACCAGATCCTTGAAAGTGGTAGAAAAAGAAAGAAAAAAAAAAAGACAGCCTAGTACATGAGTGTACATGAGGCAACTGTCAATGTGGGTCTGGAAGGGTAAAGTGTACTTTTACCCAAGTCCATGACTATGGTCACAATATAAAATACAGAATATGGTCGAATATACTATTGCATCTAGTACCCTTAACTCAAGTGGAGGGTGCTGCAAGTGCACGTGCACATGCACATTTGCACAAATAGTAAAGACTATATACTTGTGTCTCACAAATAGCCGAACAAGTTCAATAACATGCAAAAAAAAAATGCAAGTTTTTGCAGAATTTACAAAACGAGCAAAAAAATGTTATGACTGCACCAGGACACAGTCGAAAATTACCTGGTGAAAACCTTCAAAGTGAGTGCAAATTTTGTGTATAATGTGCTAAACTCTTTTTGGACTGAAAATTCCCACTGCATTAATATCTGAACCAAATACAAAGGCAAAAAACCTTACCAATAGGTTCTGCGGTTTAATATCACGATGACATACACCAATCACATTGTGTATATAATTTAGAGCACGGCATATCTGTAAAAGAGAAAAGCCATAATCTAAAATTAAAACAAACCAAAGCACACATGACAAGCATGTAACTACCAAACCCCTCCCCCGAGTCCCCCCTTCACCAACTAAAACAAAAAGGAAAAAGAACCAGAAATAAGTTCCAGTGTGGCAAGCAAAGAGTCCCGATCTAAAAGGACAACCGGAATTAGTAAAGCTTCACAAATCTTACCTGATATGTGTAAAGTTGCACATGTAAAATGGGCATGTTCTGGTTCATCCTGCTATACTGCCTTGAAACTTGGTAGACGGTTTCAGATACATACTCTAGGACAAGGTTGAGGTATACTTCATCCTTTTCAGTGGTGGAGAAGAAACAATGCTTCAGTTGAACAACATTCGGATGATTAAGTAACCGCATAATCTGGAGTTCTCTATTCTTGTATCTTCTATCCTGTAGCACCTTCTTTATAGCAACAGCTTCACCAGTTTCCAAGCATTTTGCCTAAAACATATGTCAAAATATAATAAATAAAAGAAAAACTAAAGGGAACTGGTTAGCATTGATGCTTAAGTAACTACAGGAAGCTTTCAACCAAAGCCAACTTTCTGTGTAGCATGGGTCAATCATTTACAAGTACCTGAAAGACAACACCAAATGAACCCGTGCCAACTACGCGCTCTGCCATGTAAGACATCGTCTGGGACAACAGGAAATCACATCAGTTTCTGTAAAGCATCAAATCCTACTACTGGTCTAGGTTATTCTACATGTAAATGGTTCTAAATGAAGCTGGAACAATGAAATAAAAGTATCTTTTATTGTCATGACTGAGATCGTATCAAGTTCAAAACAGATACAGCCGGATAAAAGTTATTCCTCTTCATCCCCAAAAGGGAAAAAAAACTTTTTTGCAGGGAAGAGCAAAATCTACCCTCACTAATCCCTAGACTGACAAGAACAAGAATGAGATACACCATGATTCCATTAAACAAACTATGTGTTAAAAAGAAATCCAAAAAACCTAAATTAGGGACTGCAGTAGCATTAGATCAGAGAAACCAATTGACCTGTTTTTGTTGTCCATTTCGACCACCTATGGTGGTCGTAATTATCTGGCCTGTTTCTGTTCCATGCCCACTAACAACAGTAGGCTCCATATCCTGCAAGATGCAAAATTACAATCAGGGACGTTATAAACACCATGACAAGTTTTAGATCACCACAATTCTAAAAAAAAAAAATTTGAAGGAAAATAAATCAGCAAATAACCTTCACGCCTTCGTCAGAATCATCTCTAATCTTCATTTCGTGCATTCCTTTGGGAAGCTCATCATAGCCAGATTTTACAGGTTTAGCTAGAGAAGACACACTGGATGTGCTTGCAGCAGTTTCCTGAGATGTAGAAGTTAAAAGACGGTCTGGGCCTGTGATACATTTCTCCATTGATTGTAACTCATCAGTTACCCTCCTGTCTGCTTCTTGCTCAACCTTCACCCTCTTTATGCTAGAATCCCCACCCTAAAGGCAATAAATGAAATTTATATTAGAAAATATGGCAAAAAGGTTACAAATTGCAGCAAAAGTCAAATTCAATGATGCACAAATAATCACAGTGTCACACAAAGCTCGTTCTAGCTTATCAAATTAGATTGCGGTTACCTCATCACGTATAAGGGACAGTAACAGATACAGAAGGACAAGCATTTCAAATGCAAAGATGTAAGCCTGAATGCAGCAGAAACTAAAACGTGATGCCTAGCCCAAGAAATTATGCCGGCCAATATGAAATCTTATGCTACTCAGAAGTATATCAAGTTGCACTTCAGGTCTACCGGCTAGCTAACTACTATACTGCCAACAATTATTAACTCAATAATGCTTATAAGCATAAATGCACAAGGCAATTTCTTCCATCCTTGTCTGCAAATTCCCAAATCAACTAATAACAATTATCGTAGTTAGTTTCTAATTCCAACTCCCCCATTCAAAATTATCCCACACAATGTTTGACAACTTGTAAGGGTAACTATACCCATTTCAATTTGTTTCTAAAAATTTATTTTTCTTTCAAATATTCAAGCAACATGAATGCTCGGGGCATCCATAAAGCAATACAAAATCGATATATGTATATATATATACAAATAACCTTCAACCCTAAGCTAATCTTATATCAAATGAAATGCATTAATGATCTCCTAAATTAAAGGGAATCTAAAGAACAAAAATTAAAAAAGCAAAAAAAAAATTGGAGATAAAAAATATACAGGAACTAAACTATACAACCCAATAATATGTCAACATAGATATCAGAAATAGAAGCGATCACACAACAAGCAAAGAATACAGATCTCTTTTCTGCTGAGAAACATTCATGAAACAGAAAGTCACACAATTTATTCAATTTACCAAAAAAAAAAACCTTTCTGACTGAGCTGTTTCTTTATCAATTTTCAGCTATAAATAGAAATTATAACAGAATTCACAATTCTATCTTTTCAATTCCCTTTCCCTCAAACATACACATACGTAGATTCAGCGTTTGAGAGAGAGAGAGAGTTACGGGGTCTGAAGAAACGGAGGAGCGGCCAGAAGCAATGCTCTTGAGCCGACGCATCACATTCATTATGGAGATTCCACAAACAAGACGCCAAAAACCTAAATATTTCCTTTCTCTCTCTCTCTAAAACACAAAAATCGTCGTCTTCAACAAAGAAGAGAGAGAAAGGAAACTCGATTTCTCTCTCTCTCTCTCTCTCCCCTCCGCGTTCAAGTTTTCAACACAGAGAGAAAGGAAGAATTCGCGACAAAGAGACAACACAAATCCCTCTCACCCCTCCACAGCCTTACCACCTTTCCCCTCTCTCTCTCTCTCTCTAAACATTCAATTTTCTCTCTCTATCTCTATCTCTATCTCTATCTCTATCTCTAAATAGCCTCCAAATGGCTTTTTTACGTTTCGAATTCAATTTTTTTTTCTACGGTCAAAGTCATGAACAAAGCCAATCATTCCGGCTTCAATTCGTACATCAGTCAAACTTGGAATTATGACCGTCGATGTTTCTCATGATAGTGATCCGACCGTCGGTGTTTCAGCTTTATTGATGTTAGACTTTTAAAATAGTGAGAAATTACGCAAATGACCTTGGTTGGTGCGAGTAATACGAAGAGTGGGGTTTCAGACAATTATTATGCTGTGCGGAATATTCGGGAGCTTTGTCTGCTCATTTGACGCTTCATTTTTCGCGGTTACTAATTAGACCAGCAGTTTGTATCCATTCGCATACACCCGGGTTTTGCCTTCAATTCACGTTACCAATCTGAACAATATAAACGTGTTTCTATTTATTGAGGATAGATCATGAAATTTTCACGTATTTTAATATTGTATCCATTTGTATCGAAGTTTAACGAATTATTATAAAAAATCACTCAATTTGTATATCACTTATTTATTTAAAATGATACAAATTATTAAAAAAATTATGTCTATTTATTAAATGAGTTATAAGATATGATAGGTGTTACCCACTAATTATATAATAACAAATAAAATCCTAGTAATTGTGTAGTAAAACGAGTAATCGAGGGATATAGTAATTTATTAAGTGGATGATCGGGTAATAAACAGATTAAGATACTCTAATCGAACACGATTCCTTTATTGTGCAGGTTAGGCGAGTTCACTTTTTTACCACTTAAACTTGTTAAGATCAAATCCGAAATCACTAATTTCGTGTCAAAAATCCTGTATATATAAATTTTTGAAATATTTTTAACTCTTGGATTTCTTGATTTGCTGTTATATATACTTATGGGTGATGAATTTGATTGAAAAAAACAGGATTTTATTATTATACGTGTTAACACGAACACAACTAGAGTAATAATTAGATCAGACTAGTACCAAGACATTTGAGGTACTTAAGAAAATGATGGGTCATAATTAACTAACATTAGATACGAACATAACTTAAACACGACAATCCATAAAACTATAGTACATCCATATAATTAATCTAGTATACATCAACCACCGAGTTCAATGGTTTAGTGACAAGATAACGCTCTGTAGGGTCATCATGTTAATGATCACTCAGGTTCGATTTGCACGGTAATAGACTTGCTTCTAACGACTTGATGGGGTTAGGATCAAGCTATGGCTTTAATAAGACCCGATTTGCAGGATAGCACTACTAATGTTTGCATTGTGATTCCACTAAGAATTACTAGAAAGTAATAATTAATCTCTCTCTCTCTCTCTCCTTGGCATAGGGATCTTAAATCCAAGATCACCAAGAAACAAAGAGGACCCCATCCAATGATGTATGTGATAGTGCAAGCAAAAAAAGAGAAGAATAAGACATGAAGATGGCCCTTCCCAGCTAGAAGAAGTAACATTGCATTATAATTGAATATATCCATTTTTATACACTTATCATTCTAACATAACTACCTCCTTATGTAAGTTAAAGCAAATGAGGAAGAACAAGAAAGAAAGCTGCATCGTTGGATGCCTGGATTGAGTTCTTAGTTTCAAATGAAAAACAAGAGGAGATCGAAAGAAATATACCTACATTATAAAGAACAGACGGGTGTTTTAGTGGGACGCTGAAGGTAGTTTCCAAAAATTCTTTGAGGCCACAAGAATCTTCTCTCTCCCGTGTGATTCAGGTTCCTTCTCATGTATGGTAGCGGTCCATCTTACTGCATGAGCAATCCGATCTAGTTTGTCGATTACCTCAGGTGAATCTCGAATTACGACTGTTCCGCCTGGACGCAATATTCGATCTATCTCCACCATCAAATCCACAAGGTTACACCTGCAATAATGTCACAAAGAAACAAGCCTTATCCTTCCAGCACTAACGAAGTATATTATACTCTTTTGGACAAAAGGGCAACCTATTATTGCATCAGTATGGTAACAAGTGTGAAACCTGACTGGACTTCATAGAATCTGATTCAGAAAATATGATTCGAAAAAAGATGAACGTAAATATCCACGTGTTTATATATATGCATATCCATGTATACGTATATGAAAATATCTATATAATAAAATACATAGAAAGTTGAATTTTATCTCCTACATATTTTTCCCCCAAAAAACATCACATCACCCAATTTTAACATAATTTTTATTTCATTCTTTGTCCATACACAATAGTATACACATGTTGAGAAAATTTTGTCCGGTTATACATTTTGAGAAAATTGACACTATTTTTTAGAAAATAATATGTAAAAATTAATTTTAAATAATGTAATCAAATAAACGAAGAAATAAAAATTTGCTATTTGGTATAATAGAATCAATTTTTTGAACACTCGAATTTTATGTTTCATCGTGCCTTCAAGAACGGGATATGACTAGTATGTATATATAGAGAAAGGGGAGTAATTGCCCTGCAGGAGATTGGTGCCTATAAGCACATTTGCACTTATGAAATGAATCCTTGCAGCCAAATTGTTCTACCATAATCATTTTCCACTCAAGTAATATAATCAGATCTTCGAAAGATTTAAAAAAAAAAAAAAAAAAGGATCTTTGAAAGATTAAACATAAGAATGTTAACAGGGAAAAATATATATTTTTGTTTTGACGAGTAAGAAAACCTAAGAGATTATAGTACACAATTCCAGAGGAACACTTGTTCTGAAGAAACACAAACATCATCCATCCCATTCAGGCTAAAATAACTCCACGATGACACATTTTAAATCACGAAATTCTAGATAAAATTAAGACAGTTGAGATAATATTCAAGATAAACAGACCACTATTGAGCTTACCTGCTCTTTCTGGAAGCTGGATCTCTTATAAGAGACTCAATGGCAGCTACATGGATGAGATCATAAGTTCGAGGATATGTTGAGAAAGGTTCACACCTGTAGCATCGGTCATAAATATAAAAAGCATATAAGTGAATTTACCCACAAAGATCAGTAAATATTGTTCTACATGTAGCTTGTAAATCCTTCACAGCTATGCAGAACAATGAGTGAGGCATATCACTCAGAAAAAGCAGCAGAAAATAAATAAGAGCTCATATTTGCTTTCAAATATAAAGAACCACTGATAATACAGACTTAATAATCTTTATCTCTTCCCATTTCTCTAGCCAATGGGGATTTTAATTCAATTAGGGTTATTATTCACCAGTACAAAACTCCCATTATGCCGAAACATGTAGGAGTATGTTGGTCACATAAGTTTTCTTTTCGTTCCAAGTTCGTTTTTTTTTTTTTTTTTTTTTTTTTTTTTTTTTTTTTTTTTTTTTTTTGGGGGGGGAGTTCAGAATGGGGGTGGAGGATAAAACTGAGAATCAGGTAACAGTTTAAGCTACAGAGTAGTTAATTCTGTCAAATCTGATATGGAACAATCATAACGCATTACTTATTGCTTTTGCAGTTTTTACAACAAATATGGCTCAATAAATAATCTGATGTGCAACTCACATTTCTATCTAGAAAATAAAAAAAGCTTGTATCGCAATACTAACCAATCATGGTAAACTCCAATAAGGCCTCTGTCATAAATGACACCAAGTGTTGAAGGCTTCCGAGCTGGAACAACATTCATCACCCATGCAGGATCAGATGATATTGCTGCAGCAAAGCCTCCGAAGAATGCATTCATGTCCATAACATTCCGTATGGCTGGAGTTCCCAGCTTCAAGTTCAATGATTTTTTGTAGTATGCAACCCTCCGTGCCCATCGCCGAGTGTCGGCTTCAAACACATCAACTCCATTTTTCATTTGTGTGGCCCTGGAAGGAGCTTTTATTATCCTCTCTGGCCACTTTGGAATTGTTCCAATAGCATATTCTCCCTTGACAGAAGATATCCTACTCACACATTTCTTTAACTTGAAGTACCTACAAAATAACTGAATCACATTACAAGCACATTTTGGTAATTTGAGCTGAGCTTCTGATTCGTTGAATTGAGTACAGCACTGTGGCTATAAATTACACACATCCAAGACCTAAAACATGCAGGTCCACATCAATCCTACAAGGGAGTTAAAAGAGATCATATCCCCGTTTGTCTTAAATGTTGCAAGATAATTTTATAAGAGCAATCAAGGATTCAAAATGCATTCTAACAATAGTTACCATGCAAAACTTGGGTCATCAGATTCATCGCACAATGCAAGCCCAAATTCATTTTGGTTTGGGAGAGATGAATCCCCATTAGGCTTTTTCCAGATTGCAGTGCTCCCATCCACAACTATCAGCTCATAACACAATGTTCTAGCCACTGCCTGGAGATCTGCCCATTCTTTATCTTGCTTAGCCCACTGCACAGGGGGACCAGAGATTACTAGATAACCTCCTGGGCGTAGTAACCGGTCAACTTCAATGAAATACGTTGCATCTACAAAGAAAAAATTCTCCATCTTGATTCAGGAGGTAACAGAAGTCTGCAATAAAGGAAGCAACAAAGTTAAAGAAAACTCACTATATGCTGTAAAAGGGATTAAACATCGAGAGCAATGCACCAAGTCAAATGAGAAAGCCGGAAATGGGAGTCTTCGAGTGCCAAGCATTGCAACAAAAGCTGGTATTCCTCTTTCCAGTGCAAATTGTATTTGTGCCTTATGTGAATCTCGTGGAGCAAAAGAGAGGGTTAAAATGTCCTCAGCAAGCAGGTACCCACCAAAACTGGCAACCTGCAAGGTTAATGAATTATACAACCTGCAAAAATGGAGCAGTTGTTTATTAAGAGCTTGAAAGACACAGGAACTCAGATCCTACCCCACATCCCATATCAAGAGCTGTTCTCAGACCTCCACCAGCTATAGGAATATACTGTTTAAGTTTCTCAATATATTGTATTGCTCCATCCGGGAACATTGTGCCACCACCCGGAAAAATAAAGTATGGGCCTTCTTCTTTCATCCATCCCTGATGGCCTTTCCTCTCAGCTATTTTGTTGTATGGCATGTTGTTGTGCCAAATCTGTACATATCAATCAAATAGTAGTCTTTCAATCTCTAAACATGAACAGAATGGCCATTCCGCAAATGATTTTCAAGATGAGCCCAAAAGCATACCTTTTGATCTGACAACATATATGATGCAGTGTTAACAAATTTGTTATTATAGATCAAGTTTTTCTGTTTTTAACACAACTGCATGCCTCTTATCTTGGGGTACCCACCCCATTATTTCTCTAGGATTGCCTTATAGCTAGAACATCGAAATTACTGATAGGCAACAAATACCTAGAAATATAATATGTGTAATTCTTTTTGAGTATGCAGAAGTCTGCTGGGCGGAATGCCTTAGGTAAATCATGGTTTTACACCGAAGGGTGGATCAAAGATGGAAGCAATGAAGCCACTGCTAAACAGCTTAATCTTGGCTCATTAATCAAATCACTTAGGCTTTTTCACCAGTCTAAACAAGCCAAGCTCAAGCTTGTACTTATAAGCTTATTTGCTTAAACACCAATCCCGCTTCAATACCAGCATCCTTAGACATTGGGCTCAACGTAAAACAATTAAGAAGGGACTTTCAGCTGCCTACAACCAAATCTTACAAATTGTAACCAAGAAAGAAATATTTCATAAATGTAACCATAAATAAGTTAATAATAAGCAAAGGAATTGTGCAGCCTGCTCAATGCACCACAATCGCTAAATATGGGGAGAGCATGTCTGAGTTGCATCAGCATAGGTATGGTCACATATAGGGATTGATTCAACTGTCAGATCAAGCTAAACAAGCTCGGTGAATTTGGAAACATGAGCAATACACAACCCGCATAAAGCCTAGTTTTCTTTCCCCTTAAACAAAAGCAACCACACCCTCAATAACTCAACTAATTTTAAAAAAACACTAAGCATCCGTTTTTTTGGCACTAGAAACACTTATCGGCACATATCCCCACTAACACGAAATGAACTAAAAAAGACAGAGTGAATTTGTACACAAAATGGGCACCGATTATAGATGGTATTGTACAATGCATTAATTCAATCGCCAAAGCAATAAATTTTAACCTACAAATCAATAGAGAAGCTCAATTTCAAGTTCAATTTCCTAGATTTTAACGCTTCAGGTCATAGTTCCACCAAAACATCCGAATTCTCAAGCAAAACCCATCTCTTAGTGAATGAATTCAGTAACAATTACCTTGTTCAAGCTCTCGGGCCAATGAACGGGAATCTGATACCCCTCAGGCGGTGGAATCAAACAGAGCGGGTTCTCCTCCGGCAACGGGCAGTGCCGTTCTCTATAATAATTCATTTCTCTACTAAACTGACTATTTCTCCTTGGATCTTCACACGGCATGTGATCCACGGCATCAGCGGGGCAAGACTCAATGCTCTGCCGTTGGCCGGACTCCACCAAAGCCACCAGGCGGTTGCGCTGCTTCGGATCCGAAGTCGACCTCAGCAACGTCTGCCGCCCCGACGCCGCCAGTGAGTCTCCGAGAGGAGTAAACACCAAGAGGAAGAACAGAAACACGGCGGCGAAGAAAGAGGCGGAGACCAAATCCAGTAGGCGCCACTGCCTCGCATTGCGTTTCGACGAAGGTAGATTCAGATGCCCCATATTGTATTTGATTATCACCAAACGAAATTCAAGATCTGATCACAACATACACACATGCATGAACACAAATTCTGTATGTGTATATACGTATTGGTATATGTATATCTAGGGTTTTATGGTGGTGATAGGGACTGAAGATCTGAGAGATAGAGAGATTGATAGAGAGAGAGAGAGAGAGAAAAGGAGGCACAGTGGTTTTAGACTTTTAGTGAAGTTTGTGAGGTCTTACTTGCAGTGAGGTGGGTGATAGAGAGAGATGGGGGTAGGGTAGTGACTGGGGACGAAACCATGCAATGGAGTTTTGGGTAAAAACGATGTGTTTTAAGTGTTTTTAAGCTCTCTGAGTCTCTTCTATAATTATGAGCTAATTAATTAACAAGTTATTGATTAATTAACAAGTTATTGATTAATTAACTAAATAATTAATGTTAAGTGGCAAATTATCTATAATGCATTTAAGTTGAATTTTATTATATATAAGTGAATTTTTCATTTATTAATGATAAATAATCGGCTAACGTCATTTTATCTATTTATCGATTTAATGGTTGATTAGTTATCTGATTTCTAAATTAAAAAATATCCTAGTTCATGAATGACTAACAAAATAGAATAACATATGACATAAGTAAAATAAAGACAATAACGAAAGTTGGAATTGATGAAAAAAAAAAGTGAATTCATTTTTCGGGTACTTATTTTTTATTTTCCTATCTGTCGTTATTTGCGTATTTGAGGATATTTAGATCCCGAATATCTCATTTTATATTTTTGTTGAGAATTAATTAATTTTAATCTCATTTAAATAGTCAAGTAAGATATTTGAGCATTAACCTAATTTATTTTTTTAAGTACAATATTAATTAAGTCAAGGATTAAAAAATAAATCAAACATTTTTTTTATAAAATACTAATTAAATGAATTTCTCATATGAAAATTGAATTATTAATATTTGTCAGTAACACGAGTTCGTTAATGACTCTTTCTTCTTTATGCTTACGAGTTAAATCCATGGGTTCACATCGAAAAACATACGAGCAAATTGGGTCAATCTCAAAGGGTTAGCCTAGTATAACTCAATCTCTTGATAAGCGCCTTATCGAAGGGTCCGATTCCTTTATTGTACAACAGGAGACGTTATTTTCAAAATGACGTCATTTTACATACAAAACGATGTCGTTCTACATGTAAAACGACATCAGAACAACACCTTTGATATACAAAAGAGGAGCTATGCCCCTTACTGAAGGGCTAGTTTAGTTAGGGGTTCAAATATTCACAAGTGTCTATATATCCTTGGGGTCACAGCCCTTGTATTTACCCAATCCTATGGGGAGATGTCTTATGGGGTACAACATTAGTCTGGTGCGTGAGTAGAAAAACGTACCACTGTAATGCACTGGGATGACAAAGGTTACCAGAAAAGAATTACATAGCAGCAGCCACAAGATTTATGAAACAAGGAAAGTTTATACCGAGGGCTTCCACATAAGGCAATCAACTGAGTATATAAACAACTACTTTTCAAAATATTTTGCCGATAATTGCATGAACATACTGTCCTCGAACATGGAGGAACGACGTTGGTTAAAGGGTTGAACTGCTCTCTTCATCATGCTTGTTGTTCCAACCCACCTTCATTTAAAAACCTTAGTCGTTTCAATCTGTCTTCGGTACCATACTTCAAAGTTTCCTTGATGCTTTAAGGTTATAATCGTGCTTGATTAGACTTGCCCTTGAGAGCATGGCCTTCACATCACGGTCGAATTCACAGCCCGTTTGTAGGACCCGCTGAAAAGTAGTGTTTCTCTGATCTGCATGTCGTGCATATAGAATTTTGTTGTGTGAGTCGATCCGAGCCTGCAGGAACATGGAACAGGAAGATTAACAAAAACATTGGCATAATTGTCGCATAGTCCCTATGAAGGTCAGACCAGCCACTAACTCGGTATAGGATATCCAGATGCACACAAAGGAGGTTTGTGGCGGTGATGGGTTTAATAAGTCCAAACAATACCTGTATTTGGTTGTCAGTGATCAAAGCTTCAAGTTCTTTCTCCAGTCCTGCAACGCTTGTTTTAAAAGCATTAGCCATCATGCCCAAATCAACGGAGACAAATGGGAAAGTATATTGGATAAGAGCTTTGTTGCGGATTTGATCATATAGGGTCTCTACATGGTCATGCAAATGGATGTCAAGTAACAGGTTTGCTTTGAGATTTCCAAGATAATCCAGACATGAAGCATACCGGCTGCAATAATAGAAAAATGAGTTCAGAACAGAAACAAGATATATACTCAGATACCAACCAATTACAATAATACAGAACGATGGCAGGCACTCCTATGCAGAACAGCAGATAAAATTGATCCATTTAAGGTGACTAACAGCATATGAGGATGGATTCACGGAAGGGCGACTAATCTAAAGAAAAAGCAGAAAAAGCAGAAAAAGAAATCACGGCCTTACAACTGAAGATCAAATTGAGTAATAAAACATTTCAGCTTCCCACAAAAATCAGGCTGAATTGAATCAATGCTTAGTAAGTATTTCTTAAACAAGATAGCAATGAGTCTGTGAACTGAACCTCTCCACTTGGAAAAAATCTACGCCTGGTGTCAAAGCGCATTTGTAGTGATAAAGAAAGTACAAGTTCTCTTCCAGGACCAACAATGTAGAGGATAAAGGTTTAAAAAATGCGAATACAAATATCAGCTCAAGGTTAAAGTTTTTGTGAAGATGTAATGTGCATTTCTTGGCACACTTTGGTGGATTATTCACATATAAATTTTCATTTCTTCTTCAAAAAAAAAAAATGGGGTCAGACATTCTGCTATATACATACAAGAGAACAACCATGCAAAAACATGCAATATATCACATTTGTAACAGTCACAGAGAATAAAGTTACCTCGAGTAGAAATCAGAAATAAGCTCCCTTACTTCAGGTACCAACTCTAAGAAATTCCGGAAGTTAATATTGTCGATAACTTTGGCCTGTCAAATAAAAGCATCTTAATTAGGAAGCAATCACACATCTTTTAAATTTTAAAGCATCAACAATGAACACATTCAGATGCAAAAACACTATAGTTGCCTTCAGCTCAGCACGATCAAAACTTGCAAGTGCACAAAGTCCACCGTATGTTGCAACGTCCTGGGCAGCAATCACTTCAGTGTAGTGGTTGCCTAATTCTGGGCTGGTTTCCAAGAACTGGGGGAAAAAGGCATTATGTCAAACCCCACTTTTAGAAGTAAAAAACTTGAAGAATTCAATGAAACAGCATAGACTCCTCCCACCCCCATCAACATCCCTCCTCCCTCCTCCCTCCTCCCAAAAAATCAAATGAAAATGGTCTATATACCAATAATGTAGGGAATGAAACAGTTCACCCATTATTTGACAGGTATAACTGAGAATCTCAAATTATAGTCTATATACCAGCCTTAGAATTGAAAATGAAAAATACAAAATACAAAAAAAAATGTCAACCAAGGCCAGGCAATATTTAAAGACAAAATCATACGAAATTAACAACTTCTGACCACTTAATCAACCTGGGTCAAACTGAGATAAAAGATAAAAGCTAAATTTTACCTTTGGCATGGACATGTTTCCTTGAAAAAAGATAAAAGCTAAATTTTTCTAAAGAAACTACAGCTGACGAAGCGGATTTAAAGGACCCAATTCTGCACTCAGTACAGCTTATTGGGGACTTAAGTCGGTTAGCATTTCTTCCTTGTTTTATTCAACTAGGCCCATGATAGAACTTTTCTCTATGTACCAGTATCACTTTATGAGTTCTGTCGGTCCTGAAGGAAAGTTCACACATATCATATGAACCATCATCAGAAATCCACCATGAAATTATCACCAGAGACATATACTGTTAAAATCTTGTCAATGTTGGTGCATTTGTCCATCATTCACATGACCAATCTAAATGATGAAACAAAATGAGAGGTTTAATAAGTTAATTTCAGTTCTCCAATAAAAACCTACACGCAACTTTAAAAACACAAAGAACCTCTTTTAGAAGGATATAGTTTCATAGTATTGAATCCTGCTCTGTAGAAGGATACATTTTTTTAGTCCCTCAAGAAAATCATGAACTTATTTAATACAACAAGAAATCCTATTTCAGCACTTCATAATTTATAAGATTATAAGATATGATGGTGAGTAATCACACTTCAACCAAGAAAAGACCCAAAAAAAAAAAAAACTGGTGTCCGAGTGTCCGTGTTTGACCATTCTATTTTGTATTTTTGTCTGTGTAGTTAAACCGTAACATAATCAGCCCATATAATACTTCAATTACCATTTCTAAGAGTGTGGAAGATGTAAAGCACAGCCAACATTTGCAATAAGGTTTTCAAAATGAAGCATTAACCTTTTTCCCTTTTTCTGGTAGTAGCAAAAACCCACAAAAAATTTAGCATCAATAACATCAGTAAAGACAGCAAAAGATTCATGACCAACCTTCCGGGCAGCAAGCTTGTACTTTTTAGCTTCCAAGTGAGCCAATCCAGCAGCACACCTCAGTTTTGCAACTGTAATGGCATCCAAATCTTGATTTGACTCTGCCTTGCTAACATAGCTTGTAACATGCGTGAACTGACCCATCTCAATGCTGACCAAAATTGCGTTCAAGCACATATGAATTATATGCTTCGATGTGGTGCAATAATCACGAGTCCGGACATAATTCTTAAAAGCATCCCCAAGTGCACCGTGAGCATAGTAAAAATCTCCAAAATCATTGTATCCCATTCTAATACTTTCTTTGATCAAATTTGTCTACACCCACATACATACAAAGAGAGACTATAAGTCAGAAGGAATACAAGAATATAATTCAAGCACATTTAAACTATATGCTTCGATGTTGTGCAATAATCACTAGTTCGAACATAATTAGTAAACGCATCCCCAAGTGCACCATGAGCATAGTAAAACCCCCCAAAATCATTGTATCCAGGGGCGGAGCTACATGTAAAGGGCTGGGGGCAGTTGCCCCCACTGAATTTTGAGTAAAAGTCCTATAGGTTCAAAACTTTAAAGAATGTTGCCCCCTCATAAATTCAAAAGTTTATATGTTGCCCCCATAAATTCTTAGAAATTTATGTAGTGCCCTAGTTGTTTTTATTTTTGGTAGGTCAGTGGTCCACTCGCTCTCTTAATTAATCTACGAAGACATATATTTTAATTGAGTAAAATAAATGTAAAATACCTTTACGCATACATATTTATCAAAGACAATATCGTCTGAATTGATATTGATTTCCACGTAATAGTTAAATCTTAGATCTTAATATTTTTTTTTATATTTTAACTTCAGAATTCTTCATTTGAAAATAACCCTTAATTCAATCGTTTTTAACGGATGTTTGAAATTATTTTTTTTTAATACTATTTGGTTATGTTTTTTGCTCATATATTTGCCCCCACTAAGATGGATATCTGGCTCCGCCACTGATTGTATCCCATTCTAATGCTTTCTTTCATCAAATTCGTCTACACCCACAGACAGAAAGAAGAGGGGGGGGGGGGGGGGGGGGGGGGGGTTGTGGAGAGAGAGGTCAGAATAGAAAAACAAGAAATTTCACTATCTATGAAAAGCGTAATATCAAAAAACATGGGGACAAAGGTAAGATTACAGAGTTTTGCTAAAAATCCTAAACGATGAAAACCCGTAAAACAGTTGACAAAATACATTTCAAATAACAAAATTAAAGATATACCCTATAAGCATTGAGCTCATTCTCGAGCTTTTCCTTCCTCTGCTCTGCCCGTCGGTCCACAGAATCGGCCCAAGAGGAGTCAAGCCCATAACTGGGTCCCAACCGGCCATCGATCTTCTGAACAACCTCTCTGAACAACTGGGTATTCTCACCCTTCTTGATCTCGTCATAGGCCATTCTCAGAGCCTCCAACTGCATCGAAACGTTGTCGCATCGCTCGGAAATAAACACAAGTCTCGTGATCTTGGTTCGGCCACTGTACAAAGCTGCGTAGGCCTCGATGTCAAGCTGTTCGCCGCTTATGATTGGTCTGTGACGCTGCGAATCGTCACCGCCGTTGGAATAGATCTCGTCGATCATTTGTCCGTCGTCGGCGTCCATGGTTGCTAGTTTCTCCGATTTCAAAAACCCTAACGACGTCGTTGGGGGAGTTAGGGCTTCTCTGTTTCTTCTTCTTTTCTAGGTTGAGTGTTTTGTTGTGTGAAGTTTATCGGAGCCCTAGAGAGAGAGTGAGAGAGGATTTGGGTTTGCACGTGCGAGTTTTATAAATTTCGCTGCTCAGTTAAATGACGTCGTTTCGTCGCTTGATGCACTCCCAAATCCCAATATATATTATTTGAACCTAATTTTTAATTTAATTTACTCACCTAATTTGTTAAAAAAAATTACTAACCTAATCTATTATAGATATTAGATTAGTAAAGAATAATGTGACTCATTATTTTATTTTTTTGGGGAACGTAAAACTCTGAATACCTAAAATCATCCGCAAATTACATATATCAGTTAAACCTGAGAGACACGGTTCGAACACCTAATTTCTAGATTTACGGTTCGTTCAATTCCGACTCCACATCGCTTGGTTATCCATGCTGGTTGGGACTCATTGTTCATTTAATGACAATGAGTAATTAGGTTAATAAATTAGAGCAACAAATTATATACAAGTATCATTGCTCTAATTTGAATTTTTTACAAATTGAAGCCTGTTGATGGATCAATCACTAATTCCGTTTTAGCAATGCTACACGGACTTAAAAATTAGACTTAAAAAGTAGACTTGATAATTACAACTATTGATTTCACTGTGGGTCCCAGCATTTATAGAAACTCACTACCTATTCAATGATTGTGATTATCAAGTCTATTTTTTAAGTTCATGTAGCATTACTCATTTCGTTTTGGATGTTGGTGGAGATGTCGTTGCGCAGAGACCTGTGGTCGGAGATCGTTGTCTATTCCAACTAGTTTAGGAATTTCGAGACCTATAAAAAAAATACTTTTTAAGTGGAAAATCGGTGCGGTCCTAATCGAACCACATTCGAAGTGTAAGTCAGTAAGTAGGTATTGTTAGGTGGAAAATAAAAGAATCACATATTTTCTTTGTGTGCTAATTCTTCCTTTTGAGGAATCACTTACCTCTACCCTTCATTAATGAGGTTTTTATAGCTGAGGTTGAGTGAGACTTTCATTTAGACAGGTCATCATTAGGACTAATTATGCACTGTTGAGTGTGCATTAAACTAACCCATGCATGTGCCCCAACACTGAGAAAATATTCTGTGCTCATAGGTACCAAGCTGGCATGCTTACATGGTACTCACCACCAATCAAAAGTGACCACCTCAACAAAAAGTCAGAACATGGCAGAAAGCTGCCAGATCAGCCAAATGAATTGACAAATATAACTCTGTTTACTTTTCCGTCTTCTCTCTCCTCTTTCAAATTTTTTTTCTGTCCAGCTTTCATCTGTCATATCATTTTAAATCAAACTCTATTTTATTATCTCTCTTTTCTCTTAAAATTCAACTTTTATATCTCCCGCCTACTCCTTTAAAATTTGAGTATGTACTATAAATAAGTCTGCAACTACAAATCTTCTCATTAGATTTATTTTTATTTTTCTCTCTTCAGCCCACCATTGCTGCCTCCCTTAAACGGATTATTTTTCTCTAACTCTTCTGGGTTCACGGTTCATGGTCAAATCATTTTTTGCGGGTGTTCATTGTTAGTACCTACTATTCCGGCAGCCGAGCGCTTCTATGAGTGGTTTGAGTTAACCAGGGCCACACTGGTAATGTTGCTTATTCTTGTGGCAAAACCGATTGAAGACCAAAAGTGTTTGACCGAATTGAAGGTGGCACACTTGCTCAACGTGAGGCCCTTGGTTTTTTATTTTGAGCTCACACAACCAATGTCTGTAATGTGTAATGGTGGGTTCAGGGATAAAATCCATACGGTGCAGGTTGGATTGTTTTTTGGGGCTTGTTCTTGAATTTTTGCTTCAGAGGGTGCGGTCTGAAAATCTTACATCTGAAGTTGGTTTTCAATAAGTTGCAACAATGGACTGTTGATTACCACTGCCATGGCTCTGAGCTTGAATCTTCGCTGGTGCGTGAGAAGGGTGCTGGGTAGACTCCGCGTGGGCCACAAATCATGCTGGCGCATGCCCTTGTTTTTCTTGGACGTGGTGGGCTGCAAAAGTTGTTGCTGCCGATTAATTTTGTTGGGTTTAATTGGACCCATGTGCACAAATTATATTATTTAGTTGGGTTTAATTATTTTTGTTCTCCTTGTAGATAGCTTGATTTAATTTCATAAACTAATGGAGATCGAGCAATTATTCAATATTGTTTTATGAGCCTATTAAGGCATGTTTTGAGTTTTATTGTAATATTTTTATTTCTTTGAAATAAAATTTATTTACTTGTCAAAAAAAAAATTGTGCCTCATTTTTATTGGTCTGTAACTTTCTGCAATTCTTTGACAAAAAAAAACTGTTCATTGCTCCATTTCGCTGTTGGAAGAAATCTTGATTCATTTCTGTAACACTTGATCCAATTTGCTGTTGGTATGTAACTTTCTCATGCTTGATTCATATTTGGTGGATTGAGAGAACTTGGAGTTCCTATAACACTTTTGGAAGAAATTTACAAGTTTTTTTTTTGGTATTTCAAACTGAATTTAATCAGATAGATATTGAAAATATGACTCAAATTGGGTGCAAAAAATTGGTTTGTAACAAATTGAGTATTGAAACATTTCCATCTACATTAACAACACAATAATTGTCAAATAATAAGACTCGATTTAACAACACAATTAACATGTCAGTTTTCCTATTTATTCATGGGTTACAATTCGTGTCGGATTTACGAGTCGTGCCTAAAATTGTCAGGCGAGAGTTTCAAGGGGCACTGCTACCTCCATACATAAGGGCTATTTGAACCTACCAATCACCATACACTACCTAAAATTAAAAAAATATACATTGAAACACAATTAAAAATTGATCTGGGCATGAACCATGAAGCTCCAATTAAGAGAGAAAAATAATCCATTGAAGAGAAGATGCAAAAATGGATTCACTACAATTTTCACTCCATAGACATTCTATTTATTATGATCAAATTCTTGATTCATGTCTGAGAGATTGAGAGAATTTGAACTCCCTATGACATTGTTGGAAGTACCCTGCAAGATTGTCATATTTTTTTTGTTAGTTTATGTAGTACATAAGAAAATACCTTTATACAAGTTAAATGTTGGACACATACCTGACTTAAATGGGACATAGGGAAGTTGGCTTGTAACATACTTGTAAAAGGCATATTTGAGAATTGAAACATCTGCATTTGTATTAACAATAGGTAATAACAATCAAAATACATGACTCAGCTACAAATTAAAGTTAATGATTTTATTTTAATTGTATATAACCATATGACAAAAATACCGAGTTGGTCGCTTGCATGTTCGTATGAACATTTGGTGTTGTCATACCAAACATGGGAACAAACTACAAAGAATGAAACAACGAGTAATTTAATAATACTCTTTCCTACAAAAAAATATAAGATTCATGTGGATAAAAATTTCGTTTAAAAGTATAATCATACCTGGTTTTGATAGTTTTCACTCATTTGCATCCCAAACGAATGTAAAGCTGAAGCACTTAACATAGATGATTGCATTCCTAAAACAAAAACGAGAGAAAATTAAAATATTCATTTTAAAATTAAAAAATATATATATTTTATATGCTAAAAATATTGTTACCTGTCAAAGCATTGGTAGGTTGTGGTATTTGAGATATGCTCACATCTACCTTTCTAGACTTATTTTTTTTCTTCTCCAAAAAACCTTTCATTCGACCATATGTTTGACCTTTTTGTCTCAATCTTGGGGGATCCAATATTGGAGTCTCGTTTCTGGATAAAGAAATATTTCTATCATCTTCAAATGTATCATTTTCACTGGATATTGCATTAAATTTTGTAACTTTCTCAAATATATTGTCCATATCATGATCTGCAATCTCAGTTGTGGCATCAGAATTAGCACTCAAATTCATAAGACCAAAGGCTTTGCGCATTAACTTGTTAAGCCGCACTGTTTTTGCTGAGTTTCCACTAGTATCCAATAGTGGAACATTTTGCTTATCCATTACAATCCCATGCTTCGCAGCTTTTGTCCACCTCCTCAATATATATTGTTCGGGAATTTTATTGACGCCATTCAAATTTAAAACTCTCAATGCGTGGCGGCACAACAATCCCAATGACTGAAATTGCTTACAACTACATGAGAGTGAACAATCAGATGAGTTAAACTGTATAATGTGTTCATGATGACCACCCTCCTTCTTCAATTTATACGTGTGCAATGTATCAGTACAAGTGGATTCAACTTCTACTTCAGAAAGAGATTGCAAAAACTCATCTTGAAACACTGCAAACATTTTATGCGTATACACCTTACATGCATGTCGAAGAAGCCCACTACTACGAGAAATAATACGAGGTTTTCCATGAGCACAATTGTGATCATCATTCACTTCAGCCTCGCGCATCTTTTCAGCATTTTGTTCATAGTGATGCACAAATTCAGTAAGACTCATTGTCTTGCATGCCATATGTTGGAAAACATTATTTGTACTTTCACTCCTTTGACTAGCCCGAATGTTGCATGAAAATGTATCACGACTAAAGACTGGAGCCCATTTTCGACGAAGATCATATAATTTCCGAAGCCATGACTCATTCAAACAACCCCATTTATCAATCATTTCTGCCCATTTTTCCTCAAATTCGCTTTCACTTTCACATTTATACAAAAGATATGAGAACATCTCCCTAAAACCAGATTGTTGATAAAGACCAGAAATATTCGAAGCAGCATTTTTTGAGATATGCCACTGACATAAGCGATGCTGCGTATTAGGAAGCACCCTTGCGATGGCATTTGCCATCGCATGGTCTTGATCAGTAAAAATAGTCTTGGGTGCCTTATAATCCATAGCTTCAAGAAAAGTTTCAAACAACCAAACAAATGAAGTTGTTGTCTCATCACATAAAAATGCACAACCAAATAACACATTTTTCCAATGATGATTAACCCCAACAAATGGAGCACAAATCATGTTATATTTGTTAGTACGGTAGGTGGTGTCAAAAACTACAACATCTCCAAAACATTCATAGTCCAATTTTGATAGTCCATCCCTCCAAAAAAAATTTGTCATTCGATTCTCTTCATCAACTTGTACAGTATAAAAAAACATTTGCTCTATTGCTTGCTTGTGCTTGAAATAATTTATTAAACTCTGTCCATCACCAGCTTCAATCTTTTTTGATCGTTCAACTTGTATAAAATTTTGACAATCACGCTCAGTGAATCCAACATTTTGATAACCACCTGCTTCATTTAACAAGTATGCATATGTCTTGGTTGCTCTTATACCAGCTTCAGTCATGGATTTGATAACACCCTTACTTGTGTTATGCATTGTACGTACATACCTTATTAAATGCCTTTGGTTTGGGTCAACAAATGGGTGATTATGCTTGGTGATTAATTGGCTAATTGTATAAACACCATTTTCCACTTTAAACACCACTCGAGCCCGACAACCACACCTAGTCTCTAACCTCTCCGCCTTCTTCACTTGAGTAGGATCTGTAAATTCCCTAAACCCCTCTTTTGAACATACAAAACTACGACGAATAAGTTCACCAGTGTTCCTTTTAAAACTCTTTTGATCTCTTCGAATGCTGAAACCTTTGTTATATGCATATTTGTTATACATATTAAAAGCTTCTTCTTCACTATATGCAACCATGCCAACTTTTAACTCAAATTCATTACTTTGGCTACTCAACACACCATTTGGAACATCAATATAGTCGTGACCATAGTTCTCTTCAACATTATCATCATCATCACTTTGGTCTACACATATTCAAAAATAATAGAAGACACTATTTTAGTGGTGCAAATAATATTTATCATTATCACTACATACCATGCATACCAATTTGTAAAAAAAAAAAAAAAATAGCAATCGAAAATGAATCCTAAGTATCTCAAAACAAAATTTAAATTACACATACCTAGTTGTACAATTTCTTTTCCATTGCTTGACGTCATTGTTGAAATTTTAATAAATTATTGCTGAAAGATAAAAATAACAATTAGAATTAAGGTCATAATAAAATTGATCAAATAAAATTTTTAAATAAAAAAATAATTGATCTTTTACTTGCCTCTGTGCTAAGACACATACACACACAACACAGATACACGAACCCACACAAACACTACACATGCACATTGCACACAGCACCCACATGGCAACACAAGACACACACAATGACTATTCCTTCACAGTTCACATACAGATTTTGTTGATGCACTCATCTCATACACATACACACCATAATCCACACAAACACCATACATGCACACAACACCTTGAAAAACACATGACACAACCTGCACAAAAGCAGCAACCATAATAAAAAAATAAGAGAGAAAAATACCTTCTTAGTTTTTCATGCCGGAAAGGTTTACCGAGAAAAATGGTAGAAATGGAGGTAGAGAGATTAGATGGCCTTAGAGATGTGAGAGAGAGAGAGATTTGAAGGAAAGTAATAAGCAAATACTGACAGCATTCAATATTGTTGACGGCTGAAGTGAAGGCTATGCAGTAGAAAGAGAAAATCTGGAGGAGAGGAACAGACGGAGACGTTATTTCCGTCTACCAAATTTGCCCATTTTAATTCATTTGGCTGATCTGGCAACTTTCTGCCATGTTCTGACTTTTTGTTGAGGTGGTCACTTTTGATTGGTGGTGAGTACCATGTAAGCATGCCAGCTTGGTACCCTATGAGCACAGAATATTTTCAGGTTGGTACCCTATGAGCGCAGAGACCTGTGGTCGGAGATCGTTGTCTATTCCAACTAGTTTAGGAATTTCGAGACCTATAAAAAAAATACTTTTTAAGTGGAAAATCGGTGCGGTCCTAATCGAACCACATTCGAAGTGTAAGTCAGTAAGTAGGTATTGTTAGGTGGAAAATAAAAGAATCACATATTTTCTTTGTGTGCTAATTCTTCCTTTTGAGGAATCACTTACCTCTACCCTTCATTAATGAGGTTTTTATAGCTGAGGTTGAGTGAGACTTTCATTTAGACAGGTCATCATTAGGACTAATTATGCACTGTTGAGTGTGCATTAAACTAACCCATGCATGTGCCCCAACACCAAGTGTGTGTCAGCGATTAAGTCAGAAATTCATGAGTAGTGTCACGTGTAACGTGACAAGTGTCATGTTTCTTCTGATTACATGTGTGCATGTGGTTGTTGACGTGTCAGACTCAATCGTCGACTTGAAACCTGTGGATCGATGTCCGACTTTCGAAGTCTGGATTATATCTATCACTCGAAATTGAAGGTGTGATTGAGGGGTCGAGTCTACGTAATTAGTACAACATCAATAGAAGAGAAAAGGGTTCTAGAACGATTTATTTAGATAATCTTGTCTTAACCATCAAAACATATTTTAGTCGAAATCTATTTTCTTTCATGTTGTCTGTTCAAAGACAAAATTGCAGCAGTTATATCCACAGCTTAGAGGAAACACAGTGATCTCTAACCCGGGACAAGAACCAATTCGAATTTGGATCTTGACATGTTGGTGGCTGATGGTTTTGAGATCCCGGAGAAAATGCTTCTTTTTTTTTTAACTTCTCAACGTGTTGGCCACAGCTCGTATCCATACAGTAATTTTATCAGTTTTTCGTTCTTGAATCTCGTTTCTTAATATTGTGACTCTTTCATACCGTGTTTCAGGAACTTGCTAACCAAAATGCACCAACAAACCCAACTGTAATCTTATTCTGTGTCCTTCTTAAATTAAAAAAAAAATTGCACATTGCTAATTGATGGTGCCTCGGAAAGGCCATGGCGGGCCATGCCCAAAATTCCATCCTTATCACTAATAATAGTACACAATGGTTGCTGCTACTTCATGTTACTGTGATACCCAATAAAGGACTCCCTTTCAAAGAATTATTAACAAAAAATATTGAAAAAATAGTAAGAAAAGTCACTATGAAGCTGCCTCAGACCCTTGTTGATTATGGTCAGCAGCTGGGGCTGTCCAGTACTGCTTGACTGCAATAAGAAGCTTCTCTCTCACATGAGGGCTACGTTCATGATCGACCATTCTGCTCTCCCATTGCAGCCCATCTACGATGCTCTTGACATTCACTAAGACATCAATGTCGTCTCTGATGATCACACTCCCTTGTGGCCGTAAAATTCTATCCATTTCCAACAGAACATCTTCCATTTCACATCTGTAACACAAACAATATCGTAGGGTTTTCAGAAAATGTTTTGTGTTTGTATGATTAATGAGTCGATGAAAGAACTTGTGCCGCGAAATATTACCTGTCTTTGTAGAGGGTGAAGATAGAATCAGCATGAATGAAGTCATAGGTTCTTGGGTAAGTAGACATGGCCTCACACCTAAAAAGACATTATTCATTAGTCAGAATTCTTCAACATAACTCAAACAGGAAAAACAAGCAAATCAAGTTGAAAAACACAATATTTATCGAAAAAGGTCTAAGATTTTGAAAAGCAAGAATGTCTGAAGAACCAAATTCACTACTGAATGGCATGAAACACAATAATTCCGCCTAAAACAAGGGTACAAGTTGTTGAAGGAAAACTATTGGGGGCGAAGAGGCGTACCAGTTTTGATAAGTCCCTATCAATCCACGTTCGTAGATGACTCCAAGAGTATCATCCTTTGCCTCAACGGGGACTATGTTCATAACCCACACTGGATCATCGACAAGTGCAGCTGCAAAGCCTCCCAAGTGAGAATTCATATCAAGCAAGTTACGGTATCTTCCAGGCTCAGCTAGCTGATGGTCCAAAACCTTGTAGTGCAATACTCTCTGCTTCCACAACTCAGTATCTTTCCTGAAGATCTCTGCTGTAATTCCAACGACACTCCCACTAATAATCCTTGGAGGGACTGCAGTTAGTCTCTCAGGCCACTTTGCTAGCTGCCCCCCGGCAATTTCTTTAATGTCAGAAACTTCAGGCAGTGGAGTTAGACATGTCTCCATCTTGGTGTACCTGTAAAGATTTCGATCGAGCTATAATAAGAAAACAAGTAATGAATCTTGAGATTTAAAAATAAGAAGATGCAAAAAGAAGCATATAGCATGAACCAAACAGTTGTATTCAACAAAGGACCTCCTAGAAAAACTGATTTCTGATGGCAATGGCCTTAACCAGTCGATTGGTCTTTGTATTGGCGTTGAAGTTTCGAATTAGAATCCTTAAGGAGGCTCATGGTTAGCTCACTAAGAGTGAATTTGATTGATTTCTAAGAGTTATGATACCCTTTATCATCTAACTGGTTTTGGTATCACTTCAAAAGTGTAATACAACATTGAGAATAATTCAACTTTATCTCCTTTTCCCTTGCTTGAAGACCCTGTTGAAGTGAATCCAGAAGTCTGGAAAGAACAGAGATCAGATTTTTGAGGGATCAAAAAAGGTAACCAAGTGCACGAGACTTGCAACACTGCAGGGTATGGGGAGAGTTGGATGTACACAGTCTGTATCCGTGATCCTGTATCCATGTTTTTACCCAAGGGATATGACAAACTCAAAACACAAATATAACTAACTGAACTTAAAACACAACATTACCATGCCTTATCTGGATCCTGTGCTTCACAGAAGCGCGGTTTCTTGAACACTTTCCGATTGATTTTACAGTGAATATGATTAGTGGGTTTCTGCCAAATTGCAAGATCCTCCTTCTGTGCCAATTTCTTCCAGCATAGGCTTCTTGCTAAGCTCTCGATTCCATCTTGTTCTGCTTTAAGATCTTCGCGTGTTCTCTCCCAGCCTTTCCAGTGTTTCTCCCAATTTATAGGAGGTCCTGATAGAACCCAATGCCCACCAGGACGCAAAATTCGATCAACTTCAATCAAGTAAAGCCCATCTGCACAAAAATTCAAAACATACAGTCAAATCAATGTTTCAAACCTCAGAAAACATAGAATGGAAAAAGTAATGCAACGAATGAATCAGATTACCATTCCTGCCCCAAGGAATGAGGCAGCGAGAACAGTGAGCCATGTCGAAAGATCTTGAAGGGTAAGGTAGCCTAATGGAAGCTAGAACACCAATCAATGCAGGTACGCCGCGTTCTAGAGCAAATTGCATCTGTGCTTCATGGGTGTCTTTTGGTGCAAACGACATTGTTATGATGTTCCGAGACAGAAGGTATGAGCCCCAACTCGCAACCTGCAAATAATTGGACAGAACAACAAGCTCAAAATCAACTCTCTCTCCCATTGGATGAAGTAACTTCAAATAAGTATGTAATATTTTTTCTATGTTGTTCTGACTGATTAAATTGAACCATTAGCAATGCATACATTTCTAGGCCATTAGCCTCCAATGTATAAAAGAAAATACCTTCTTGTTACCATTTTCGTAACTATAAAAGAAAAGGTAAATGCAAATAAGAAATTTTCTTTCAGATTCTTAGGTGATAGTTGCAAAAAACAGAGAGATGAAGGGGTAGTAGTTATGATAACATATGCAGGGGTAGTGTTGGGGAGGACTTTTTTCGCAATATCAATTTTCCCATCTTCGATCAAGCTCAATTATCTACCATGAATAGGGCTGATAATTGAGCAAACAAGCGTAAAAAGTTCGGCTCGTTTGTGTAAAATAGTCGAGTTACTCGGACTTGACTCAGTTCATTTTTTAAACAAGTCAAATTTAAACAATTTTTTAATCTCATTTAGAAAAGCGAGCTCGGTTGGCTCAGCTCAAACACACAAAGTTCGACTCGATTATCAACTCTAATCATGAAATTCATTGGATCCCACTAGGTGTATGGGATCCATAAAAACCTCCAAGTAAATCTGGAGAGGTGAGTGAACTTGATTGAAATTAAGAGTATCTGGTAGGATCTAGACTAGGTCTCTATTTATAGCAACAGAACTCAACTAAACAACTGTTGCATTAAATAGTTGGGATCCATATAACAAAACTTGAATATTAAAATAAAATGTATGGTTTCTTGTCTTTTACTTAGATTCAGATCAAATACAAAACCCAGTTATACTTCTTCCTAACATTTCAGAAGAAAGAAAAGTAGCTAAGAACAACCAGTCTTTACTAGAAGAACCCAATACAAATATCGCTTAAAACCAAGGGTGATTGGTGCCTGTAAAAAAGTATCAAATTTCGTGTATGGATCAAGGAATCAGTTTATGTACTTGAAATTTGTTCTCGATTCTACTCGAACTCATGAATTTAAATAACATAAACACGTCTCTGCTCGCCAAAATAGACCAATGATTGTTTACAAAATCATTGTTCACCGAAACCCATTAATTTAATAATTCATATTAATTCGATAAACGGGTTTTTACCCCAAAAAAGTGCACATAATAACTATATATATAAGAAAATTATAATATACTTACTCCACAACCAGTATCAATGGCTGTTCTTATAGACCCATCTCTGAGATTGATCAACTTTCCAATGTCATCAATATAAGCATCAGCACCACGGGGGAACATGGTTCCACCACCCGGAAACCTGAACCGGTCCCCCTTGAACCGGACCCAATTCTGACCGGCTTTTTCCACCGTCAGATGCTTATGTGGTACGTTAGCATACCAGACCGAGTCACGGCTCTCAGGCCACCGGAACGGCGTCGTGTAACCATACGGCGCCGGAACTCTACACTTCATCAACTCATTCTTCTCTGGACAGTGTCTCTCTCTGTAGATTAACATGTTTCTATCGAACTTCATCGATCTTTTGGCGTGTTCACATGGTGTGTATTCGGAGAATTCTGGGTTGCATGGTGGAAAGTGTTTGACACGCGCCACCAGGGGGACGAGGTCTTCGGCGGTGTGGTGGGCGGTGAAGTCGAGGGGTTTGGAGAGATGAGTGGTGGTGTTTTTTGATGAATTGCATGGGAGGGTAGAGGAGGAGGAAGTGCTGGCTCCCGTACTTACGCCGCCGTGTTGCCAAATACCGATGAGGTAGAATACGGAGCATAGGAAGGTGGTCAAAGCCATGTAGTAGAGATTAGCTTTCTTGGTTTTCAGAGTAAGGTGGTGTTGGAGGTTGGTCCAAGTCGCCATTGACACCCCACCCAAAGAGAAGAGGAGAGAGAGAGATGTTTTTTTTGGTCTTTAGAAGTCACTGTTTAGAGTGAGAGAGAGCTGGTGGTGTGTGTTGCTTGTTTAGGTCGTCGAAATTTGCGGAGGGAGAGAGAGATAGAGAGGGGGGAGGGGGCTGTCTTTTTACCACATTATTAATAAATAATTATCACCTATTATATTGTTAATTTTTTTTTTAAAACAAAATCAACTTGTGTCTTATAAAATATTTTTGGGATGGTCTCTTATCGAGTGTGCACACTACATGATAGCGTCACATGACGCATTAAAATCATATAAAATTTTCTCATCGTAGAGATAAAGAAGCATTAACAGTATTAACGACTAGCGAGTAACCCTTAGGGATAATTTAGTGGTTGAGCTTGACTTTTGGAAATTTATAAGTCTTAGGTTTAACACCTCTTAAAGATTAGTCACCCTTGTATACTCTAACCCAATTCATGTCACCGATGAATTCGAAGGAATAGTTAGTACAAATCTGTATACTTCGTAACCAAAAAAAAAAAAAAGACTAACGAGTGCTTGTACACTCTAATTGACCACTTGTTAAAAAAAATTTATTTCCAAAAGGTGAGCATTATTGACAAATTAGAATTATACCTTGCTCATATTTAATAATTTAAAAAAGTTGTTTTATGATGTTCCATATTACAATGAATATTTATCTATATAATAAAGTAGCTTACAATTCAAATCTCAAAAGATAAACAAAATGACTTTTGCTATTCACGGTTGATATCGTTTTAAATTTTACTATAAAGTTAATCTAACGGTTAATATTAACACCCTAAATTTAATAGGAAAAATATGCTCCTAAGGGTGTGTTTGGAGTGATTTTTTAAAAGTACTTCTAAAAACTATTTCTCATAAGTACTTTTAGAAAAATAATAGTGTTTGAAACCGCCCAACCACAACCTCTACCACCACCACCCCCACCACCGCCGCCGCCGCTGCCACCACCATCACCGCCACTGCAGTCGTCGCCGCTACCACCACCACCCCCACAACCACCACCGCCGCCGCCGTCGTCGTCGCCACCACCGCTGCCGCCGTCGCCGCCATCACCACGGCCACCATCACCGCCGTCACCACCACCACCACCACCGCCGCCACCACCACCATCACCACGGTCATTGCCACCCACCACAACTATCACCGTCTCCTACCACCACCACTGTCGCCCCACCACCTCTCACCCCCATTACAAACCGATACTTAAATTCTTTTACCTCTTCTCTATGTTTGTGATTTGATTTTAGATATGAATACAAATATGTTTATACCATTTTTTATTATACTGTGTCTTCAGGCACAGACAATAACTAGTATATAATAAAGTAGCTTACAATTCAAATCTCAAAAGATAAACAAAATGACTTTTGTTATTCGCGGTTGAGATCGCTTTAAATTTTACTTTAAAGTTAATCTAACGGTTAATATTAACACCCTAAATTTAATAGGGAAAATAGGCTCCTAAGGATGTGTTTAGATTAATTTTTTAAAAGTACTTCTAGAAATTATTTTTCATAAGTACTTTAAAAAAAATAATAGTATTTGAAACTGTCCTACCACTACTTCTACCCCCCCATCACCACCATTGCCACCGCCTTTATCGCCACCGCCATCACCACCACTGTCGTCGCTGCCACCACCACCGCCACTGCCACCGCCATCATCGTCGCCGCTGTAGTCGTCGCCGCCATCGCTATCGCCGCCACCACTGTTATTACCGCCGCCACCACCCCCACTGCCGCCGTTGCCGCCACCATCACCACCATTGCTGCCGTTGCCGCCACCATCACCACCACTGCCGCCGTCACCGCCATCGCCATCGTCGCCACCGCCACCACCACCGTCGCCACCACCACCACCAACAGTCGCCGCCGCCACCACGGTCATTGCCACTCACCACAACCATCACCGTCTCCTACTACCACCACTTCTCACCCTCACTACAACCGATGCTTAAATTCATTTATCTCTCCTCTATATTTGTGATTTAATTTTGAATATGAATACAAATATGTTTATTGTTTACCATTTTTTATTACTATGTGCCTTCAGGCACAAGCAATAACTAGTCTTTTATATTTTGGCTCCAAGCTGTGTTAATGAAATGTTATTTTGCTTCCAAAAACATTGCAATAAAAACATTTATCCTAATATTTTTGGACCATATTATAATTTTTTTTATTTTTTTAAGGGGGTAATATGAAAAAATTAATTATGGGCAAAATGGAATTTTCTCATTTTCTTAATGCCAAAGTCAGCCGACGTAGGCTTTTTCTTTTGGAAAAGGTGAGAGCAAGGGATAACTCACGCGCAAGTGAGTATGTGACGACACGTGCGAAGGACGCTCCCCTATTAATGGATTGATCAGATCAGAGGCTTCGTCCAAAAAATATTTTCTTTTTTTATTTATTTTTTTGTTATTAGATGGTTAGCTGACATGATTCCGAAAGGGGTGGCTATTTTATGGTAACGGGATGTTTGTCCTTGTCCCGTGCAAGGTAAGAATATAGGAAGTGACTTGTACTGTCCGGATCTGTTGCATCTTACCTTATTTCTCCCATGCAAGGGGATAATTTTACAGCATCGAAAAAAAAAGAATTATTGTATCAAAAGTTATCGTATTTAATCGTCAAATTATATATTTTAAAGGTGAAATTATAATTATTTTAAAAAAATTATAGATCATGAATTTTTTAAAGTAATTGTAACATGATATTTAAAAAATATAATTTAACTTTTAAAAATTATTAACTTTCATAATCGATCACAATAATTTGAGATCAATTATGTCATTTATCAGTTATAACTTGCACCTAAAAAACTATAACTCGACCTTATTTCTTTCCTATACCTTTTCATCTAGCCACATATAAGAGTGTGTTTATTTTAGGTATTCGGAGAGAGGATTGGAAAAAATAAAGCGTCGGTTAATTTGGGTTTGACACTGATTGAGTAACACCCTATAAGAGACGGGGAGTTATATAAGTGATGTTTGGTAGACAATTTTTATTATTGAATATTAATAGGATCCACTTATTTGATGATAAAAATTGTGCCACATCACTTAGAATAAAAATTTTGATAAGAAATTTTGATCAACATAACATTATTGTATCTAGTCCAAGTCAATTGTTTGGTTTTTTCATGATTTTTTTTGTCTTGTAATTTTGTTACAATACTATAAAGGTTGGTGCTTAGACTTATAGTAGAGTTGGGACTCCTAAGGTATCATTTCCACCACTACTATTTAGGCAATTAAACCCATTGATGAATGCCCCAAAAAAAAGTTTGATTAGGTGTGTAATTTCATTCTTCATGATGCATCAAAGGTGGATGGATGAGGTAGTTAGTTGCTATCATCACTTTTGGGACCATAAAAATGATAAAAAACCATGGAATTTTTTTTTTTTTTTTAATACTCAGGGATATTCAAACTAGTTTGTGCGTACATTGATTAATCCATTTTTCGATTCAGTCAAAAGTAAATTATCCATGTCAAAATTAGGGTATTTATGAGGAATAATTTTCTCATGGTCAGACCTTAAAAAAATGTCAATATTCAAACTCAATACATCTGAAATTACATTTTATCCCTATTACCACTTGAAGGACCGTTTATTACGGTGTCTACATATATGGTGAATAAGAGATTAGTACTCTAGTTACCGATCTTTTAAGTACTTGGCATGCTTACCAATTTACCATTTTTGCGATGAGTTTTGAATCATGATGACACTTAATCTCTCTTAACGAATCACATTAATATTTTACTAACCGTTTGATTTGATCATTCGATTGGTAATAACATTAGATGAATGAACATTTATAATTCGATCTCAAAAAAAATCTATGTACTCTTAGATTAATTGCACTTGATCAAAAATGGATGGCTACAACTTGTTCAACCAACATTATTAACCAGTCATGGACCATAGGCTCTCGATTAGACTATTGTATAGATATAGCCAAACATATAATAAAGTCTTGTGTGTGTTTTTTTCCCTTATGTAGTTGACAAATTATCTCTAGTCTGTTTCTGGGATGTTATGATTTGTATTTGGGGTGGTTTTGAACTGGGGTGGGTGGGGTTTTTGGGGGGGGGGGGGGGGGGGGGGGGGTGGTTGAATATTAGGATGGGTGGGTCCCATTCAGATGGGATTAGACATGTGAGTGGTTGCTTTAAACTTACTAAATCTCTGGTGAGGCTGACATTAAAGTGTTACGTGGGAGACATCTACTCTCTTGATGGAAGTTTATCCATGAAGTTAGGTTAGAGGTCCATGTGACATAACGTGGTAATGAACGGTCTATAGATGTACCCAATCACGCTAATGTAAATAGTAAATATAGGTGAGATAGTGAAATGGAAGAGTATCTATCAACAAAAGTACAATAACACTTTACATCACTCAAATCTTCATCTAATTTTATTTAATTATATAAAATTTATTGCAAAATAAAAAATAAAAAATTCCCGTCTAAAATTATCATTTTTTATGAACGGCCCGCAATGTCAAATCACTCAATTAATATATTCTCTAATGTGAGACAACTCCATTTGTTCACACTTATTTCTCTCTCTCTCTTTCTCTTACTATAAAGTATTCAAACTTACGCCAATTACTCTCTCGAACTCAACGATTGACCACCATGACTTAAGTTGAGTTAGAACACATTCTTCAAGGGATAATGATGACTAACCCTTTGAGGAGTGTTTTTTTTTTATTTTTTTTGCTTGTAAAAAAAGAGTGAGAGTAAAAGAGAGCGCTCAGAGACCATCCCGATAATCTTTACTGGTGAGATTATGAGGCTCTTGACCACTCCCATTATATCAATTGAAAATGAATCTAGTTAGGTTAGCATAGCGATTAACCACCAAGTCTCAATGTAAACTTCAAAACTCGAACCTCCAACCTTAATGTGAGAAATTCGATCGATACCCCACTCGACCAATCCACTCGGTGGTCCTTAAAGGGTGTTGGAACGATCCAAAAGAATTACCTTCTAAATTATCAAACACTAAGGTGAAGTACTGTACCACCATTTTCTCCCTTACCTCTCTCTTTTTTATGTGGGTAAAGTAATATCCTTTAATTACATGTCAAGATTCTTCTTATATATTTTAAAAAATATAAAAATAAAAAGAACAAAACATTCTATAGAGTAGAAACATAGGCGTGGTGGCCCCGAAGGCCGAAACGGCTAAGGGGGTAGACATCATGAAGCAATGATTGAAAGGCAAACAAGCTAAGCAACAATTCTACTAATTATCACATCATCAAAATTTGTTTTTTTTTTTTTTTATTTTGTTGATGACTTATCCTAACTTTATTAATCCACTAGAATAACTCTATCGGGTTTAAAATTTTATTTCGGTGTATTATTTTAATCACATAAGAAACAAAAATGTTTCAACATATTTCAAAAATGTTTCAACCCGTTTCAGAAATAGATTAAAAAAAAGTAAGAATTATTTTTTTAAAAATATTGATTGAAATATATCAAAATATTTTGAAATACCGTGAAACTTTCTGAAATAATTATACAAATGTATTAAAACATTACAAAACACCTCGAAGTAATTAGAATTTCAATTTCATCGCTGATTCGATTCAATCTCTTTAAAAACAAAAACGTTTTGGACGTTTCGACTGTTTGAAAACAAAATTTTGATCATTGAATCCTATGTTTAAACATATTTACGGTGATTAAAATATTAAATATAAATAATCAAATTTACCATGATTAAAAGTTTAAAATATAAATTATAAAATTAACTGTCGAATCTAAAATATCTGCAATGTTTATAAACAAGACACTCTATTTTTATTGATATGGATTGCATCCCCTTAGAACTCGGCTTGTCAACATATGGGCCTATTTACCATGTTATAATTGGGTTGAACCATCAAACCTAATGAGCAAAAAAATCCGATTCGATTTGACATACTAGTAGAGAAAATTATAATAATTTACCCCCTTTAACTCTACTCAACCACATCCACTTATGAAATGTCAATATTTATCGTGTCGGGTGGAGCGGGGGGTTCGTGTTAAAAAATACTTCACCCATACTCAATACGTTTATTAATTCGTGTTTAATGAATCGTGTCATATCGAGTTTTGTGTTGAGTATTTCGTTTGATTGATTTCACCTATACTTAATTTGTTTATTAATCACGTCGTGTTGTGTCGAGTCTACTTGTTTACGAAATAGGTGACTTATAGAAAATTCAAATTCTCTAATTTCGTATCGTATTAACGAGTCGTGACATATTTTTATCCCTAAAGATAACCCTGTGTACAAAACGTTTAATGATTAGTGTTGCGCTTGGTCTGAAATTTTCCGAGACTGGCTGGGTCTCAGGTGGGCTAAGCCCGTCTCATGGAATACTTGATATGTCACTCAATCCAGGCCCAATCCATAACTAGTGGCACAAGTTTAGGTACGGGCTGTGAGGGTGGGCAACCACTGAAAGGGAGAGTTTTGGGCTCAACACAGGCCCTGTCGAACTTAATCCATGCCTTTCACGTGTTCTGTGACTACGACCTTTACCGACTTTTTTTTTTTTTTTTGATAATTAAAAAAAAGGTCCGGGTAAATAAGAGCGCTTAGAGACCATCCCGATAAGTTATTATTGGTAGAATCATGAGACTCCTGACCGCGTTTGTTACTCATTTCGGGAACAAACCTAACTAGACTAGCATATTATTGACTTGCTGTCAAACGCATATATCATATTATCTTTTTTTTTTAGTTTAGAGGTCGGGAAAGTTCAAACTAACTTACGCGTACTTCGACTAATTCTCTCTCAAATTCAATCAATGGTAGCTCATTCACGGCGAGATTAAGGGATTCATATGGGATAAATTCCTTGTGGTCTATAGCCCCTAAATAGTCGTCAAGATTCAAACTTAGAACGTCTAAGTTTACAGTTCGTCCTTGTTAACACTTAAGCTACTCATTGGGGTATACCGTATTATTACCGTGATGAATTTATCCTTTATGAATATCCTAGTCCCAGCATTGATGAACTGCTTTTAACCAAATCAAAAAAAGAATTAGTCGAGTTATGCGTAAGCTAATCCAAATAAAGTTTCAACTAATTAAAAATAAAGTTTTTAGGCTAAATTACACTATTTAAAAATAAAGTTTCAACTAATTAAGGGTATTCATAAATCATAATCATTGTAACTTTATATTTAAAAATTATATTTTAACCTAAAAAATAATAATTTTTAGTAGGGTATAGGATATTTTTTTTATGGTTAGGTAGAATTACCCCAATTTAACTAATTGGTAAAACCACGTGTCAGAGTGTGATATGAATATTTTGTCCACAAAACACACACACACCAAATACCCAGTCAGTCACTCTAGCACTCTTCGTAATCTGTCTCGAATAATACAAAGAAGATAGAGATTACCGGATGCGTTGTAGTAAAATACTGAAAGCGAGAGAGATAGAGAGAGAGAAGAGTCTGTTTGTTGCGAACGGAAGATAATCGGTGCTCCGATACCGGTTTTCTCTACATACGCACACAGATATATATATAGGTGTATATATTATAGGGGTTTTGTTGGGCGCTTTGCTGGAGATGCACCTTTGTTCGGCAGTAAAGGTGAAATTCTTTTATTTTCTTTCGCTTCACTGTAAAATCTTTTAGGTTTCCGGAATCTCTCCCTGTATATCTATACACACAAACACAACATAGATAGATGTATGCGTATATGAATGTACGATTAGACGTGTAACCTTTATATATGTGTGTGTGTGTGTGGGGGGGGGGGGGGTTGAATTTTAGGTTCAATTGATCCATGCGTTGCTTTTGGGGTTATTGAACTGATGAATTATGAGAATTTTTTCTTTGGGGGCAGTGTCTGCATTTCAATTTTCAATTTTTCAGATTAGGTTTCATTTCTTTATACCATTTATCAAGAAATTTTATTTTTTCCCTACCAAAGATAATTTTTTCAGAATATTTTCCTCTCTGTTTGTATTTTTGTCAATGAATGTTCATGTCAATTTAGGTCCCCTATAATTTTGCTCCCCCCCAACTTGAAATGGGTTTTGCATTCTTCTAATATTTGATACAAGTTAAATTTTTTTTTTTTTGTTTCAGTTATTACGCACAAGTCAACCCACAGACAAAACAATTTGTGTCGTATCTGAAATTTACAAGCTTCTTTTACTCCCTTTCTTTTTCGTTGGTTTTTTTTCATTGTGTGTTGGAATCTTGCATTCTTTTGGTTCTGCTAATTTTGTTCTAAGAAAAATTTCTGTTTAATGGGGTTTACTGGCTTTATATAGAATCTATTATTTTACATTGAGTTAAATGCGATTCATATGATAATAATGTGCTCAAACTCATCTCCTGTATGTGTATTGTGAGTGTGTTTTGGAAGTTATTCTGATTTTTACGGAATTCCACTTACCTTATGTATATATATATCTATATGCTCTAATTCTGCATTCGCAATGTTAAATCAGGTGTGGAGGCTTAAATAGATTGCTCATTGGTGGATTGTGTTTACTATTCTGACGGGTCACTTTAGATGGAGACTCGTATAGATTTCTTGCGATGGCTTCAAACTGACATGGCACTGAATATCCTAATGTTTCTAGATGATCCAGCTGATCTTGTTCGTGCTAGTGCGGTCTCGCGCTTTTGGCGCCATTTTGGTGAGCTTCTGGCACTACATATATTTTCCATGCATGTGGTGGTTAACCAGTACATTTATGTGGTTTTATTCAAACTTTTGGATGTGCATGAATGGAGATTAGTTGTGTTGAGTTGTTAAAACTTTTGGTTTTATTCCCATTTCTGGTTTGAGATTAATTTTGCTGCTGATCTAGAGGATTAGGCTAAACTTTTTTTGACAACCTGCAGGAATGGAGCTTGAAATGTGGTTGGTGAGGTTTTTTCTTAAGCTTCCTTGACCTCATCGTTCTGTTCTGCCTATTGGTGGGGAACCTTATAATTGTGCAATCAGGGAAATTTTTTCCAGCACATCCCTATGTATTCCAGTTAGCATAAATTGATTCCTTGTGAATTGATGGGTATATATGTCAGTAAAGATATCTTTTTTTATCCAAAGAAGAAGTGAATGTGATGACCTAGACATTTGGACTAACAAATTAACTTGTCAAGAATATTACCTAGAATAATAGAATTAGGAAGAGGAGACTGTTGTGAATGAGTCTGTATATCATATTCAAGAAATGTAAGTCGAGAATTACCATTTAAGGTACTGCTTAAAGAGAAGGAAGAAAGGACTATAGGTGAATCGGAACGAATAGTGTACTAGGTGCTACTTAAAGAGAAGGAAGAAAGTACGGTAGCTGGTAGGTGACTGAAGCCAGTTTAGTTGGAATAAATGTCCATGTCATGTGCAATATTAACTAAGGAGTCGAGGATGGATTTCAAATTAGATTTTGTGAAGTTTAGGATGATACTCAAGGTACTGAACGGGAGAATGATTTGTTGTTGCATTTTCATATTCCTTTATATGAAATGCAAGATGCACATTCCTATCACCACTTCAAGTTAGTGTGAAGTTATTTTAAGATACGAACGCATTAACATACAAAACAGTATAAAAGTACAAATATATTTTTTATTTTCTTAAGAGAAAAATGTAATTGCTTACCTAAGAAAAAGAAAAACCAATGTAATCACAGATACAACAGTTGTAGACGGTGTTTCCTTTTTTACCGTGTGATTTTCCTTGCAAGAGTTTTTACTGGTTGCACTCAATATTTGTTTTCTTACTTCCGAATATTGGTTCAATAACTTTGGAGAAAATATGTAGGTAATGATGGGTACTATATGTGTTTTACGTGTTTGGTGGCTACATGATGGAACTCTAATGACTGATATTATGAATATTTTACTTTTTCAATGGTTCCAGGCATGTTAAGCTAGTGAGTGGTATAAATGCGGAAGAGTCGTCATTAACATTCTGTATTATAGGTTTGGTAGGTTGGAAGGGAAACCAAAAGGTAATGCCGAAACTTATGATGATATCATCTTTTTTTGCAGTGATTGCAAATGGACTTTGTAAGCAGCTGTGTGTGAGAATGTTTCCGAAGCTCTCCAGTGTTGCTCATGTGATTGAAACTAGTTGCTGCTGCAAAGCAAAAAAATCGGTTGATGTTGAATCTAGCAATCTCATGGAATGGGAAGCTCTTGACAGGGACCACAGGGCCTATGCTTCTCTATTTCAAGCTCTTACAGGGTTTGCATTAAGCTATTGCATAGCAGATGCAGTTGGGGCTTCTAGCACTGATAACTATCCATTTGAAAGCATTGCAAATACTTTAGAACCAAGGGACAGAGTACTACGGAGAGCCTCATACTGGTCAAGTAAAGGACACCGTGATCCTGCTGCACCTGAGACACTAATATACAAATTAAGTGCTGATCTTTGTGTGATTACTCAAATAAATATACAACCCTTCCGAGGTAATGGTTGTGATTTTTCTGATTATTTTGAACTCTTCTAGCTTGTTTTTAACAATCCCAATGCCTTTAGTTGATGGTAAGCATGGTTCTCCATCCAGCTTATTTTCAATTAGGCCATCCCATATACTCTGCAAAAGCTGTGCGATTCCGATTTGGTCATGCCAAGTCCCCGGAGGATATAGAGGGTGATCTCATGCATCTGCCATTACTACAACCTGCTGATGACAAGTTCATATGGACATACACGTCAGGAGAGTTTCCAATGGCTCAGGTGAGTTGTACCTTGGTATAGCATTTCTGACCTAACCTTTTCTTTATCAATCATTAAACTGTTGTTTTTTTGGGGTGTTAAAACTCGGCCATTTACCGTAATAGCTTTGATATTCGATTGACAAACTGTGCATTTCCATGAATGCAAATAATAATTTTTTAACTTAAAATGTAGTCAGCTTAAGTTCGCTGAGAAATAGGATTGGTTTTATTATTTCTTCGTAAGAGAAGGTTAGTGCTCACGAAGTATATGAAATATTCGTTAATAATTTATGGCTTCTCGTCCTACGATGTATTCTTTAGCATGTATTTGAATTAAAAATTAATTTTTTCCACTTACTCATACTTTTTAGTTCCCACAAAGGTGTAATTCTTTTGTTGTCATACTTTGAATGGCTATTGAACTTCATATTTGAGTAGCTCAATGCTTAAACAACTTTCCTGCAATCAGGAAAATTCCTTGCAGATGTTCGAGCTGCCAGAACCTGTTCTTTGCATCGGTGGATTTTTGCAGATTGAGCTGGTGGGTAGGGTTCAGAGACAAGATATGGATGGTTTATTTTACATATGGTTAGTCCCAGACCCATCTTTTTTCTGTTAAATAGTTTAATGCTTGTTGAGCCTGCTGAATTTGACTTTTAACAATGGGAAATAGAAATGGACATCAAGCTGTGTTCTTTGTGACAAGTCCATATTTGAGACTTCAGAATTGCATACTAGATAACTTGATTACTTCTTCTGCCTTGCACTTTTTATCATTTTAAGTCTCTTAGTTTGAGGTGGTGTAATCTTCAGACTTAAAGAGAGAGAAAAAAAAGGTGGTGTAATCTATTCTTGTGACCAAAAAGTTATGTAGAGCATCATGATTGGCTCTTACTCTTTTCTGTACTTTATTGACACCTTGCAGTGTGTCTCATGTTCAAGTGGTGGGGCGATCACTGTCCCCTACATTTGGTATTGAGATTCTTGAACCATCGGGGAAGTTTTCGTTGGGGAAGTTTTCGTTGAAGTATGACTCTGAGGCTTTTGATCATGCCTTGAAAAGCTCTTCTGATGGTGATCCTCCAGTCTCTTCTGTTGTGGCCCCATTGGCACCGGAAGAGATGTTGTGGGGACGTCTGGGAAATTTGGTGCAGTTTCTGATTCAGGGAAATGAACCAGATGTTGAACTCCTTGAATGGGATGATGAGGACGATGATGAGGACAATGAAGTGGATGAGGGAGTTATTCTCTAGGCCTGGTATATGTAATTTGATTCCTTTTTTTCTGCTGTTTTTATCATCAACTTATCGAAACTTCCTATGGCTTCTACACTGCTTGAAAATCCTCGTAAATGAGAGGTTTTCATATAGCTTTTATATTTTAGTCCACCTGTTATCATGACAGACCTTCCTATGTTTTATTTCAATGTGACATGGGAGATCCAACATATGCAGTAATCATCTCTATGTGTAATAAATGTTTTCAGACGAGTTCTTAGTTTACCGCTCATCGTGGTTTAAATATTCAAGTCATTTTAGAGTTTTATCAACAAGTTGATTACGTAGGTGGGGATCCAATATTTTCGGAATCGTTATGTGAAGAATTACAAAAGAAATTCTTTCAACATAGATTTTTTTTGGGTGATCCGACTTTGTATGATTGATTTGTGTTGACACAGCATCTTTCAAATTGCTATTTATTGGGTGCATATTTGCTTGCTCATTCTTCATGATGCCAGTTTAATTTGAACTCATTACCAGTCATTGAGAACTTGTAGGATTGAATATTTGTTGCGATCGCGTATAATGTTCGGGTTATCCGATCTCTCACTTGAAGAAAGAGAGCAGCATCTTTTTTTTTTTAATGAAATTATGGTAGAATTCTTTTTTCAATAAACTGAATGATTTGCTCCTTCCCGTTTCTTAAAGCCTTGCTTGCAATAGGAGATCCTGATTTCATAAAAGACTCGTACGCACGAACCAAGCTAGGGATTCGCGACTTGATTGCCCGCGAAAGTCGTAACCCTTTAATTGCGCAAGAGAACTGGCCTTATTTAGTAAAATTTCTTGCTTGATGCTTTCCTATCTTAGAGTTATTTCCCGTGATCCACCTATGAGATCACTTGCACAAACTTTGGATTAAACAAGATTGGCCATAAAATCGAAGAAAGGAATGAGGACATAGCGAGAGATTCTCAATTCGTTGCTCTATATTTTGTGAAAGTGGAATAATAAAGTCTATAGTACTGTACACTCGCAACAACAACACTAACAAAGAGGCCGATTTGAGAATGTTTGGAGAGGCTCACGGGACTAGACTCGTGTTTAGAATTAAACGAGTCAAACAAGTCATTGTTTGAGCTTGGTTTATTCGTTAAACGAGTTTCAAAATTGCGTTTAAAACTCGTTTTATTTTGATAAAAGAATGCATTTGAACAATTTTTTATTGAAAACGATAGGGAGCAGTTAATAATTAAGTTGATTGATGTGCAATCCTGAAGAAAATGGAACTTCCAAACGGTTAGTATTACAGATGCACTCGAATGTAACCCGATGGGGCTCCGATTGGTGACTATACACTAGAAAAAAAGTGACGATATCCCCTTCTGAAGAGGACTCTACACCAGAAAAGATGTAACCCACTATGCTCCAGATGATCAGGTTCATCTGATTAGACGAGGACAATCGATCCCTTCTTGCTCCAAAGGCGATTGCAGATGGTATAACTTATCAATTATGTGCCTCCTAATGTTTAACATATTTTATTGTGAGAATTCATTAGACATCGATTCTCAAAAACATTTCTCGAAAAAATGTTCTCTTCTTTCCTGTTCTTAAAAAAATCCCCGAGAGTGTAGTCTGTGCAGAACATGAATTAGTATTATGTCATTCCTACAAGTGATCCCCCATCTAGGATCAGAAGAAGTGGTATATGAGGACTTTGATCTCGTTGTATCAAAATAGAGGTTTGATTTAAACAACTTGGTACAACATAACATTTGAATCATTTGACACTTACGGAAGGTACAACCCAACTGTATAACTAGGTTGATAATCGAAGCGAACTACTCCATCTCAACTCGTTTGAACTTGAACAATTTTTTAAGCCCATTTAAAAAACGAACTTGATAGATTCAACTTGAACTCAACAGACTCGACTTGTTTATGTATAAATACTCAAGCTCAGTTCAGTTTGAACTCGTTTAACTTGAACAATTTTTTAAATTCGTTTTAAAAAACGAACTTGACAGACTCAGTTCGAACTCGTTCAAGCTTGTACGATTACAACCCAACAATGATGTACTTCAGCAGGCGTTACAATAAGACATAAAATGTGATGCATAACCTCTCCCCACTCCCAACCTAGAAGTAAAGAATTTCCTTCAACTATTGTGTTACAGTCATAGATGAGTTTTGCCTTGTTACAACCAATTGGAAACGTTTTCCTCATAATAATTCATCCGTCCAAACGATACATTATCATTTTGAATCTGAAAACCAACCTTTTCAGAAACAAAAAGTAAAATTATTTATCACTAACCTGTTCCAGATTATGCTATAGGTAGAAGTTGTGTATGAAAAACACCTATTCTACCTTTCATATACTTTTTGAATGGAGGATGGATAACCTACATCTACTTGCAAGAACAAATGCAACAAGTACTAACTACTACTAAGGTTAACAAATATGCTATGCATGTAAATCCAACAGACAGCAAATTTCTGAAGAGAACAGGAGGAGGACATAATAGGTATTGATTATTACTATGGTATATGGAGGAGAATAAACTGTGACAATAGAGATGCTAGCTAAGGTGTAATGCTTATCGTCAAATTGCTCAAAATCATACACCAGCAGGAGAATATCTCCGAAGTTTAAATATTATTAAAACGACTATGAAGCTTCTTCAGTAGAATGGGATGTTCAACTTTCAGGTTGTCTTGGACTTCGGTGGTGAAGGAAGCAACTGCAACACAACCAAAAAAAAAAAAAAGGGAACTTAGCATAAAAAGCAGGTGACTTTGAAGCATGACTAGTCATGGGCAAAACTGCTAACCTATCACCATTCCCCATGTTTTCCAAACCCGATTAAGCATACAAATTATGCATACAAAAACAAAAGAAAATCATGATCCCACTTTCACCCAAATTATGCATACAAAAACAAAAGCTCTAACTGAAAAATAGTGTGATTCTGAAGAGTAAATCGTCGTGAAAGTAAAATGCATAACCTCGCCCCACTCCCAACCATGCACACAGAAATAAAGAATTTCCTTCATAGAATAACAGTGTCATTTTGAACCGTGGGTAACCATGAAGATGAATCGTCTGACCCCTCCCCTGGCTCCCCCTGGCTCCCCCTGCCCCCAATATGCATACTCTAAAGTCTGATCTTAGTTATAAATATACAACAATAATGTTTCACAAAGTAAGGTGAATATCAAGTAGAATGCTAACATTTCTTTTCATTTTGGTTTATGTATCTTGAGCAATTTAAATTGATGAGGAAAGATTATCATTTCTAAATGGCATGACTTCCTTAAATCCCATCTTTCTTTTAGTAACTAGATGTTTTTTAACCCATGAAATTGTAGATATTGGAGTGGGATTATGAATACATCATGGCAGTAAGAATTTGTGGGAACCTGATAACAAGAGATGAGAGAGGTAACAAATCCAAAGGCTCCTGTTACGCGGGGATTGACTTTCTTGGGTGCCAGTTGAAGCAACCCAACCGCAACCACTATATCCATGGCTGCTTTAATCAGGGCTAGAGACCTGTCATTTGACTTTTGAAGTTTACTACGGTATAGCTCATTCTGCAATTACAAATGCACCAATGATTTAGATGAAAGGAGGAAAATATCATAATATTTTACCTACTGAAAAAAAGAAAAAATCTTAATTAACCCCAAGTATTAGAACTGCAAGCTGGCAACATAGACAAACCTTATACTTGTCAGAATCCTTAAGATCCTTCTCTAGCTTCTTCATTGATGCAGAAAGCCTTCCAAGCTCCCCGAGCTTAGGTAAGAAAGAGGGAATCACATAAGACAACCACTTATTGCTCGTAAGAAATGAAACAAGATAACCTCAAAAAAGAAAAGGATAAAAGCCATATGGACACAAAGCTGAACAAAAAGTGGAAAGCAACAAACCTCAACCAAGGTAGTACAGATTGAGGAGCCCATCCAACAAAAAAGAGAGATCCTGCCAATTAGGTCTGCACGTTCTTTGTTCTATTTAAAACCAACAAACATTTAAGTAGCTTCTTGCTGAAATTTTCCCAAATACTAAATCAAAAAATTGAGGTAATATAAGAAAAGTTCTTTGGGTACCTTATATATGCCTGACCTACTGAGCCAGACAATTTGATCAAGAAACAAGAATGTGGACAATAATGCATTTTTGGACTGAAACGAGATTGTGGTCAGAAAGTAGAGAAAAAAAATCAAATGTTCAACGAAAAACAATTAGTGAGCAACCTATCCTTTACCTTGCCTAGCAAAACAAGTGGAAGCGGAGTTCCTTGAGGAACTGGACTAATAAGAGCATGCAGATCATTGACAAACTGAAAACAAAATGGAATATAAAATTTGGTCAAAAATTCAAGAAAAAAGCAAAAACTAGAAAAATGAGCTGCAAAAGCAGAATCCTTTAACAGACGTCTCTAAGCAAAATCTTCATCCAAAGTTGATCTACTATTCATTTCACAACACGAATAACATAATGGAGTGTTCCGGACACCCACTCAAACAAAGGAATGGATATCCCAGCAAAAGAGAGAGAGCCAGGAAACTCTGAAAAAAATAGACCAGTGAATCAACATTCATCAGTCCTTAAAAATTTAAAATTGAACCCAACCTTTAAAAGGCGGAAAACTTTCCTTGCCAAGCTAGTTGATTTATCAACATTTTGGGCTGTTCCCGGCTCTCCATTACTCAAGTATTTTGAACCATATTGTATTGCCCTGCATATCTTGTCCCTGGCTTCAGCTTTGTTCAAATACAGAACCACAAGAGCAAGCTCTGCTCGGGTTGCATCTAGTGTGCTCATCTTTTCTTTGATTCTAAATACAACAGCAAAGTCAAGGAATCAGCCAATGCACCTGATTAACCTAAAATGAGCAGAACATATCATGACAAACATGCAGATTTCATGCAACATGTAAGCAAACAATGAAGCTAGAAGAATATCACCATACATAAAATGTATTTAGGATACTTTTGGATAGAATCCTATGCAGCGCATAACCAAGTCCCCAACTCAGGCGTTCATGGAAGTCCCTAAATAAAGGTACAACTTTCTTGGAGAAGATCGGAAGTTAATTAATCATTCACTGAACTTAGATATCAGACATTGTCCTAATGACTTAAAGGAGTAAATGAACATAAACCTAAAGAAACACCTATTTTGCTAATTATAGACTTCCTTACATTATTGAAGTCAACCATTATTTTGCTAACAAACTGCCTGGGAAGAAAGTAAAATTTATAACTTTACCAGAAATTAAGACCAGCAAACATAGTTATCAAATCGTGTATCGGAAGGCGTATCGTTTTTTTAAAATAGTGTATCGTATCGTGTATCGTATCGTGTATCGTAAGATACGGTGTAATTTTAAATAAATAGTAATAAAATATATATACCTTTGAAAAAAAAAAATTACACTCATAAAAATATAGAATTTCATTAATACTCTACCAACTATTCAAGTCATCAACATAGTTCACTTATATTATAATGTAAAGTTCACACCATAGCTTTGTAAATAAATTAGAGACCAAATAAATTATCAAATAAATAACTTTGTAAATAAATTAGGGACCAAAAAGGCAGCTACAGCTTTGTAATAATTCACAAAAAAAAAAAATTATTTGGCTTTGTAAATAAATTAGGCAGCAAACATCGCAGAGGAGAGGAAAAGAGGGATTTTATTTTTTTTGTAAACCCTAGCCACTAAACGACGTCGTTTCAGTGGTAAGGATAAAAAAAATCAGCCTATTATTAATACAAAACGACGTCGTTCCAGAAAAAAAAAAAAAAAAAAACAGCTTTTGCGCGTATCGTACCGATACGTATCGTATCGTAAAAGCGTATCGTGTATCGGACGATACAACGCAAAAACGATACAGACCTACGATCCGTATCGTTTTGGCTCCGTATCGGAACGTATCGTACGATACGTATCGCGTATCGTACGATACTAACAACTATGCCAGCAAAACAGAAGCATCTACTCAGCTCAATGCACTTGTAAGGATAAAATTTCGTTTCGAAACGGTCAAAACGCCCAAAACATTTTCATTTTCATTTTCAAAGTGACTGAAACTAATCAGTGATAAAATTGAAATTCTAGTCCTTTTAGGTGTTTCATAATGTTTCGACGTGTTTTGTAATGTTTCAATACATTTTCACAATTGTTTCGGAATATTTCAAGGTATTTTAAGATAGTCGGATATATTTCGACTAATATTTTAGAAAAATAATTCTTAAATTTTTTATTTTTTCATTTGTTTCCGAAACAGATCGAACGCGTCGAAACATTTTCATTTCCTAGGTGACCGAAACAATCAATTGAAACAAAATTTTGATCCTTGGCGGTTGTTTAGCTTTATCCGAGCTGAATTGAGCTAATGATATCAGAATCCACACTACTACCAAGTAGCAATCACATAACTCAAATTTCGTTTTATTAATTTTAATTCATTTTCACACCCAGCAGAAAGTTTCTAACAATAAGAAGAAAAAAAAACCAATCAAATGAGTCCTAATCACAACAAATCATTAATCTTGAAGCTACAAATCATTTCAAAATCAAACAAAGAGAACCGAAACGCCAGATGCTACATAATTATCAACTAAACAGAAAAAGAAAATATAACAGAAACAAATATAAATCACATAAATACCTACACAAAAGAAGAATATCAGATCAAATGAATACGTAATAACTAACTCATTTAGCACAAAACAGGTGATACACAATCCAAACAGATTGAGTACAGAACTAATTTGTGTACCTGAGTAGAAATCACAAATCGGAAGAAAGCATTAGGGTTCCTGAATTCTATATGTGCATCGTATACATGTGTTTACATATACAGAGAGCCATATATAGATAGAGAGAAAGATGTATTTACCGGGGGGTGTGCCGGAGCTTTTGCCTCGATAATCACAAACTCTCTTTCTCTCTCTCTCTCTCTAATAAAGATCCTTCTTCCTCCGCTGTCAGCTCTCCGCCTCCAGATTTACGAGGATGGATAAAGTGTGAGTGAATTGTGTGCGTGTGCGTCTGTGTGTGTGTGTGTGTGTGTGTGAGTGTGAGAGAGAGGGGGATAAGGGCTTGTTTTGTCCTCTTCCTAACGGAGACAAATATTTTAGGGGGAATTGCACTTTGTACCTCAAAGATTTAAGAATTTATATTTTACACTTAAAAATTAAACGTTTTATATTGTAGTCTCAATTGTATTAAAATTACGCTAGTTTTTGTTGATCATTTTGTCAAATATTACCCCATTGACCTTGATGGAATAAACAATAAATACTAATAGAATGATTATATTACAATATTTTTAATATAACAAGGTATAACATGAAAATTTTAATTTTTAAGGGTACAAAATAGATATTTTTAAATTTTTGGCGTACAAAGTGTAATTTTATCAATATTAAAATTTAATACTGTTGGTTTCGGAGAAAGCGTCAGCTATGATCGCGACCGTTCATGATAAGCATCAGGCGTCAGCCTACAGCAGTAGAAAAACATTGTTGGGTCCCACTTTCTCAACTCGTGGTAATATCCGTTGGATGTCTACTCTGATCTGATCGAATGGCTGTGGTTGCAAGTTGATTATTATAGAGTCAGACTTGAAATCTGTTGATTCAGCTGGCTTGAACGGTTCTCGAGGTGCGTGTCAATGGACGTCTTGGATTTGACTCTCTCTCTCTCTCGTTTTTCTGGCACGAATAAATGAACATTATCCACGTCGTTACTTAAAGTATAGTATAAGCTTTTTAAAGGATAATTTTGCTTTTACCACTTAAAGATTTTAATAATTATAATTCATTCATCAAAACTAAACAATCTTATATTTATACCTTTAATGTGTAGCAAAGTGATAAGTGTCAGATTTATCTATTGTTAGAGCTTTAATAATAGGATCATATCAACTAAGTGAGAGTAAGACATTTTTTTTTTGTCTTTTAGGTTGAATCATTTTACAAAAGCATGATTATATAGGGCTTGTTATTGAAGAGTAAATTTCATACGTAAGGACAAGTGACAACAGTCATCGGTTGATATGGTGTTTACACTCAAAATAGTCCAAAAAATACGTTAAACACGTGGCAATGGAGCCCACAAGGCACAAAGTTGGGATTACGTAGTCGACGAAATTCACATCCTTAACTTACAGGACACTGCTGTCCGACTGGTCTAGTGGACTAAGATGAGAGGTCATCAGCTAAGGGCAATGAGTATGACCCTCTTCAAAGAAGAATTGAGCAACATGGGACAGACAAATATGATTGTTAACCTCGGCTTAGGGTAGGGTCTCAAAGACTTAGTCTGCTTGAGCGGGCCTCCTAGTATGTGGCTCATTGTCCATTAAGATGTGCTTGATTGGGGCCCGGAGAGATTCTTAAGGTAACTGAGATCATAGTTTAGACCAACATATGAGATGATAGAACATGTGAATTGGTAGTTGAAAGACTGAAACTATATAGGTTTCTTCTATTAGGCACCTTGACAAAAGTCTCGAAAAAAGATTCATAAATGAAAGGGAAGACCCAAGTAGGAACGTCCTGGGGGCATGGTGGTCGTGTTCTCACAGTGACCAGTTGTAGTCATTGACTTTGGGAGCCTCTCTTTGACCTCGGTTGTTGCACCTTCCTCAGAGGGCGAGTCTAGGTTGCGTTCGAGGAAATATCATATCTGCTTAATTAATGATGGGACATGTGACTAGCGGTGAGCAGTCATCGATATCGCCGCAGTCAAGGTAATTGCAAGTCGGTGCGGGTGTCAGTGTGCAGAGACCGACAACCTTTGGGGCAGCTCAATCTACCCGGGCGTTGTGCTATAAATACTTACAATACTCGCCCAACACAAGATCATTCATTATTATTCACAATCTGAGTTAGGCACATAGATCGGTAAGAGCATTTACCATCTACAGATAGCTTCTGTCCAACTAGTTGATCCCTCCATTAATAGGCAACTCGAGTTCCGTCCATACCATTCACTTATTCTATTTATCATTTTGAGTACCCTTGACATAAACTCGTGTGTCAACCTCTTTTAACCTCTCAGTTACAAATTCAAGTTAAATTCGAGTTTAATAAGTTGGATTCAATTCTAAAAGCCAAAGACAACCCCAAATCGAGTACTACCTATTATTATTATGTTTGAGATTTTTTTGCCAAAGCTTAACTCATGGATTGAAAATCTCTTGTCAAGTACTGAATATTTTGAGTTGAACTCAGATTAATCCGTTCAAGTTACAACAGTAATCCAAATGGAAATAATTAAGAATATATGTAAGATATAAAAAATCCACGTCACATTAGCAATATAGAAAACTTCTTTATAAATCTTTGGTTTAATAGTACTCTTTATTTTGTAAATGTTTTATTTTCTTGAAGTCAAGGGTTCAAATTCCTCTCTCCTTCTCCCTTTCCCAAAAAAGAAGAAAAGCATTAAAGTAGGTCATATCATTTTTGAACTTTTGGTAATGCTCTTTCTGATCATTTCCGACATTATTAATCAATCGAAGATATCCCATGTTTTAGTGGTCATTTGCTTGATGCTGATGGGTAATTAAATCCCACCTCATCAAACTTGATGGGGCCAACTTGGGTGTGTGTGTGAGTATATAGGCCTTACTGCTACTTCCACTTTTAAGTGATTGTAGTGGTTTGGTTCTATTGTCTGTTTCAAAAAAAAAAAAACTAGGCACACCTCAAGTGCAGGTATTGCTGCATGATAACTCCAGATTATATTAAGCTCGTTCTCGAGAGGTATAACAGGTGCAGATAAAAATTTCATAATTTTATTAATGAAGACCTATCGAGATAGTCTCTGAGTGTTCTCCTTTATCCCCCACCCCTTCATTAACCAGCAAAAAAAAAAAAAAAATTCTTTGCTAGTATGAATAATAATACGTGATCATAGATCGATTAATTTTTAGTCATTAATCATGAAAATAATAGAGGTTAGTAGTTCGCTTAATGTCTATCGTTTCTGTTGTTGGATCTTAAAGTTGCGGGTTTAAATCGTATCGTCTTTCTCCCCCTTGACCAAAAAAGAAATCATGAACGTAACAAATGAAAATAGTAAAATAAACAAATCATACAAGTTATATTATTATTTGTTGAATAAAGAAGGTATAGCACAAAAAATACCTAACCCCATTGCTATGTAACAAACCATATCTCCAGTGATGTCATTGTGTTTTCTCCAATCATGGTGGTGCAAGCAAAACAGGACATAAAAACAAATCTTTTAACACTTTTTAGCAATACTCCAAAGGATAAAAAAAAGGCTTTGGCAGCTTCTCAGTTTTCAAATATTAGGGTGTGTTTGGTTGCTTGGAATCTGCAAGAAAAAGTGGAAGAAATCACAGTGAGAGTTGCACCTAGATGGAGGGTTAGTGGATTCTGATCCGTTTCGGTATACTTTCTCTCAATTTCTTTCGATGGTAGAACATCTTTTATTAATATACGAAATGTAATATATTATTGACGAGAATCGAATAAAGATGTATAAGAGGGGATCTTTATACTGTGTGAATGATAGGTAACAATGAATGCAATTGTACAATCTAAACTGTAGGCATATATGTACATGCCAACCATATAAATAATATGCCCTGAATCCTACGCAACTTTGCCAGACACCTACTGAGAAATCTCCAAAAGCAGTATTATAAATGCATATCTGTATACCTAACAAATGCAGGTAAATTCACTGAACTTCAGATGACTGGAAGGCTTTCAAAAATGAAAAACCCGAGTAGCTCAACTCAATTAACAGTCTTAGATGCACAGAGCCTAACATTGTTATAGGTGGATGATGTGTTTTCTCATACTGCTGGATGGCATTTCTCAAATCTGTATTTCAAAGCAATATAGACACAGCAACCAGATGAAGAATCTTCAAGAAAAAAATGAAGACATGGTAACAAATATAACAGTAAAACTTATCCATGGAGTTCCAAATGTATACAATTTGGATTTAGAGCTGCAAAAATATTCGTTAAATCGATAAGTACCTGATGATTTTTCGAGCAATGGAGGAATATTTCATGGAACAACAAAATCGCGATACTGACAGAAACACTTCAGATTAGATGATGAAATTTGATTGTAGATTAGCAAGCTTGCGCGTCCAGTTTCATACCATTTGCTACTTTGTTTCATACAGATTATGAAACAAAGATCATAACATTACAAGATATATATTCATTGTACAACAAGGACTCTAAAAACTTCCCTTATTTTCTGCTGAACAAACTTCTCAACTTCCCTCTTTCCAATCGCTCGAGAAGCTTCTTGGCACCTGGAATGTCCATCTCACTGAGCTTCTTGAGATAACCAATTGCCCCATATGAAATCATCAGCTTCTTACACTTCTTGCTTGAGGAGATCGAGGCAAGGCAGGAAACTGCATATTTTTTCGCGGTGTTTTGAGGATTTGGGTCGAGCAATTGGACCAAATTTGGCACGCTTTTATCATCCCTTTTAACCTCTCTACGATTCTGCGAAAGACTGACCAGGCTTGAAATGGCTTGTGCAGCAACCTCTCTTGCACCATTTGCTTTAGCCTCCAGCATCTTGATAAGTAGAGGAATACATCCCGCTTCGCCCACCAATTTCTTCATTTCTGCCGCACTGCAAATCCGGCAAATTGCTGATGCAGCCGCTTGCTGTGCACCCAATGATCCGGATTTCAGCACATGAACCAACCTCGGAAGCAGACCGAGTGAAACCAAAACTTCCATCGAGACTGAACCAACCAAATTTCTTAACGCCCCAACCGCAGATTCTTGAGGCAATGGACCATCAAGATAAACCAACAGGCTTCGAATTCCACCTTCTGAAACAACAGACTTTCGGAGATTGTCATTGCTAGAGGTGAGATTTTGCAAGCATTCAGCAGCATATTCTTTAGATCCCAACAAAATTCCACAATCGATGAGATTGATCATCACCTTTACAATCCCTTCTTCAGCAAGAGCTTGCCTCACCTCTGGAACAGCAGATATGTTCTTCAGAGTACAAGCAGCTGCGGATTGAGAAACAGAATCACCAGTTTGACAGATCTCAATGAGAGGTCGAACCCCACCATGCCCGACTATTGAACGAGCTGTTTCTGCAGACATTGACAATCTCTGAAGTGAAATTGTAGCCCTCTCTTTACCTACTGCACTACCGGACTCCACAAGCCTTATAAGAGGTGGAAGAACACCTTCCGACACGAGCCAATTCTCACAACTCCCAGATTCTGCAAGTGAGCAGATTAAGGTGACAGTCTTTTCTCTGATTCGGGGTGAAGTTGCAGTAAGTAATTGGACCAAAGCTGCGATATTGCTCCTTCCTAAAACGGCCAAAATGTTTTTTTCGTCCTCTTTCATTACCTCAACAAGGGTATCAATTGCTTTGTGCTTAGCCTCCAAGTGCCCGATCTGAAGACGAGCAAGCAATTCTCTTATATTGCTATGTACCCCATTTTCGGGTTCTGCTGAAGTACTAGCCACTGCAGAAGGCAATGTAACCTCACCAAGCACCCCGGTTTTGATCAAAAGCCCGCAATCTCGTAAATTCAAGTCCAGCTTCCCCGATAAGGCGTCAAGATCGCTCTGCATCCGAAGCTTCCCTTCATATCTCTCTTTCACACACAACTCTGCCAATTCAATTGCTTCGTTCAGTGTCCTTGAAACTGCCTGCAATTGCTCCTCACAAAGAGCATTCTTTGAGAAACAAGGATGGCTTGACAAGTTTGATAAACGCGATGGGATCTGCTCCAGTTTCGAAATTATCATCTTCCACCTACCGAGGAACCCTTTAACCTCCCTTGCCTTCTCCAATGCCACTGGAACAAGCTCTTGGACTCGTGATAGCCACTCTTCGGCGGATAATGTTTCGGCCACAACACCATGTTCATCATCTTCAACCATGATGATTTCAAAACCAACAAGGATCACACCGACAATCACAGCAGGAGAGAACTGAAATTAACAGGACCCAAACCTGTAGAACAAATGAACAATTACCCAGATGAGAAAAATGGTAAACAACTGAGATTGTTTGCACACAAAATGATCTGAACCTGGATCAAACACCTTGTTAAAGACTAAAAAACTCGAATTGAAACAGCCAGAACATTGTGAAAGATGACCCAGATGAGAAAATTTCTCAAAAATGTGGTCTTTTTGGTGCAAAATTATCTTAACATGGATCAAACACCTTGTCAAAGACCAAAAAAACTCAAATTCAAACCAGCCAAAATGTTTCAAGAGATGACCCAGATTAGAAAATTTCTAAAAGAGATGGTTTAGGTGCAAAATGATTCCGGGGAAGTAAGATTTGGAGAAACCAAACCTTCAAAAGAGGTACCCAGATGAGAAAATGATAAAGATGTACTGGGTTTCATATAAAATTAAAAGCTGTGGAGCAGGTTGCAATCATCAAGCATTAAATATACATTATACACATTAAAAATTACAATTATTTTTAAAAAGAGAGAGCTAGGATTAGGAGCTTCGAGAATCTGGTATGATCACAGATTGCTCGTTTACTGAAAACGAGACCAAACAAGCAATTACTAAGTACCTAATGAAGCCCCCACGAGTCTCTACCGAAAAGCTTTATCAAGTGATCATCATCCAATGCAAATGGACATAAAAATATCATAATGAATGCATAAAAAAAATGTTACAACAGTTGAATAACAGCTGATGAAAGTGAAAGAAGGAACTTTCCAGCGGCTATCCCATAAGTGTCCAATTAAGGCGGTCGGCAGATCTTTTCTAATTACCAAAATGCCCTTTTACATGTCAACCAAAATCATCCATCAAAATTTCATTTCGATGTATAGAGTCAATCACTCAAAAATGAAATCATCTTGTGAATATAATACCAAAACACAATACAATCGGAATGAAAAAAAATAATCTTAAAACATTGATCAAAACATATCGAAAATATCGGATATAGACCAAAACATATGGATAACTATTGGTAGTAAGTATAACAAGATACAAAGGAAAATATAGTGAGTTTGAGGGGCATTTGAGGGGCAATTGGAGTAGAATAATCTCCAACTTTACTTTTCAACCATTTGAATCGTATACTGGTGGAAATATATGCCTGGAATTTCACTACAAGCGTTGGTGGCTTGAATTAAATCTAATCCAAGGGCCCAAAGCTCCAACAGTGATGGTGGGCATATATATATATATATATATACTGTATTACTGATTTTGTGTAGAAAGTGAAAGAGACTTTGCTTTGAAGAGAAGGTATGAGTCTCAATCTACAGTTGTGCACTATAAGTACTGTATTAAATTCCCTCAAATGGGGCCAACTCTCAAAACATATCAAGAAAATTTGGTGTAATAAATACAAGAAAAACTGTAACTCTGTTTGATTTGTCTTTCTCCTCTCATTCAAAGGCTCGATCTTTAACACCCAACAACAAAATGCCACTCCAATGCTTCTGTAAGCTAAAAACAAAGATACATAAGATTTTTCTTTTTGAATACCCTAGTTTTAACATGGCTGACTTGTTTGTGACCTACGTGGATGGCCGAAGAAGATTAGTTGAGGAGAGCATAAGCTGATCCGGACCATTGAACCAAAGAAAGAAAAAAGAAGACAGATACAAATAACCCAACAAATGAAAATAAGTGCATAAATAAAGAGGGAAAAAAGTTCAAATATTTAGAGGGTATGTGAAGGAAAAGAAATCTGATTGTAGCCTTGAAGAAAGCAAGCAAGCAAAAACAACTTCAAGGACCAACCTTTAAGATTCAGAAACAAGAACCTTGCTCTTTTTTTCTCTCCAGAAAGCAACCACGATAGCTGGATCTTCAAATCTCTCTCCCTCAAAAAAGAATGGGAAAACCCACAAAAACTCACAAATCTAAATACAAATCTCTCTCTCTCTAGGAACTGCTACCTGGAGATGTTTCTCAACAATGGGAGATACCCACAAAAGCTTGATCTACAACATTGAGTCTACGTACTCCAGTCACTCTCTACTCCCTCTTTATCTCTCTAAAGATGCTTTCAAAAAATAGCTTTTAAGATTAGAATAGCAGAATTTGATATACCCAGAAAGCTGTTTCTATTTCCTGATGGGGAGAAGAAGACAATCAAACGGTCGATTTTTTTTTATAAGAATAAAACCAGAAGAATCATTTTTTGAAAGCAGAAGAATCTTAAAATAAGAAGAAAAGGTTGAAAAACTTACCCAACAAAAAAAAAAGTTTCAAAAACTTACCAGAAAAATGCTCGAGCTTTAACGGAAGCAGACAGAGCACATAAATAGCATTCAAAAATCAAACATCGTTCTTCATATCTCTCTCTCTCTCTCTCCCCCCAACGTAGAAGAAAATGTCAGACCTGGTCTCTCCTGTTACCTTCTCTCTCTCTCTCTACAATATATAATTATCTGCATTTTATATGTAATAGGGGCCAGTGTGCATGCCTGAGTGGTAAGAAAGGAGGGGGCTTAAAAGTCGAGCAAGATGTGAGATTGAACGGTTGTGATTGGGGGTGTAACAGTGAATCTAACCGTTGGATTGGTTGAAATTTGAAAGTGCTTTTTGATTAGTTTTACGTTACCGAGGAGCTGACAAGTTAGATGTACCATGCCACGTGTGACGTGGACACGGTTTATTTCTTTTTCTTTTTTTTAAAGAAAAATTACAATTTACATCCCCCAACTATGGTTCAATCTCAATTCATCGGTTCCTAAAATTGATACGGGCACCTTATGTATCCTAAAGACAACAAGGTCTCACAGGGTATTAATCGAGTCGAATTTTGTGAGTTTGAATTCGAGTCTCTCAAGTTCATTTTTTTAAACAAATTTAAAAAATTGTTCAAAGTCAATTTCTCTAAATCCAAGTAGCTTGACTGTTTTACATATAAACTAGTTGAGTTTTGCGAGTTTGAGTCGAGTTTAAAAAATTGTTCAAGTTCAACTCGTTTAAAACACGAGCTCAAGCTCGAGCTGAGTTTTATTCAAACTGAGCCAAAATAACTCGCATCGATTAACTTCCCTACTCAGCGGGACACAATTATTTGTTAGAGATTCCATCGCATTTATGTCGAAGGTCAAAACTATATCACTTGCTCTAAACATTGAATAATAAGTTCAAACAAACTAAGCTCAAATTTGTAATCAAGCTTAAACTCGAGTTCAAATGATGTTTAAGATCAAAATGTGATTTTTATAAATATAAATTTAAATTTATACCAACTTTGTTAGTTTTTGTTTTTATTGTTTGCCACGAATCTTTCAAAATGTCTAGTGAGAGAAGATTTTCAAATTTAAATAAAAAAAATAAGATTTTCAAATTTTGAAATAAAATTGTACCCAAAATAATGTCACATCGAATTACATAATGACAAAATGATTTCAAAACTTTTAGTGGAGTTTTTTTTTTTTTTTTTTGATAACTAACTTTTAGTGGAGTTTGAGCGGCACATATTCTTACAATTATTCACCTAACCTTTTTGATAACTTCAATCAATAGTCCCATTTTTTATTGGACTTGATTATGATATCGATAAAAAAAAAAATTAGAACGATATATCTAAAATTTATTATTTTAATAAATTTTTTTATAATTTTTTTGGGTTATTTTACAATAAAAAAATTTATCACTTTTATTGGTGTATTTTACCACTGTTGTGCAGGGCCGACCCAACAGTATTGAAAAAAAAGCATGGGTTTTAGGGCCTAAATTTTTAGAAGGCCCCATAATTTTAAGTACATTACTAGCTTACAAAAAAAATTAAATCCATTAAATTTTAAGCCCTACAAAAAAAACCCAAAAAATTAAATTCAATTAAAATTTTTATTGCAATAATTTAGCTCTATAATCCAATCTATAACATTAAAAACTTAGAAATTAAAAAAATACTCAAAAGTCAACTCATATTTACTCCCACTCTCTCTCTCTCTCTCCCCGATAAAAAAAATAAACAAAAGTTGAAATTAAACACTCTATTTCCCTCTCTGTGGTAAAAAAATAAAAACAAAAGTTGAAATATCTTTCTCAACAACATTGACACGTCTTTCTTTTGTCTCTCTCTCACATAAAAAATTAAAAATAAATTAATTTTTTAAAAAAAATAATACTAAAAATAAAAGACCTTTATTTAATATTTTTGTTTTAGACCTTAAATTGGTTTGAGCCGCCGCTGCTGTTGTGACGGTGACGGTGAGCATTAGGTTATTTGCTATCCTCAACAGTCTTTGTACTTGGTGGCTCCAAAACTTTAAAGCACTTGGCAAAACGACATATTTGCTGTCGTATTGTGATGGGGCTATAATTTCAATTGCCACATGATCATTTACCAAGTCCAGCTAGTTGCAGTTCAAATTTTCCGAGGGCCACTAGCTTTGTGGTTGGGCTGGGCTGGGCATAATTGGGGCTTACCATGACAAGCTCAGAGAGCAATGTCCAAAGTCAAAGCTAGTCTCAAAAATAAAAAAAAAAAAAAAAAAAGACAAGAAAAAGAAAAATAGTTTTTTTTTTTATTTGCTATAATACTAATCAAACCTAATATGTTGATCTAATTTGATGACTTAATCTAGTGCTATCATTGGGTTGGTAATACAACCCTATCAGTATTGAGACTTATCGCTATTCTGACGACAAGAATAATTTGTGTTGGCAAATTAGGTTTAATAACAGAGGTTTATAGGCATATCAAAAAACGAAAAAATTATAGTAATAATTTTGACCATAATTCAAACACCTCTGAAATCTACAGACGGGGTAACAATAATTTATGTCGACAAATTAGGTTTAATAACTTAGGTTTATAGGCATATTAAAAAAACATGAAAAAATTATCTTAATAATTTGGACCATAATTCAAACACCTCAGAAATCTGCAGACGGGGTAACAATAATTTATGTCGTCAAATTAGGTTTAATAACATAGGTTTATAGGAACATGAAAAAATTATCTTAATAATTTGGACCGTAATTCAAACACCTCCGAAATCTGCAAACGGAGCAACAGTATGTCGAAAACCAAATCAACCAAATCGTTCTAGTTTATCTGTAGCACATGATCATCATCCACGATCATACCTACTCTTCTGGCCTTCCACTTGATCTGTCGGTAGTTACTGAAATTTTTAAGCTAGGCAACCCGACAGGAATGTCAAGTATCAAAGTAATACCATTTGTATATAATTTGCTGATCTAATTTATTGGCCCAATTCATTTTGATTATTGATTGTCAATGAATCCGAAGAATGGATAAGGCTGGCAGACAATCTAACAATATCAAATAATTAATTCGATAAATTAGTTTCAAATAGTATTAAAACAACTATTAGCATGGCATTGGTGTCTATGTCCAAAAAATTGTGCAAATAGAAGAATGCTCAATCATTAGTTATTTTTTTTTTAAAAAAAAATCACTTGGAAAGATGAGACAATCCACATAAATACCAAAGTAGACAATTAGACATCAATGAACATTTTCACTACCTAAATGTTTATATGTTGGGAAAAGGACCCCACTTCAAATAAGTTTCTTGATACAATCTACCATATATATATATATATATATATACCAATCTATAGTGGCTAAATTTGTAACAAACAAAGCACAATGTTTTGTAATTTCTGTTATTTACTCCTCTATTTAGTGAGGGCCTGCTCTCCTGTTGTTGTTTTACTTATTTGGTTCGAGGCTATTATCGTTTTCAGTATACAGTACCATGTCGTTTGATTATCACTCGTTTTCAGTGTATACAGTATCTCATGTTGGTTGATTATCATTCGTTTTTAATATATAAAAATTCGTGTTCCTTCATATTTTCTTTAGCTATCCTATTAATTATAACAATGTTGCTAATTCTTGTGTTATGTCCTCAGATTATCATTTTTTTCTTTATGCTTATAATAGTTTCATGACATAGTTCAAACACCCATTTAACTTCATAAATACTACGACTAACCTATATCAATAAAACCTTAACATGATCATTGATATTAATCCCCGCGTTAGTTAATAGAAAGGTGAAATATGTCGTCACTGCTGATGCAGTATAACAATTATATTGAATATTTACTCGTGAAGAACATAGTAACATTTCTCGTGTCGAAAAGAGTTGTCGACCGAAAGGCCTAAGCAGTAAATACCACCATAGGAAGAAAAAATGAATTAAAGTCAAGTCTATCTCTCCAATTCTACTACAAAACCAATCTGGAAGCAAAAATGTTAAATTAGATATGCTAGGATATATAGTAATTATTTTCAACATAGTTATTTTTTGCCATTACAGAAGGCCTTCCCTACCTTAATAACTCTCTCTCTCTCTCTCTCTCCCCCATTGAACAGAAGCTTTATGTGTTGCATACATGGAGATTCACTCAATGCAACTAGTACCAGAACGTAGAATAAACATTAATTGTCTCTATTATATGGAGATTCTCTAAAGGTTGAAGGCACAAGAACTGAAGAAGACACCTTGAACCTCTTGCTCCTTGAAACCTCACTCCCAGTCCCACCAGTACTCACCTCTGGACTACTCACCCACCCAATATTCTGATCCCCATAACCTTCTTCACCAAAATAAGCTTCACTAGCCCCAGATACTACTGATCCTTCGTATTCGTCACCTCTTTGTCTGAATCCAACCCACTCAGTACTATTGTCCGACACACTTGAACTCTCCCAAGAAGAGGGCTCATCGGAAACATGAGGTACTATAATACTTGGTTGCACCACCTTCTCAATATTCTTCATATCAGTAGGGTTTTGGTATTGACTGTAACCCTTAAAGTGGAAGATACTAGCGAAAGTGAAATGGTCACTTACCCTACTTTTAGATGATTTATTTTCTGAACTCCTAGCCATGATACTGTGTAGATTCTTGCTCAGCTTGGCTTTTAAGGAAGAGAAACTGATTCCGTGGCGGCTGTCTGATTCAGACACGAATCCACCATTAGAGAGTTGGGATGATGAAGATGATGAACCCGATTGATGATCAGTAGGGTTTGGATTCACTGCAGCAAAGTTGGTCCGGGCATTTTGGCCACGGAGGGCTCGGGCCGCTTCGTCATAGGCTCGGGCAGCTTCTTCGGGGGAGTCATAGGTTCCTAGCCATAGCCTTACTCTCTGTGATGAGTCTTTGATCTCAGCAACCCATCTTCCAGATGGTCTTTGTCTTACACCGACAAATCGACGAATTGGTGATTTTGTTGGTTGTGTCGCGGTGGTGGTCTTGGTGGCAATGGTGGTTTCCGATCCTGCCATGAACATGAAATTTACGAGGAGGGTTTTTTTTGGGTTATGATTAGGGTTTTTTGAGGTTGAGTGAGAGCTAGAACTAGAAGGAGAAAGTGGTTTGATGTTTCTTGAGGAGGACACATAAATATGGGAGCATAAATAAGGAGTTTATATCAATTTGGAGCAATATTTTATGCTCTTCTCAATTATTTGTTTGTCTTATTTCACAATATTTTTAATTCTTATTCTTGTTTTGATGGAGTTGTAAACTCCATCACCTTGGCTTCATTTGAGAAGGTATATTGAAAACTCTTATGATCTCATCAGTCCTTATCATCTCTGTGAGAGTAAACTCGAGATACCTACAATTACTCATAAACCACAACTATCAGTTGAACTCAAGAGACATTAGCGGAATCGAATCTCTGATGTTTGGGTCTATAATTCGTCTAAGTTCAACTCCACCGCTGGGTTACCTATGCGGATTTAACATATTTATTAAAACAAAAATGGTTAAGGTATAATGTATACTAATGAGTGCCAAAAAGCTTGGCTTATTCAAATGTATAAATTGAACCGAAGCCACATGATTCATGAATCAAGTTTGATGATGCATTTTAGGCTGACCATCAGCAGTTTCATCAACTAGTACTTAACCAATCATGTTATTGTTTCTTTTTTTATTTTCTGTTCTTTTTTTCTAGGGGGGGGGGGGGGGGGGGGGGAGAGAGAGAGAGAGAGAGAGGGGAGGGGAGGAGGGTGTGGTTTTGAATTGGCATTATTTCATGAGGAGTTGCTATAACAATGACTTATAGCAATTCTCGACTCTTATTATAATAATGGAGTTTGAGAGAGATAAGTGAAAGACAATTTATCATAAACATATCAATTCTTGACTCAAATTGCATTGTATCAGTAAGGTTGGATTGATGTATTGATCTGTTGTGAATACATCTTAAGCAAAAGGATCAAAGTAGTGAGAAGCCAACAAAAGAAAGGCCGTCAGAGCTTGTCATCTTGTAGATGATTAACGAATTTAAAATCCGGCGAGAAAGCTTGGAGATACTTAGAGAGAATTATTTGTAAGTCCCCACAGATACGTATCATGTCTTTTTTATTGTTTTCATTTCATTGACCAAAATGACCCTAAAAATGGACTAATCAAAGATTAATATTCCACTGATTATGAAGTGGGTTAGTGGAAGTTTAAGGGGGTAATTAAGGAATTTTTTTTTGTGTGTGTATTATTAAGTGATGGTCGTTGGATTAGGACTCTAATCATTTAAATGTGGTCTTGGATTCCCTACATGTCCATTGCTTGAGAGGTGGAAGTGAGAGATTTGGCACATTGTGACATGGAATTTGGGTTGAAAGCACGTGTGTGGAATGACATGTGGCATGTGCCAAATACCAAAGTTTCATCATTGGTTGATTTTAGTATTTTTTTTTTGGTCCGACAATATTACGGGAGACGATGAGGTTCGAACTCATAATCTTAGGGTCCAATAACAGATCGATAACCATTAAAACAACCGTTAACCTCATTTTGATGATAATTTGGTGAGATGATCCATCATTTTTTTATAAAAATGTCTTATTATTTCTATGCTATTATCTCGTTGATGATAAAAAATCGTTCTAATCGATCATATATAATATGTGGAATTTTGTGTCAAATCACTTATTAATCACTAGTATAGAACTAGTAATGAGTAATGTCAACTTGATTGGTAGATGTCGTCAATCTCTTCCTTAAAGATTGAGATGAGCCGATATCAATCGGTGGTGTAAAAACACTTCTTAATGTCGAATTCAAAAAATCAGTAAGAAGTTCCCCACTCTTCTTTGATTTGTCTTAGGGCACGACTTCTTAATGCCAAGTGGCAGCGTCGACCCGAGTGAAAGTGCGATGTTTCTGAAAACTCGGGGGTAAATGGATTTGAGTACCATTCTAGTCGCAATATTATGGTTTTACTAATGTTATCATTATCAAATAGCAAAAAAATCCTAATCGTTATTGACAATTGTAAACTCCGAATGTGAGCAATTGCATGTACATGATGCTCCTACGAGCAATACAACCTTGTCATATCTAAATCGTGTTGTGTTAATAAATGTTTTAATTGATACCTATTATATTTATTGTCTTGTGTAAATTCGTTCATGTTTATTGTATTTTTATCATGTATAGTCAAATTTTTGTAGTCTATAATCAAGTTCTTGTCGACTCAATTATTAAATAAATTTATCGGCCAAATCCACGAATATTGGATTCATATCGATAACTAGGGTTGGTAATCGAGCCAAACTATTCAGGTTCAACACGAATTCGACTTGTTTGGGCTCCACTTGTTTTTTAAACGAAGTCAAACTTGAACAATTTTTTAAACTTATTTAGAAAAACGAGTCTAAAGGGCACGACTCGAGCTCGTAAAACTCCGTTCGTTTATATGTAAAATAGTCGAGTTAATCGGGTTCAGCTCATTTTTTAAACGAGCCGAGTCTAAACAATTTTTTAGACTCATTTAGAAAAAAAAATGAACTCGACAGACTCGACTCAAACTCGGAAAACTCGACTCAATTACCAATCAGCCTTGTCATATCTAAATCGTGTTGTGTTAATATATGTTTTAATTGATACCTATTATATTTATTGTCTTGTGTAAATTAGTTCCTGTTTATTGTATTTTTATCATGTATAGTTAGATTTTTGTAGTCTATAATCAAGTTCTTGTCGACTCAATTGTTAAATAAATTTACCAGCCAAATCCACTAAGATTGGATTCATATTGGTAACTAGGGTTGGTAATCAAGCCAAACTATTCAGGCTTAGCTCAAATTCGATTTGTTAGGGCTCCACTTATTTTTTAAATAAGTCAAACTTGAGCAATTTTTTAAACTTGTTTAAAAAAACGAGTCGAAAAAGCATGACTCAAGCTCGTAAAACTCCGTTCGTTTATATATAAAATAGTCAAGTTACTCGGGTTTAACTCATTTTTTAAACGAGCCGAGCTTGAACAATTGTTTAGACTCATTTAGAAAAAAAAAAATGAGCTCGACAGACTCGACTCAAACTCGAAAAACTCAACTCAATTATCAATCATATCGATAACATACATTGTATCGGTTAGTGTTCGTTGTCATTACCATTTTTGTGATAAATTAATTAATTGTTAGTCTGCTACCACAATAATGAGCATGGTTCAAAATTGTGATTTTTTAGGCAAGTTGGTAATGTCCTTGCCTTTTTGCCCCTTTCGTTAACTTCAACATTAAAATTGTAAAACCTTGTCTCATTCTCACTTTGATAATATCATTATTGAAAAAAAATAAATTGTCCTAATTAGTCACTCTCAACATAGCAAATAAGTTACATTAGTTCCTCAATCATTGGCTTTGGATACTAATCTACCCCAGTTTCATATCCGATTCGTTTATTAATTCATGTTTAATAAATCATGTCATATCGAGTTCATATCTTGTTGTATAAATCATATGTAACCGGTATATAAACAAGTCATATCGTGTATTTCTTTTGATTAATTTCATTCATATTCGATTCGTTTATTAATTTTATCGTGTAGGTTCCACTCGTTCGAAAAAAAGATGGTTTATATAATATTCAAAACCACTAATTTTATATCGCGTCTATCATATCTTGACAAACTTTCATGCATTTAAAACAATGGAAGACAAGATTAATGAATTTGTGAGGGTAACTCCGGTGAAAATATATTAAGAATTATTATCTCAAGTTTTTAGGTTTGAATCTCGTAATAGAAATCGTGTTTGATCTAATTTGAATTTTTATCTCAAGTTAGAGTTGCAGTCATAAATTCAAATGACGTGTGATTGGGATGGTTCTCAGTTATTAACATAAAGATAAATACATGCATAATTGGTGAATGGAAGAAGTTAATCTCTTATCTCAAGAGGTGAAACATTAAAAAGCTTTGTTGATTGGAGAGGTTGAACTATTTATTGAAACCACACATTTTGCTTACAAAAACTTTCACAAGCAAAGTGGGTTTTTTTTTTTTTTTTTTCCTGATAAATGAAGCTATGAGCAATCCTATTTGAATCATTGTGATTGGATTGATAATAACACTCGATATTAGTTAAAACCTGCAACTGGTCCAAGAACAGTAATAATTTTAATCAGTTATTTAGGTCTAACAATTTTATAAACCGATGCGTTTGATTATCTAATTTCTTTACGTGTGAGCGAGAGTTGCGCTTGAAAATTGAGAGAGAATAGTCAAAGATTGATATACATTATTGAACTCGTTTTCTAACCACTTAAAAGTGAGACGAATAAGAGTTTGGAGTAATAAGATGATTCTTCCATTAGCTATCCTCCAAGAACACGTCAGTGTAGAATGCTTAGGCTGGGCTGGTTTTGTTTGTTTTGCACTGAAAATGACAATCCACCAAAGAGAGAAAATGATATATAGGTAGGTGTTGTGCATATCTTGAGAAGATACACAATAAGTACTTAAAAAGATCTGAATCGTTGTTGTACTTTGTGTAAACAGGACTTTATGTTTTATTATATAGATGACACAAATGGTGTGAAGTACAAAAGAATACTTGATAAACATCTAACTAAGGAAAGGTAAATGCAATTATGATTAATAATTGAGTCGAGTTTTGCAAGTTCAAGTCAAGCTTGTCAAACGAGTCAAAAAAATTATTTAATTTCTACTCGTTTAGAAAACGAGTCGAGCCGAACTCGAGTAGCTCGACTATTTTACATATAAATAAATCGAGCATAAAAAATTGTTCAAGTTCGACTCGTTTAAAAAACGAGCAGAGTCCGAACCGAGTCCAAAAACTAACCCTGAGTAGCTTGACTCGATGATCAACCCTAAATGCAATGAACCAAGGAACGTGAAAATTTGATAGTCTTAATTTATTATTTCATAAAATTGAAGAGGTTTTTCTCGAACTTTTTTTCTTTTTAAGTCAAGGTTTATTGCATATTGTCTTGTAGATATAGGGTAATGTGTGATTATTCTTTCATAAAAGAACGATGATTTCTTTGAGGTATTTTTATCGTTGATTGGTCAATTATTTAGTAAAAAATTGTGTTGTGTCTTTGAAACCACTTAGAGAGAGAGTCTTAGTTATTATTTCATAAAATTGGCGAGGTTTTTCTCAAACTTTTTTTCTTATAGATTCAATGTTTATTGCATATTGACTTGTAAATACATGGTCGTGTGTGATTATTATTTCATAAAAGAACGATGATTTCTTTGTGTTGTGTCTTTGAACCACTTAGAGAGAGGGGAAGACACTTGACCTCTCTTCATTCTCTACAGGGTTTTAAACCTTTCTTTAACATAGCTGATGATGCACAAAACTGTCTTCGTGCAAGATCAACAGTCAAGAATATCAACGGGTGTGATTAATGAGCAATTAGCATGTAATTAATGGCAATCAAGAGTAAAACAATAAATAACGGGTCAACACAAGAGATTTATAGTGGTTCGGTTTCGGGTGACCTACGTCCACTCTTTCGAATGGCAGTGTTTGTCGGTGTTCTTTATTGATGAATAACAATCAACGAAGTGTTACAGAGCTTGAGAGAGAGAGAGAGAGAAGGAGAGAGCAAGTATGTTGGAGATGTTTTCAGTCTCTCTTTACCCTTGAGAGGGCTTACATTATATAGCAATGGTGAGGCGGTGCCGTGAGGAAGAGGTCTTCCACTATTTTGGTAAGTGCAATCATGGTAGGAGTAGACCTCTTTGGTAAGCACAAGTAAGGTAAGAGTAGATCTTCGCATCCCATCATTCTCTCCCTCGTGTTTCTATTCAGTCGGAGGAGATTCCTGACTTGGATTGGACTTTAGGCTTGGACCTTGAGTTGGAATAAGAGTAGGAGTACTGGAGTACCAAGGCAAGGGAGCACCATGGGGGTAGGCGCCCAGTGGTCGGCGCCCCATTGTTGGCGCCCAATGGTGGTCATCCCATTGGTGTCTTCTTAGGCCTTGACCTTCTAGTGCATTCTTCCTTGGGATATCATGGTATGAGGAGAGGGCAAGTGAGGAGTTGAGATGATGAGTGGGGAGCTCAACCAAGGGGTCGGCGCCCATGGGGCTGCCATAGTCGACGCCCATAGTCGACGCCCATAAGGCTTCGACTGTCCCTCGACTCCTTCGCCTCTTCTCCGTTCTCCTTAAATGGGTGACCCGACTTGATAGGTTTTGGAGACTTGGATTAATCCCGGGGCCCATTGATATTCGGGTCTTTCTCGACTTATTTTCATCGGGCTTAGCCCAGTTGAATTTGGACTCGTCAATAGGTAACAACGAGCGAGATAGAGATGGAAGAGATCAAACACGGGAATAAGAAACAAGCTCGCTTTCCTTGTTTAATCATTTATTTTTTCTATTACTATGATATGCTCCCTTGCACAATAATAATTTCACTGAAGAGAAAAAAATATATATGAAAAAAATATTGTGAAATAAATTCTTTTTCTTTTTTGTGTAAATTTTGAAGTAAATTCATCGGTGAAAAAAAAGAAGGTATGGAACATCTAAATATATAGAATATATGGTTAAAGATGTGGCGTTACTTATCGTGAAGGCCCATGGGCAAGATTCTTAGGCCCAGGCCCAGTGCTGTTTTATTTTTTTTTATGCTCAAAATTCAAAATAACATACAAAACCAATTTTTTTGGTCATATACAAAACCAATTAAAAATGACGTATTTACATATTAAATTATAATTGCTGCTATGGTCAATGGCCAACCCATGGTCCAAGATGCCTGGCCCAAATCCTGATTTTTCTGGAGTGGACTGCCAGGGCCCAATATGATGGCGGCCCATGCAGGCCACTACTTTTGGTGGTGTTCACTGTTGAGGAAGCTCAATTAAAAGTAATAAGGAATCTCAAACTTCGGAATTATACATGCACCAAGGGTTAGCAAGCAGTTGGTCTAATTGTTAACACCCCTAATTTTGTATCTTAAGGTCACAGATTCGAATCTCGTCGTATCCCTCTCTTGTGTTTGTGTTTGACAAAAAAAAAAGAAAGACTTTTTAGAAGTTGGTCCACATTTGTGGACTTTTGGGAGAAGAAGGACATGTGTGTTCTTTTTGGAACTTAAAAGATAACTAAAAGTATAAAGATTAATTTATCCTTAATGAAATAATAACTATATTACAAAATGAAGAGTAACAATAACAGTAGCAGTAATAGTAAGACAGAAATAGTAACAACGACACAGTAACAATAACAGCCACTGTCACAATAATACGATCACATTAACAACAATGTCCGTGTGGGTAGGGTATAAGGGGCGATGGTTAGGAATTGAAATACTATAGAGTGGTAGTGGACTAGACAGCAAAACGATTACAGTAACAATCATAGTCACTGTTAAAATTCTACGAAACTAGACAATAATGTGATTAAATAGTCACACGATCACAGTAACTACCACAATCACAGTTAAAAATTTTACGAACCTAGACAGTAACGTGAACTAGATAGTCACATGATCACAATAACAATCACGGTGATAATGACAAATATAGTGAATTTCGTTGTCATTGTTCAAGTTTCAAGGTGTGAATTTAAAATATATTTTGCTTAATACCAAAAAAAATCATCCTATTTAATCGACCATAATTATTAACAAATTTGTTTTGTTAAGTTTCTAATACATTTCATCGAACACCATTTGGGCATACATATAAACTTTTTTTCTTCATCAATTTCAAATTCTTCTACAAAAAAAAAATAATAATTAAGACGGGCATACTCCAGCAACTTTTATTTCCTCTCCAACAACTCCGTAACTTCCTTCACTCCAGGGGGCTTTGCTCTACCCCAATTATTCGTTACCGACTGCTTCAATTCCTTGAATATCCTCGACAAATCCTTCCCTGAGATTTGAAAACTACAAGTAGGTAGAATTGATTTGTGATAGTTACTTTGATTTAATGTTTCACCCACTCAAAAACAACACTTGGGACATTTATTTTCACCAAAACAGATCATATGAATGACATAAAGTTGAACATGCTCTAAATCATATGAATGACACAGAATAATCCTTTCTAGGAAAAAAAAAGTTGGATAAAATTGGAGAGACAGGAGGACTAGGCCACATCCAAAACATATAAAGTAGAAAAACTGACAATCCACGAAAAATAAGGAACAACCCAGATATTTTCTGTCACTCCTTCAAGGAATCTTATCAGCCGCCAAATCCCCAGACCACCTCTCCTCAGCCGTCTGATGAGAAAACCACTTAAATGGGAGGGTCAAGATTCCAACTGGGACCCATTGTAATGCTAGTCCAAGGGAGCAAGCCAAGAAAACGAATAGCATGTCTCTCAGCCACATCATTCATGGAATTCTTTGGTCTTATACATTGACTCCACTCAAAGGGATTAGGATTCCCTATGGGTAACTTGTTTTGTGATTCCCCTTGTAAACTTGTTTCGAAAATGTTTCACTTTTTTAGGGGTGTCTTGATCTGGGTGAGTCTTTGTCACCGTCTTGTTTGACTGTTTCCTGTGTTGGTATTACCTTGTTGGATTTTGTGGGTTTATTTTGCAGTTTCCTTGAATTGGGTTGTCCGTAATTGATTTAAAAAGTCTTTCAATCTCCTCCATTTCTTGACGAATCTTTATTTGGGTTTGTGGGGTTTTTTTTTTTTTGCAGTTTCATTGAATCTACAACAATCTTTCAAGTTCTCCCATTTCTTGATGAATCTTGATATGGGTATTTGTTGCTACTTTCATTCCCTTTGCGGATTGGTTTTTTGCAATCTATTTATCTAGGGTGTTCTAATTAGACTTCAGTTTTTGGGAAATTGGGGTTGAGGAACTGGGGAATTTGGAGGATGTTAGGCTCGGGTATGAATTTGATTACCACAGTGATTGGATTTGGGATGAGTGCCACTTTTATTGTATTTGTCTGCACTAGACTAATTTGTGGGAGGCTCCGGCGGACGGAGTCACGGCAGATGTTTGAAATTGATGCAAGGACCGATATCGAACTGGTAAAAACTGATACATACCTGTGTTAGATTTGCTTATTTCAGCAGTTCTTGGCTTTTCCTGGTTCACTGACCTGTTCTGTTGGCCTTGTTGTTTGCTGAGATGTATTGATCTAGTAATCCTCACCCATCATATTAATGTTGCTAAGTCACTAAAATGCAGTTGTTCTACCTTGGAATTTTTCCTGACATTGGCAAAGAGCTTTGATTTGTTTATTTGAGTAGTTTTTAACTTTTCTTAGTTCACTGACCTATGTTGTTGCCTGTTTTGATATATTGATTTAGTAATCCTCACCCATCACCTTGTTGTTAAGAAAATAATCATGTCAATGTTACTGAAATGCAGTTTTTAAACCTCGGAATTTTTCGTCACATTGGCAAAAAAGACTTTTTGTTTTTTCCTGCAACAATGATTGTTGGTCATAGCCATTCATCTGAGTTTTTGTGCCTGGATGAACCAGAATTTTTTTTGACAAAAATAGTGGTGCTTGGATGGTCGATAAAGCAATCAATTTCAACCGCAAAGCATTTATGTATGAATGATACCATAGCAGAAAGAACATTTACTATACATAAGGTGATCTAGTGGACAATCAAAGCAAAGCAGAACCATAATTTCAATGTTGAGATGACCTATATTTCCAGATTCAAGAAATGGGCTAATTTAAACTGGTCTGTGATTGTAGTATGCAGCATTCGAAAGCAAGGATGTTTTTTTTTCTGGTTTGTGCCTTTCCTCTCGAGTGTATTTACATACAGACATGCACTCATATTTACGCTCTTAAAAGTGTGGGTGCGCATGAAGCTAATGTAGTTTTTTCAATGGCACTGTCATACATTGTTGTAGAAATTGTCTTGTGAACATTGACGCAAACTTTGTTTCCCTCCCACCTGCATATATTTTTGCCATGTTGAGTGGCACCCCCATTTAGGCTCTAACACAATGTCATAGCTGCAGTCTTCTTGCACGTATTAAGACTGGTACAGTCAAAGATAAGGGGATTTGGATTTAATATCCTTTTTCTTAATTTCTGGCAGCCAGAATATCGTAATCCTGGCCTTGAACCAGTTGTCGTTGCTGCAATCCCAACAATGAAGTTTGACCGTGAGGCTTTCAGTTCTATGGAAGATGCACAGTAAGTGTAGCCGCCTATATTCAAGGGCACTCATACAAAATAAACTCTTGCTATTAAACATACAATCTATTGAGTTCTTGTCATATTGCTTAGCAGACCTCTAATTAGCTTCTAGTTGTTTATTATCTGTCTCTACTCAGCCTGTGGATATTGAGAACCTGGTACAATAGGGTGTGGTATGTTATATAAATTCTACATGCCAGGACTCCACATTTTAGGAACCAATCTAGTAAAGCTGGCAGTTTTCATTGTTTTAGGCTTGCTTCATGTTTGAGCTATGGGTTTATCAGTGTTGAATTCAATTGCTTCCAAGTGGGAGATTTGTTATTTTTCCCAGTAAATTGAGGAAGATTAGAACTTATTGATAAAGAAATCATTCTATTTTTGCTCTAGAAGAGATTTAATCCCTTATAATTGCAGGTGTACAATATGTTTGGGGGAGTACCAAGAAAAAGAAGTACTGAGAATCATGCCCAAATGTGGCCACAGTTTTCATCTCTCTTGCATTGATGTATGGCTAAGGAAACAGTCTACTTGTCCAGTTTGCCGTCTTCCAGTACAGGATTCCTTTCAAACAAGACATATCCGGACAGCAACGCGTAATATGGCCGATTCTGTTGATAGTCCAGAGATTTCAATTGAGTATTCTCAGCAATGGCTGCTACCAACTGCTGCACGCTCAGAAGGTAGTCAAAGTAACGAAAGGCGCGCTGAATCTGTTTCGATAAACCTGGAACCGACTCCTTCAGGCGAAGCACAAGTAAGATCATGATTCAGAACTGGTTGCAGTCCATTATTCTTTCTCGGAATTCGTCAAACCGGTCTGCTTTCAATGGCTCTGGATAAGAAATGAGGGCTGGGTTTCCAGGCATTGAAATTGCCAGATGAAGCAGGTGCTGCACACACCTTGTTTGCTGGGTAATGAATCTCATTTGATGATTTGAAATCATTACTGATAATTTTGAGAGTTGTGGAGTTTGAGGTTATATTGTGCTCTCTTCATTTAAGCATACACCATTTAGTTTTGTACATTATATAGTAAGTTATGAATGTTCCAACTATATATTGTGATTCTTCTGCAAATTTTTACCTGATTACCTGAAGTATTAGAACTACTTGTGCATATTCTTAACAAGAAACATGTCCAACCTTCTGGCTGCATTTTTTCTCACTCCAAAACCATATACTTACAGATTCTCCTAACTAATCATCCAATTTTTGAGGAACATATAAATGATTCCGAATTACCACAAATCTCAATGCCCAAGAATTGCCAATTGATCGCGTAAATAACTAATAAGTGGTTTGGCCAATAGTGGGCCAAGAAATATTGAATGGTGATGTGGCCGGGGGTTTCTGAGGAAACGTCAATTTCTATTGGCTTATTTGTCAAAAAAAAATGAGGGTATGCTATAAAAAAATAATTTATGTCCCAAATTCTCTACGGTGCAAGTCGGACGAGTTAAGTAATCACTTCGACTTTAATCCGAACTCGATGTTTTAGTACAAGGATTGTTGTTGGATAGACTAAATGGAGGAATACATCTAGGGGTTGTTTGGTTGCAGTATTAAGGGGTGTGTTAAGGAGTTAAAAAAAATGAAAACTCTTTAATCGAATATAATATTTTATTTGGTAGACAAATTTGATTCCGTATTAATTTCAAAATGTATACTAATCGTATACTTTTCGTATATTTTTTATACCATAGACCTGTATTATAAAGGTATTTTAATACCACCAAGAGAGGTGATATTATAATTTAACTCAAATGTATTATTGTACACATTTATTATTATAACCTCACAATTAATAAGTCCAAATTATCATCAACATAACAAATACTGATTGAAGGTATTTTTATTAATTCAATATTATGAAATAATTCTCTAATCAAACAACGATTTGGACTAAATAATTACTATTCAACGCTTATATTGTATATTATCAAATACTAGATAAAATTACTTATTATTTTAATACACTATTTAATCTTATATTTTGTTCATCTATGTTGTATTAGACTGAATTTTTTAATACAATTCATTTATTTATAATACGACAACCAAATGAGCCTCTGGTGTATTATGTGATAGACTTACACCCTTAAAAGATAAGTTCTATAGAAAGGTTATAAGTCCCGTCTTGTTTTTATGATACTAAGTGTTGGACAACTAAGAAATAATACATTCAATGACTAAATTTAATAGAAATAAGAATGTTAACATAGATGTATGTTAAAATTAAAAAACATGAATCGAAAACAATTATATCCATGAAAGAATAGAGGTACACTTACAAGAGATAAAACTAATGGAGAATCAATTTAGGTGGTTCAAAAATAATTACAAACTATCTGTTTCAATACCGATAAAAAAGAATGATATGATAATTATTGAGAGTAAATATAAAAAAGTAAAAAGCTATGTTGTATTAGACTGAATTTTTTAATACAATTCATTTATTTATAATACGACAACCAAATGAGCCTCTGGTGTATTATGTGATAGACTTACACCCTTAAAAGATAAGTTCTATAGAAAGGTTATAAGTCCCGTCTTGTTTTTATGATACTAAGTGTTGGACAACTAAGAAATAATACATTCAATGACTAAATTTAATAGAAATAAGAATGTTAACACAGATGTATGTTAAAATTAAAAAACATGAATCGAAAACAATTATATCCATGAAAGAATAGAGGTACACTTACAAGAGATAAAACTAATGGAGAATCAATTTAGGTGGTTCAAAAATAATTACAAACTATCTGTTTCAATACCGATAAAAAAGAATGATATGATAATTATTGAGAGTAAATATAAAAAAGTAAAAAGGGATGTCAAAATTAAATTCAAATTAAAATAGATATTATAGTGAGGGAGAATTCGTATAATTAATATAAAAAATGTTGGATACGACTTTGTTAAGGAGAATTGATGAAGCATAGATGAGATTCGGGTTCGATCCTAAAATTCTCATCTTTGGCCCATGAGCCACCCCATTCGGACCCAACCCGGATTGTTAGACAGTCAATACCAAGACAACAAACACAGACTGCCTATATATAGATATATATATACAGAGAGAGAGAGGAGAGAAAGAGAGAGCGAGAATATGGACATGGTGATGACAGAGGTCCCAACGCTAGCAATATCAGAGCTAGTAAGGGCACTAGAACAAGCAACCCTAATGGCAAAACAACTCCCAAACACCACAGCCCCTTCCCAAGTCCTCCAAATCCACTCCTCTCTCCACTCAGCTCACCACCACCTGTCTTCTTTCCTCTCCCAAACCACCCACCAACCACCCCACAATCCACCACCGCCACCCCACACAACCACAACAGAAAACTCCATCACCTCCGCCGTGGGCGCCGATGAGAAAGACGCAGAGCCGATGCAAGTGGGCGATGATGATGAAGTTGAAATGGAGCAGAATTCGAAGACAACAGTTGAGAGGGTTGAGGAAAAAATGAGGGATTGTTTTATTCAGAATAAGAGGGTGAAGAGGCCGTTGTCGCCGACGGCAGCGGCCGTGGCGGAGCTGCGGCGGAGCTCTAGGGATGAGTTTGTGAGGGATTTGGAAGAGTTTGATCCTCATGGGACTAAGTTGAGGTCTTTGGAACTTATTTATCAATTCCATGGTTGAATGTGAATCAATGGCATTGAATGGACAGACAGACGGACCATTTTGTTTGTAATATCATAATCTAGTGGTCTTTGTAAAATTAAAGACTAGTACTTTGTAAGTCTTGCTTGACTTCTGTGTGTGTGTGTGGGTGAGATAGAGAGAGAGAGAGAGATCCAATGTGTGTTGTGGTGAAAAAGGAGGCAAACCTATGTTTCCCAATTCAGAATCAGAAAACCCTAAGCTAACGTGGCAAAATTTACGAGCGATAAATTCAGACATCTTGACTTTAAATTTTAATATTTTAGTCTTGATATTAATAGTCTGTATTTGATCGAATTGAAAAATAAATTAATTGAAATACATGTACTTTGACTCGAACATTCTTGATCGGTTTAAATATTAACACTTTCAAGTAATCGTAAATCACGTGTGTTGCATAAACAAGATAAAATCAAGATTTTACCTTAAGATAGTAATATGAGATTATGATTGATAATCGAATTGAGTTTAGCGAGTTCGAACTAAATTTGTCGAATTTGTTTTTTTAAACGAGTCTAAAAAATTGTTCAAATTTAGCTCGTTTAAAAATAAGTTGACCTCGAACCGAATCCAAAACGAACCGAAATTGAATAGCTCGACTATTTTACATATAAACGAATCAAATTTTACAAACTTGAACCGAACTTTTTAGGTTCGTTTAGTTCGAACCGAAATTGAATGACTCGACTATTTTACATATAAACGAGTTAGAATATTGCAAGCTCGAACCGAACTTTTTAGATTTGTTTTTCTAAATGATATTAAAAAATTGTTCAAGTTTAGCTCATTTAAAACACGAGCCGAACTCAAATTAAGTCTTACACGAGTTGAATCCGCACCGAGCCCGAGTACCTCGACTCGATTATCATCCTTACCTGAGATCTTCCCATCCGACCTAAGCAGACTGGTATTATTGCACTCCACTGCATGTTCAGTTAGTCCAAATTACAATGTAAGGTTGCAAGTATAGAATCACAAGAGCTATAACAGATCATAATTGCAATCTCTCATTTAATCATCTGAGCTGGTTTATGAAAACATAATACCTATTTACACACAAGGGGATGATAATACAACACTACTTCTAAAAGCTTATTCTTCTGGAAGTTATGGTATCACCAAAAAAAAATTTAACCACAATATAACATCTTATGATACAATTTGCAGGGTGCCCTTGGATTATGATTATGGTGGTTGGAATCCAGAAAATGTCCCCATGTGGAAGATCCTGCTAGAGAACCCCGAAAGCAATTCTGTAAAACAGAGATTGATCGTAGCCTGCAAGATTTCCAATTACTACCAGAGCAATTTCAAAACGATGACTTTCCACTGTTGAGCTCCTTGTCCAATCAAATCTGTGGAGTAGGCTCAAGCCAAGGTAATCCGAGGACTGGATGCATATGTTCCATGTAATCATACGAAGGATGTCGGATGTGTTTGCCCTCCAGAGAAGCTTGCTATCCTTTCACAAGCAAATTATGCAGCACCACAAAATTATCCAATGAGAGCTCCTCTGGCCTCGACTGCATGAACAATCAGCATACATGAAGTTGTTGGGTTAAAATTTTGTGTTGAGTATCAAACAATGGGACACATTAAAAACCAATACTTACTGTGGCAGGAAGGCCAACATTTCCAAGAGCTTCTTCAATCTCAGAGGAGGTACATATGTGCTGTAACGTCTTACGCAACATCTTACGCTTCCCATTAAATGCGGAATTGACCTCAATCCAATAAGGACAGATGCATATTATCAGTTCCCTAATGGAAGATAGCGACTTAAAGGGCTATAACTATCACCGCATATTCTGTAAACGGAAAAATCAGCCTGTGACTAGAAGTATGATAACAGACGTACAAGGAACTTCATCCCAAGAACCGTAATACGCTCAATATTTAGTTGTAATATGGATGTTGGCTCAACCCTAGGACGCTAGGACTATACAAAGCTAATTCATGTCTTAGATGCAAATTCTTAAGATGTAAAGCACAAAAAGAAAAGAACATAAGATTAACAGCTTCAAAATTTGTATCCACCTAAATGAAAGAAAGAAAATCCTGTAATATCTTACTGCTAGTAAGGTGCATTGATTGGCCCAAAGAAACCAGAATAGAATTACGGCCTAAGCTAGCACTATCATGAGCCAAACCTTTTCATGACAGTTGGTATATAGAAGCATACTAATAAATTGGCAGCAGGTGAAATACCATTGAGAAGAAGCTTTTGGTGGAGGAAATTGGAGGATAGTCCACAGATTGCTTCAGCCTAAATGCAACAATTGCTGCATCAACCTACACAAATATAAAAATTGATCAGATCAATCTTAACAGAAAAATCATAATAATGCACATAAATGCATGCATAACATTTACATTGGATAATGACAATGATTTTTGAATCCACATCATTAGGGACAATATATCTTGTCCCTATGAGTCTATGACCACAATTCTACACACTTTCAGAGTACTATTTAGTATTGAAGACACATAGGTATTTATAACAAATTACTATGGAGTCATGCAGCCCAATAAGCATCAGTGGGCTTTCAGTTGTGGCACGTGGCAGAGCATCATCATATTATACCTTTCAATCGGACAAGTGGTAAGAATGCGCTCAATTCCATTACAACTATTAAATCTCATCTACCCAATGGTCTAAAAATTTTGCTATTCCAATATTGCACTCACGATATTACAAACTGCAGTGATTTGCGAACTGTTCTTCGAAAATCTATCCCAGGGAGAATATAGACCATTTGCCCTAAATTGCTGCAGGGCAGTCGGATTATATGTACAAGCCTACTTCGTTCAATTTCTTAAGCCCTGTAACAAGGTCATGCTTATGAGCATTAGGAGGAGGGAAAACAATGTGAAAGTGATCTTTACAATGAAAAGTCTTATAAGAGAACAGTCTTATGCGGCATTTATCAGTGTTGATGAATAAACGAATCAGTCACGTACTTTAGGTTGAGGGAAAAAATTTGTCCTTGGAACTTTAAATTTGTACTGTGGATCTGAAAAAAAAATAAAAAGAAAAGAAAAGTTGTGTAAGTTCAAATAAGATTGTGTGAAATAAGAGATTTTGATTTACATTTATCAACAATTCTGACATAGCTCAGCTTATAGTTCTTAATGTTATTGACAAAAAGTAACCAGCTAATGTGGTTCTTTTACCAGTTCTTACACGGGTGTTATATTGGAGAGGTACCTGAGTAAAAGTTGATGAAAATATTGATGGGTCGATACTCAGATGTCCTCAAGGATGAATCCACGAAGCGCAAAGCTGCTTCCTCCTGAAATTATTCCCTCATTATAATGAAGTATGTCAGGCCTGTTAAAGAATCGAGTTTATGATACAATGGTACACTTAATATGCCAATATGTCAGTCTGTGAAATTATACTGTAGAAGTCCTTGGTCATGCCAATATATCAACTTCTTGCTTATAAAAATTGCCTAGTCACATAAATGTCAATGCACACCCACAGAGTCTACTTAAGAGTAGGAATACAATTATTTTTGCATCCAACCAAGATGCCCAAGAGGGGGAGCTATTGGGCTATTGACTTTTAACATCAAAGAGCACACTACTAAAATCCAAAAAATTAACATCTGAGGAAAAATTGAAATTCTGTGAAACAAAGAAGTTATTTCAGAAAGTAAGAAGTGCAAACCTGGAGCAAGAGAATGACTTCTGAGAAAATGTCACCCAATGGAAGAAGTTGTTTGATAACATCCGTACTTATATTGAAAGGTATATTAGAGACTACCTGCGAGCAAGTAAATCAAATAAACTATTTTTAGGATACTTTCACATGAAAAATGTGATTTTCAACCAGAGCCAATTTTTTGCAGAGTTCAGACTAATTGCAGGAATCATATCATGATACATGAATCATCAGTGGGGAGTCAATTCAGGTATTCTTAATTCAATGTAAGCAGATAAAGAATTATACATGACAAAGCTTATATAATGAGGAAAAATGCTAACAGAACCCATGAATTGTGATGAATTTACCTCATGAAAAAGCAGAAGCGACAAAAACTAAGGTATGATGGGCATGACTTAAGTTGTCAAGACTCAAGATCTTTACACCTACCAATTCCAAGATACCCGAAACATATAGTAATTTGAAGACATTTGGGAACGTATTAGAGAGAGAGAGAGATTATAGGAACATTAAGTGTGTACTTGCATGAGATTCCCTACCAGAGAAGTTTTTGAAGCACCAAGAATAACATAAAGCATTCCATTGGCTCTAATTAATTGTGAGTATTTTAAAAACGGGTAGAGGTATTGCCTAGTCGAGTAGTAATATGCTTGAGCTAACAACTGAGGTAATTGATTTAAATCTGAGGGCAACCACTTTGTGCAAATAATAACAAAGCTTAGGTCTATATCCAGTCCACCTTTTCCAGCACCCTCAGATGATAGAGATCAAACTAGTTAATGCCTTATTTTTGTTCTAATAATATTTCTTGTGAAATATATCTCAAAGAATTTTGAACCAATCTCCTTTGTTACTATATGGATAGAATAATATGTAAGCTTAGTATGGGCATACAAAACTGCTAGATGAGCAACACAAACGAGTCCCCATCCAGTCCTTGACTCATTCGTACAATTTATTACTAACGAGTTGTTCAGAATATATTTGCAACAACCATATACTGATCTTTTTAGAGTGAACAAATGGACACACTATCAAGATTGACAATTTCTACATTGCTTTCAGGGTGGAACTGTTAATGTTGTCAAAAGACAGCATGGACAGTGTGGATATATAAACGAAGACTGGTCCTAGTGAATTATTCCTATTCTTCAAACTGAAGAAAGCACTGTAGAGTTCTCACCTTTGCATGTGGTGATTTTGCATCCAATAATCTTTCACCTTCAACAAAGGAGAGCATATGGGAGCGAATATGAAATCTAGTAAAATCCTCTTGCAATACCTAAAGAATTCATACACAAACATAAGTAAATATCTCAAAACGCACTTTTCAACAAGAACTCCCAATGTGTTGCAATTCAATGTGTCTGCGTCATATGCTTTTAAATCATAAATGCCAAAAAAAGACACCGAGCACTTGAATCAATTAGCATACACAAAACTGAAATAATTGATGAATTTTCATAACTCAGAACATAAGGGCAGAAAGGGCAGAGAGAAGCACAAGGTTTGCTGGAAATCAACATTTGGTGAAAATATAGATTACCTTTACGCGGTCCACATTAGCAAATCGTTCTCTAAGAAGTGCGGCCATGTATGGATCCTACAACTCACACGAAATCCACAATCAAGTCCCGAATACCAGAAAATTATAATACTAAATAATCTTAAAAATAGTGATGCAATTGGCATAGTTTGAAACAAATAGCTTGACTACTCTCTCATTCATATCATAATGCCCTATTCTCGGACACTGCTCCGAAAAAGCGTTTTCGCATTGTACAGAGGATGTTTGATGAAAAGTCTAAACAAAGCAACAAATTAAAGGCTTCAAATTTACAAACCGACCTTCTCTATGGCAAGAACACTTGCACCGGACTCAACAAGGACATTGGTTAGAGAACCAGTTCCTGGCCCAATTTCAAGCACCATATCTCCTTCTTTAACATCCGCCGCACGAACAAGTTCCTCATTTACCGAAGAATTCAACATGTAATGCTGACAAATCACAAAACACCCACTCAGTGTTCGATAAAAGACCACAATGAGAATAACACGCACACAGACACACACAAGCACGCACATGAATGTATCAATGTATACCTGGCCGAGGGATTTTCGGGGGAAACGGCCTTTGGAGTTGAGAGCTTTGAGGGTGGCGTGATAATCGTCATCTTGGGTTTTGGTTCTGGTCTTAGAAGAGCTTGCTAATACTCGTACGGTTGTTGCTGTGGTGGTGGTGCTGCTGCTGGTGCTGCTATTGTGCGCCGGAGGTGAAGGTTTTGCTTTAGTTACAGGAGGGGAAAAGGAAGGAGATGGTAGGAGAGATTGGAGGAGAGAAGTCATGGCGGTTGTATACTCTTCTGTTGTGCGGCCAATTCCAACTGAGGGAGTGAGTGTATAATTTATTTATTTTCTTTTGTTTGTTTTCAGCCTTCACACGCATATCGACTAATCATATTTTCAATCCAATCAAAGTGAGATTAAGATATTCACGAAAAATAAATCTTTCATGATTTGACCCCAAAAAAATTATCAAAATTTAAACTTGAAATACTTAATTTTAAAGTTTGTCCCTATTCCTACTTGAACTATGGGTCTATGCTATTGTGTTTTCTTTTTTTTGGTACTTATGCTTTTGTGTGTTCATTTGACTGGACAATGTAATTAAAAACAAATATATTTTTATTCTTCTCGTAAAATAAATTTTGTTGAATTGTTTGAATTATTTTTGTATTTGTCATTATTGCGGTTCTTAAACATTAAGTTAATATTTGAGTAAAAAATTTAATTTGATATAAAATATTTTGACTTTTTTTTTGGTCATGTATAAAGTGTTTTGATTGATAAATCAAATGTCGAGGATGACAAAGTCAAAATTGAAAGAGAGTGAAAAAAGCGTCACTAAATCTTTAAAAGATGATCAAATTTGACGATTAGATCTTTTAAGTCAAAAATTTGCCGCAGGCATCGGTGTAAAAATAAGATTATTCTACTATCATTTCAACATCCCGAGTTCGACTCACAAAAATAGTTTATTTGCATGTGGATGTAAGACTGCATATGGTATCAAAACAAACATCTATTTGATCTAATTAGAAACTTCAGTTCCAAATTATAGGATATTTTCAAAGTTCTTCATATACACCAATTGATGTACATCTTCAAATCAAAACCAATGACTTCACAACAATTAAAAAAAAATAGTTCAGAATGATAAGAGTTAGAATTGACAAGCTTCTACCAAAAATTAATCATGATTATTAAATATTGTATCATCAAAATCACCATCCCAAAACAATTGAGGACTTGTGCTTCCTGGCACAGGCAGCAGAACATTACTTTCCTCAGTCCCAAAACTGTACAGATCATGTAGCAGTGGTGGTAATGGTGGCAGAGAACATTGTTGTTCATGAGGAACATAGTCATCAGGTGTTGAAGTGTACTGAAATGAACAGTCAATCCCAAAAGTATCTAATGGTGGTGGCAGAGAAGATTGTGCCGGTGGAATGCAGCCAACGAAAGATGGAGGATACCCGACTGAAGTCTCATTCCCAGTTCCAGATGTTCCCACTGGTGGCAGAGAAGAAGGTGGCTGCTGGGCTAGACTGTTAGGAGATACTGAAGGGTATTGGATTGGACTATCATTCACAAAGGTCCCGAGTGGAGGCGAAAAAGGTTGTTTCCGGGGATTACTGTAAACAAACAGTGGAGGGTTCTGGACTGAACTCTCATTCCCAGAAGTTACTAACAATGGCAGTGAAGGGTGCTGCTGGTGGATGGAGTTTCCGGGCACAGAATGGGATTGGTTTGAATCTTCCCCACAAATCCCAACAGCAGAAAGAGAAGGTACTTGATGGATAAAATCTATGGATTTTGTAGGATCCAATACTCGATTTTCATTCTCAGAAGTTTCTATTTCAGAGAATGCCTCTTCTCCTGTGGTCTTATCATTACCTGAAACACCTGTTTGGCCAAACAAAACAGACTTTCCATCACCAGCCAATCTAAATCCCCGGAAATTGCCTGTATAATCAGAGATTTCGGGCAGGTTGGCCTTTCTGGATGAGTTGCCATCTTCGATGCTGAAAAGCATGTTCTTGGTCTGATCACCATAAATTCTGAACTTATGGTTAAACATTACCCCAGGGACGCCACCATTTTGGTCAGTATATTGTGGTAGTGCACCAAAAGGAGACACATTTTGGGTATAAGGGTACTGATTATTCCCCTGATTGCTTCCTGTTAGCAATTGTGCTTGTCTTAAGTCAGACAGGCCAATTGGTGCTTTGGTGCTGATAGTAGTAGAGTGATTAGAGGGAGGCATGGAATCGAGGCCATGGGAGCCTTTTAGAAATGATGTCCAATGAGGCAGTCGCTCGGGAAATAGAGAATTTCCTTGTGAGAAGTTGAAATTTAATGCAGAATTACCTGATGGAAAGTATGGTTCCTTAGCATCATTTATTAGGTTTATTCCATAAAAAGAACCAGCTGATCCTTCTTGAGCTCGTTTCAAGCACATGCGATATTTCTGCAACCACGCGAAAATTTTCATCAGCATGAAAATTTATGAGAGAGCTCGTAAAATAAAAACTCATATCTCATTCTCTAAAGAAATTAGAGGATGTTAACAAATTTGTCACAAAAATTTATGTCTCAAATATGGTGGTATGAGGCATTGTTCAACATATTTTTTGCTTTGAATGTAAGATTTGCTGCTGGCTAATGTTTATGTGGTGTATTTACTTTAATTGGCAAATTGAGATTCAGGTATTAAACTATCAGATTTTCTTGTATTTATTACTCACAATTTTCATCACTCCACCTTGTTATTAACTTTTCAAGGAAATGAAGTCACATTGTAATACACGCAAAAATAAGAAGATTATCGTTTTCTTATTTTCCTTTTTCTATTTATCCCAAAAAAAGAAAATCCATATACCAACTCATTGTTTGATTAAAAAAAAAAGGGACAAGGATCAAACAGATCATAAACAGAATTTGTAAAATCTGAACAAGGAAAACCTGCAAATGACTGGCAACATTTTCTCTAGTCAATCCGGGGACGTTCATAACTTCAACTATTTTCTTCGGAAAAGCCCCTAAAAATAGTGAATAAAATCAGAAGATTAAAATAAGAGTTTGAGAAAGAAGAAATAAGAAGTAAGAAGTAATTTTGGACCAAGAAATAAAGGCATCTTATATATCTTACTATCATAGCCTAACTTTTCAATGGCTTCCAAAAATTTATGGTGCATCTCACTAGTCCAAATCACCCTTGGCTTCTTTTCCATGGGGGAATCATCTTCATTGTCTTCATTTTGTTCATCTCTTGTTTTTCTCTTACGCTTCTGGTGCCCAAGACTTGCTTCCCCTGACGATATGGTATTACCTAGACTTGCCTCAACTGCATTCTCAGGTGTTGATGCAAGCTGAGTACCTCCTACTTTGCCTTGCTCTCTTGCTAATGCAAATTGCCAAAGGTTTTTAATGCCATTCATGCTCAAAGATTTCACAATATATGCTGCAACATTACTTGCTTGGTCTTTTGACGCAAATTTTCTGTCATCTGGGGACATTACTGCGAGAGACAATGATCAAGAACTATGTTTCAATAATTGAAAAATAAAACTATACCACGAAGTTATAATAAACTGAGAATGAAACACTCGAAACATATAACATGCCAAACTGCAACCTTATCAAAAAAAAAATATATCTGTTTCACTGTTCTTCACAATCTTTTGGAGTAATGTAAGGGAAAAATTATGAAATTAATCAGAAAATTTTATGGTGGAGAGTGACACTTACAAAGGGTGGGCAGATTGAATTCATTCTGAATGCGTTGGAGAATCTGCAATCCATTTGAATCTGTCCTGTGGAAATTTGTTAGAACAAGGCCTAGTCTGTCTTTCCTCTCCCAAATGGCGTTTAAAGCATCCGTAGCCTTTCCAATATGTAAAACTGAGAGAGAGAGAGAGAGAGAGAGATAATATTTCATGATGATTATCATGATTCAAATCATTTTCTGTATTTACAAAACAATTATAGGCTTGACATACAAAACGCTTGACTCTTAGCATATCAACAAGTTCTGGATGAAACTCTGAAGACAATACAAACTATATGCATATATGCATACACACAACAAACACACACATGAATGGATGTGGGAGAGATAAAAATAACCCCAAAATTTAAAAAATATAAAATTCCATGTTGATTGTGATGATGCAAAATATTTCCTACCTTTTCAAAGCAATTATAGGCTTGACATGCATAAAACTTGACTCATAACATTTCACACAACTTTTAGATGAAACTCAGTAGACAATAATAAGAACAGATATGCATATACAAACACATATACATATATATGGGTGTGTCTGTCTGTGTGACTCAAATAGAAGTAAGCATGAACCAACTATAAAAGATTCAGAACAGAGTGCACAAAATCTTAATCTACTTGGGGACAAAAAAACCATAAATTTTATGTTGAGACATCATGTAAGGAACAAAGAATTTGATGATATGCATCAAATAATCATATTGAACACACCTTCATAACTGCAGTGTTGAAGCATCTCTGTGACGATCTTACGACACATAAGATCACCATTCATGACCAGTAGACAGATTTCCTTGGTTCCTGCAGATTGACTGGATTGCCCAACTGAAGTAATTCTCTTAAAGTCCATATGTTTGATGAAGATATGGGTTATGTAGGAAAGAAGTTTTAGTTTGGAGCTAAGGTGGCTGAGAGGAAATCTTGTACAGATTAGAGAGGAGAGAGAGAGAGAGAGAGATATAAATGACTTACCTGATGGTCTTTTATACATGCCACCAAAACTTAATTACCACATGTTCCTCATGCATGGGGTGTAATGTGAGTTTTTTTTTGGGTGTGTGTGTGGGGGTGGGGGGGTTGTCAATATATGCCTCACTCAACCAAGTTTTACTTGTGTTGAGCTGGCGGTGAAGCCATCTTTGCTCCGAGTTTATGACAGGCATAAAACAATCAATGATCAATTGTGAGCTTAGAGGGGCAAAATGAGATAAAATAGTACACATGGCCTAGCATTGTGACCCTGACTATATTTGGAAAGAATGCTGCATAGTTGGAATGAATTTTCTCTGTCAATCAAGCATTTATTTGCCAAATTATGTCATCTCTTGCCATCTAATTTTAAAATTTTGGTGGATCGGGCATAAAGCAAGAAAATAGACATACATCCAAAACACAACGGAGGCAAGGATTTATATAGAGAAAGTAAATAAATATATTACAAATAGATCAAAAAGAAAAACAAAATAAGGCACAGGACCAAACTAAGACCCGCTATTTGAATTATAAATACTACCAAACTAAAAAAACAACATAAACAGAGGTTTTCTTTTGCACAAAAGTGGCACAGGACCAGAGCATTTTACATGCTTATTTGAACAAAAGGCGACGCCTAGCAGACTTTGACAATTTCTGGTATGATACTTCACACCTTTCAATAGAAGGACCAATACTATTCTTTGAATCCTCAGCTGAATTATCTCCAGGCTTTGCTTGGCACAATACTTTCGATGATCGATAAAATTCAGTTATACTGAGCTGCACGCTTCTTGATGTTGGCGATTCTGAATTATCAGGGGTCCCTTCACATCTCATGCTCGATCTCTTTCTTCTTGATTTCATTTCTTTAAGTTCCTGGCCGTTTTCAGACAAACACATGGTTATACTGCAGCACAGGCAGGGAAAATAGTTAACACTGAGGAGGGGGGGAAAAATAGATTTTGTACCTTCGCTTGTAAAAATTGGTTGACTTTTTCTGGAAAAGCAGCCCGAACAAGCTCCATATTTTCATCGGTCAACAAGAACCAGCATCCATCATCAATGCGTATCTGCGGCACATCTGGCTCATCTAATACGTCAGTGGATTCATCAAGTTCCTCACACTCTTGTTCTACATTAGACACTTCAGAAGGGATTGTATACTTAGCATTGTCTATTGCTCGAGTAGCTTTCCTCCAATTAACCACGTAAAATTGATGCCCAAATCGTATCTTCACATTCTGAATAGAATGAAATTCATATTGTTCATTCAGTAAATCTTTTGATGAATTTGAGGCCATTTCTCTTAAGTAAATGGTGGACAACACTGGAAGCATCCTCTGTCGTATGTATGACGGCTCCCAGTTCAGATGATAAGATAAATAGTCAATTAGCATCTCAGTTTTTGGGCCTTCCCACACTATATGAGGGACATCATCTGCTGCTGCAAAATTGAATAGGCTTAATGATAGTCCAATATCCAATAATACATGTACAAACACACGTGATCAAGAATAAAAAAAAGGAGAAAAATAACAAACTATGAAATAAAATTCTAACTTCAAAACTAAAAACAATTAACAGCCCAAATAGAGTCAGGCCTTTGATGGAAAGAAAAGGAGAGACTCACTGACACAATAAATTCAACAGTTTTCACGGAGAGAAAACGATTGCTTTTGTTGCTTCATAGGCAACCAATCCATGTATCCTGGAAATACCCTTAATACTCTCCCTTCCTCCCCATTAAAACCCACTGTACCACATGAAGAAACTTCTTGCTAATACTTAAATGAGAAACGATTTGAAGTCACACTCTTACCAGAAAAATCTCCTTGGTTTTTACTCATATACATTTCAATGATCATATCATTTGGGAAATTCTGCTCCATCGCGATTTTATTGCAAACTTTCATCTGCCAATTCTTATTCTTCCTCCGTTCCTTTTCTTTCCTATCCTGCCATCCAACACAATATGCTTGCAACTAAGTATTAAAGTAGTGCATACTGCACAAACATAGAGAGCAAGCTGAACTGCAATAAATTAGATGACCTGACCTCAACCAAAAGTTAGAAGCACTATCGTCGAGTCATTAGTCATACCAACAGATGCTAACCAATGAGATTTCAATCCCTAGGGCAACGACTTACAAAATCACACAAGGAGCAGCAACATTTGAACCCCACTGGTTTTTGCGTGCAGCCCTCAGTAGTAGTGGAACTGCAATATTCACAAGCCAAATTGAGATGAGCTCTCTTGCTGCCTGGATGCCCACAGAGGGAACAATGAGGGAGTTTTCTCTTTGGTGAGTTCTCATCTGAACAGGGAATATAATCACCAACAGCTATGGTATCATCCTGGAACTGCAACACATCTCCTTTGCCTATCTCCTGCAATCTGCATGGAAAATCAATGCAAGCTAATGGTTAAACATTGAGTTAAAAAACACAGAATAATCTTTTTTTTCTGCCACAGGAACGGAAACAATTGCACCACTAAACCAGTTCAAGAAGCAAACCTATTCAAAATATCATCTTCACTGAAGGATTTAACAAAACGTACGGCTGTATCAAGCCCAATACCTTGCACACCATTTAAATCATGGTCATTTCCAACCAAAAGAGAAATGGCTATCAAGTGTTTTCTCTTCAGCCCTAGACCAGCTTCAATGTCTGACATATGATAACATTCCAATGGTTCCTGCACAAAATAACAGGTTCATGTTCACCAAGGAAAAGGACCAATATGGTATGTACATGACCAACCCAACGAGAAGAGGAAAAATCGAGAAAAAATAATGTTATGGCAACCAAATGGTAAATGAAATGAAATTCGGTTTGTGGGACCTGCTAAGTTGAAAATAATCAAATGGTCCTTTCACTCCGATGAGTTTGCCATGTCAACAGTCAGTTATGACTGACTATGCAAGCTTCCTGACATAAGGTTCAACATTTGTTTATTCATGATCGCCTCATGGATTTCTTCTTGCACAGGGGCTATTTCATGGCCATGATTCTGAGTTGTTGAGCACTTTTCCATAACAAAAACTTTGTCAAACTATTTCTTCTCTATAGGAATTGAGAGCTCTTAGAGGTTACTTGGTCCACACATTAAGCTTCTCCCATATCTTGTTCACTTAATGTTTTCCCAACACTTTCATGTTCATCATTTTCTTTTCTTGTTTTTCTTCAGCTTCCTTGGCCTTGCGCTTTTACTAACACTCAGTCCCACAAGCCAAGTTGATTCACAATATTTCCAGGAACCTAAGTCCCAAAAACTTAATTTGCAACAAGCCTCAAAGGGAGAAATGTATAATTAGATGGCAACCATTCCACCACATAGTCCTCAATGGCATTGGCAACTCTCTGAAAAAAGTCATCGCTAAAGTAAGCCTCCTCCACAGACAATCTACCTTTTGATTTTGCTCTTTCCCACTGTCATGCATACCGCAACAGATTATGACTTTGACTTTCCATCCCTCTAATTTCACCATTATCCTGGGCACAAGAAGAATATGGATGATCTATTTCATCCAATCCAAACAAGTTAACAAGTTGTCTAATCCACTCATAGTGGGATTGCCTGTAACAGTACATATACCAGTCCACTACCTATTCATAAGATCAAACAAACATTAACAATTACAAGATCTTGATAATCTATAGAGAAAGAACAATCAGTTGCTTCCAGTAAAAATTGACTCTACATATGCGCAATGCATTGAGAAATTGTCTAATAAACATAGACAGGCTACAAGAATTACTTGATCATGTAGGACATTTCTTAGGCAAATGAGCAAAAAAAGAACAAGCACACTTACTTTGGAGTTGGGCCGAAGGTGCTTTACCACACATTCAGCCCCAAAGAGGAATGCATCACTGTCAGCAGTAACACAAGCATCTACATGACCTTCTCTATTTAACTGGGCACAAAGTGCTTCAGCCTCTCCTCTTGCTTTCAGAACAGGTATCCCAAGAAGTTCAAGAAGTTCCTACCGAAACAGCTTATGCTTGTTAGATGACATCCCAGATGCATGCTAATGAATGGAAAATTGGAAACATGACATGACTATTCCTTGACCACATCGAACAAGGTAGCTCATAGGTGACCATAAACTAAATCGAAATTTTCTTTTAGACCATAGATTAATTTGAAATTTGTGGAGTCGTTCCAAGTAATAATTGTATAGTGATCAACTCGGATGTGTACTTCACAATGCAGGTCTGTTTCGCAGTTAATGGAAGCGTACACCAAAGAAGATAAAAAAATGACTGTAAGCAAACACATAAAAAAGCTTAAAACAGCACAAAGCCAAACATGGAACACATTCATAGAAAATAAACTCACCACACATTCTTGTACGCATTTTAAAAATGCCCGGTTCCTCTCGACAGAAACGCCCTCCTCCGCCACCGGCAAACTCTCTACTTCAACACCTGATGCTCGGAAGAACCGCACAATCCTGGCCTGAGATTTCAATGGCGATGGAGTCCCATCAACCACAAAAACCGGAAACACCCCAAACTGTAAAATTAGTACCGCAAAACACATTATTTTTAGTCCAACAAAGCAAAAATTCACAAAACTCCGCACCCATTTGGTTCCCAAAAAGACAGAATAAGCCAAAAGGCCAAACCCACCTCAAATTGCTCTCGAACGACAATTTCTTCTTCAGAATTATGCCAACACACACCTTAAAATCTCCAAATTATTCTGCTTTTCTTGGAGACCCAAGAAGGAAACAAACCCATCACGCTAAATTGGGCTCTCACAACTATTTTTCTTAAGCAAGCCCACCTCAAATGGACCGCGAGGCTCAAACAACATTTTTTTTTCTTTTAATTCTAAGAACCTTAAACATCAAATACCACATTGACCTTTATTTTCTTTCTTGGTAGCCAAACAGGTAATAAAGAAGGAAAGTCGATAGAGACAGATTTCATACCTTGGAGAAGAGATTGATGGTACGAAAGAATGTGAGTCTGATGTGGGGATTTCGAGTGTAGGATTTGATAGCAGTTTCGTGTTGAACGATCCAATACGAAAGATCCACAGCGACCCGTTTGTTTCTCAGGAAATCGAAGCCTTCTGTTCGAGCGTAGGGTTTGAGTAAATCCCAGAAGTGCCCTCCAACACCCATATTTTTCTTGCACAAATTTGGAAAGACGAAGAGGGCATTTCGGGGATTCAATGGTGATGGGTTTGATCACTGTTTAGCTCTCATCTCTGCATAGAGAAAGAAGATGAAGCAGCAGAAGTACAGTGATTTGTGCGAGAGTCGAGTACTTTTTGAATGCTCAGTATTTGAGGACTGTGGTATGTGGGCCCAAATGGGCCACAGGCCCAATCTATTGGACCATAAATTATTGGGAAATTTGGAGGCCGGTCCCCCTATATGGACTTGTTTGGACTTAAGTCCGTCAAGGAAACTTATTTGTTATGAAGTCCGTTTTTTGTCAATTTTACCATACTATCCCTTCCCTTTAGAAGTAAAATAAAACTAAAAATTAAAAACTCATAAATCTTAAGAGTTTGACTAACATTAAAATCTTTTCTCTCTCATATCTATCTATATCCATGTATAGGTTAAGAGTTTGACTAACATTAAAATTTTGCCTCTCTCTTATCTATCTATATCCATATATAGGTTAGGTATATATATATAGTAACATTAAAAATAAAAAATAGTAACATTCAAATACAAAAAAAGTTATTATTTGGATACAAAAAATAATACATTTAAACACAAAAAAATAGTAACATTTAAACATAAAAAAAAATTTAAACATTCAATATTAATATTTTTAAAAAATAACAACAGTAACATGTTCAACAAAAATTGTAACATACTTAACAATAATTATTTCTCTCAAATTCAAACGCAAAAAATAGTATCATTCAAACACAAAAAATAGTAATATTCAAAAACAAAACAAATAGTAACATTGAATATTAATATTTAGTAAAATAATAGTAGTAACATACTCAACAAAAACAGTAACATGCTCAAAATAATAGGAACATGAACAGTAACAGTAACATACTCAACAAAAGTAGTAACATGAACAGTAACATAATAAAAAAAATAGTAACATGAATTTGATATATATATATATATATAGAGAGAGAGAGAGAGAGAGAAAGAGAGAGAGTTTTGAATTTGAATTTTAAATTTATGATGGAGATTTTATATATATATATATAGAGAGAGAGAGAGAGAGAGCGCTTTGAATTTGATATATATATATATAGAGAGAGAGAGAGAAATCTTTGAATTTGAATTTTAAATTTATGATGGAGATTTTATTAGCATATTTTAATTGACCTTGAATTAAGGGATAACAATTTCCAAAATAGGAAATTAATTTAACTTCCTTTCAAGGAAGGGTATTTTTGAGATAAAAAAAAAAAGTGGACTTAAGTCATTACATATAATTTTAAACATGGACTTAGCCCCTTATAAGTTTCCTTGCCGGACTCATCTCCAAACAAGTACATCTAGGGGGACTCACTTCCAATTTTCACTAAATTATTTGATAATTTTATCCAATCGTGTCGCATCATATCGTATTCAAATTATTTTGAATCGACATATTTAGATCGTGTTATGTTAGAATTTGTGTTAGGTTTGTGTAGATCAAAGTGTTTCCCTTTTTATTAGCTGGGTATTTGGCCATGGTGGCCTTTCCCTACCTACTGATTTGAGTACTGAAGCGATTGTGTAAGAGACTCGATGCTTTTTTCTCTATACTATATTTTATAGGTATTCATTGGTGCATTTTCTTTGTAGGTGAAGATGTTTAAAAGACGCTTGAGCAGATGATTCGTTTCATGGGGTTTGATCCGAGCTACGTGGCTCGTTGGAATGATAGGATGATCTTTCGATGGGGGAAAAAGTGCACATAAAATTTATAGTGGTTCACTAGCTCGGGAGCTCGACTAATCCACTCTGCAATGGTGTCTCTTGCTCCGAGGATCTATATTGATGAATTTGTCTAGATTACAGAATGCTAGACACAGCCTCTTGTTTTTTTTCCTGTAGGGAGGTCATAGTACAATATTTATATCCTAATTCCTAACTCTATAGGATCTACAACGAGATCTTTGTCTTTCCTCCGCAGGATCTCTCTTGATTTTAGAAGAGGATCTTAGTTAGTTGAGAGTCTTGTGCCTTGACTATAGCTTATTGTTGCTTCGGGAGCGCCTTCTGTTAACCAGTTGTTTCCTTCTCATTTCTTTTATTGCTTTTCTGGGGGGAGCCCGAGATCTATACCTCTGAGCTCTGGACCTCTTGGCTGACCTCCTTTACTGACCTCACTTCCCGATATCATACTTAGAATTCTTTCCAAGTATCATCAGTGGGATTACTTTTCTACTATCAACCACTCTTTTTCTATAATTTCTTTTGGGAGAGAATGTGTTATTTTGTCTAATAGGTTTACGTACTCTAAACTAAGCTAAAAGATGTCTCTGTCATCTCCTTTTTTGTCTCCAACTTCTTCTCGAAAATCAACACAACATAAGAACGAGTAAAATAAGATAAAGAAGAGCCTTCATTCTATGAACTTCTTTATTGAATTGAATGTTTGGTGTCAGAGCTTGAAGGAAGAATTATTCACAACTATTTTAATGGTTACATGGATCCCACCCCTCCATTCATCTTTTTGAAAGTGTAGCTTTCTTATTTATCTTTCGACTTGACTCTACTTCATTCAAGTGACCTACTTTCTAATCTTCTGGTTGCTGCTCACTTTCGCAATAGTCCAAATCTTGCGCTCATGTTTTCTCGGTCTTCAATTTTCAATCTTGCTTAGATGACTTTTTTTTTATTTTTTCGAGCCTAAATACTTGTATTATTGGTTTTCTCAGATGTTCTCGTTCAATTCAAAGTAATTTATATAATACTATATCTAGAAATAAAAAACCACATAATAGTTTTTTCCTTAAAATGCTAATTAAATGAATTATTCATGTCTAATATTAATTCAAATAATTTATTTTTTATATTTATTACTAAGTGCTTTTGTCGGAAGTCATGACTTATGATGAGTCCATTATAAAGATAATTGAAACTGCATAATTATGAAAAGCCCTGGACCTGAGGCCCTTCTCGCAAAAACTTGGGACAAACAGTGTAAGCGGGCCGAGCCCACAACAAGTAAGCAACATACGAGCACCTTGCATATTCATATGGGATTTGGATCGGAGTTTTCTAATCGGATTCGGATTTAAAATCGGAGAAGTCAAAACTTAACTTGAATCATATTCGTTAGAGTGAGATTTTCTCTAATATGTTTTTTCCTCCATTTTTCTCTCTGGTAAATCACCGATCGTGAATTCAAGTGAAACTCATTGTATATAAGTGAATCACTTATAAATACACAATGAGTATTAGAAAAACAAAGAAAAAACACTATTGGAAGAGTTTAGACCCCGAATGGTTAAGAGTTTTTTTTTTTTATTCAACCGTTAGAGGTGTTTAGTCTAACTTACGCGCACTTCGATTAATTTCTTCCCTGGTTTGGTCAAATTCAAACCATCTATGTTAGGACTAGGGTATTCACAAGGGATAAAATTCCTTATAGCTTGGCCCAAAAGGTTGTCAAGATTCGAACTCAAGACGTCGGAGTTTACAACTCGTATTTATTACCACTTCAACTACTTTGTGGTTGGTAAGAGATATAATTGCCAACATGTCATTGGAATAATACCACAATACAAGCCACTTAAGGAAAAAATAAAAGGGTTGACTTAGAAATAATTTAAAGTTTCACGAAATACTATTTGTACCTAATTTACGAACTTAATTTCGGGACCTAATTTAATGCAATCATTGCATTAAAAGTAAGTTTCATTTAATTTTAGAACTCGCAACTAATCTAATGACTGAATTAAATCAGCTCTCTAATTAAGTTTTCAAATTAGATCCTTATAGCATTACTCGTAAATTTAATAGGACAGTCAAATGGACTATAATTTGTTCTTACCATAACTAGATTTTTAAATTCAGATCCACCTCAAATCCGCATATTCGAATCAATGTCACAATCTTTTTTCTTAATCACAGCAGATTTCCTATATTTTTGTTACTAAAAAAAAAGGCTTGGGTCAATCATATCAATTAAAGAACTTAATCACTCTAAAAAAACCTATGCTTTCGTTCGATTAACAACAAATTTCAATACTAAAAAGGGGCACATCAACAATCCAACAGTTGAAGTAAATCAGATCAACAAATTAGGTTTGATTATCACTATTCTCAACTAATTAGTCTAATCATTTCTCTGGTCTAGTAAAAGGCAAACTATCAATGCAGGGACTAGAGTATTCATGAGAGATAAATTCTTTATGGTCTAATTCCAAGTGATTACCAAAACTCAAGCTCAAAACGTCTGAGTTGACAGTTCGTCTAAATTGACAGTTCATCTTTGTTACTACGTTGGCTACCTTGATATGCTGAATTTATTTTTTTAAGATATGAAAATTGTGAGGATTAAATTACATAATCAAAAGAGTGAGTTAATTATTCGTATAGAGAAAGCTATTCTCCACCGTATGCATAATGAAATTATCACACGTCTTTAAAATATGAAAACTCATCGAAATCAATTGAAAATAAGTATAATTAGCCTCTTTTCATTATTTTTTCTGCTACATTCTATGCCTGTTGAATTATTTTGTATCTAATAATTGTTTGAATATTAAATATAATATAATAAATTTAAATGTATTATGTTACTTTTATCAAGTGAAAAAAAAATTAAATTTATAATTATGGTGCCCCCACCCTGAATAAAATTTGTGGCTCCGCCACTGCAAACACGACAATGTATGATTTGTACAAAATATAAATAAAAAATGATGTGAACATGAATATATGCAATTATAAATAAATTATATATTATATTTTAACATTATACTATTTAAACACCACATAAATTAAATATTAAATACGTCGCAATCCATTACCAAACGGTCCAAACCTCTGGATGGAGTAGGAGGGATAAGGTATTAAGAGAAATAGAAGGGGCACTTTTATATATTCCCATAAATCCTATGCTATGTGCATTTATAATAACTTTAGTTATGGGCAAAGGGGAGTAGGACACGTAAATGCAAAGCTATTCTTTAGAAAGTCCAGCCAAACAACAGTGCATGCAAAGCCATTGAACTTTTTTATGTCTCACCAAATCCTAGTATGGTAGTGGGACCCACACTGGACCCAAAACTAATATCTTTATGGTAACTGGTAAGCTATTTTTTGTGGACCTATTTATGTATTTATTTATTATTTCTTAAAAGTTTCTAGATTCTTACAACTTACCTTTTGTTTTAGGGAAAGTCTACGGTACTGTCTTGGGGATCGTACCACTACTTACAACTTTTATGGTAAAATTATAATTAAAAAATGAGAAGTTACAATTGTTCAAGGAAAGTTCATGATTGATGAAGGAGATCATGATCGATCACATATATATATATATATATAATTGATCATGGACTTCTCCTGAGCAGTTGTAATTTCTTCCTTATGAATCGTAACTTGACTTTTAAAAATTGTAACTTCGTTATCAATCTCAATCTATCATGATCGATCATGACTTTTAATAACTTATACTTCAAAAAAGTTATAACTTAACCTTAAATGATTGTAAGTTTCGATACGATACCACCTTCAGTACCGTAACCTTTCCCTTTGTTTTAAATGACTGACTTTATTGTTTTTTGGTTTTTGGGTTTTTTATTAACATAAGATATATAGTAGCTGTATAAGATAGATGAGTAATGGCCACCATAGCTTCGACCATTAGGTGACGGGTTCGAACCTCAGCGCTCCTTTTCTAGTAAAAGTTCAAAATAATGACAAAAAAAAAAAATTCTATACTCAACTCAATTCATATATATTTAACTCATGTTTAATTTGAATTCGAAATAATCTTAACTCTATTACCTTGGTTTTGTTTTTGTACATGTTTTCAATCTCAAGTTAAAGCTTACATTGTATAATCGGAAATCCTTAGGGGTGGTTCAGTAGTTACTGTCATCTAATAATTCAAATGTTTCAAGTTCGACACTTCTCATATACTCCGTAAGGGTCAACCACCCTTATTCTTTAGAGGACATATTCTAAACTTGTTCAGGCTACGATGACCATTATCTAAACTCGAACAAGTAGTCGGTGTAAGTCTAAACACCCTATAGTAAAAAAATAATAATTCAATCAATGATGAATTTGAGTTTTATACGAGGGACATGTAGTATCTAAGATCGAGAATAATTAAAAAAATGCAATAAAAAATTATTACCATCCATTGGACTATTATGGGTTATACTCATAGTAGTTAGTTGTATCTTGGAATCTTCAATTCCTTCTTCACCTACCACATATGAGAAGGGTAGTTCATATGGTGGCTTCAAAGTTTGCCTAATGTAATACAAAAGGTCCACATCAAAATTAAAAAATCCCCACACAACCACATCACATACACCAATAGCTTACCCAAAAAGGTAAATATAAAATTTATACCCTTAAAGTTATGTACGTAATTCTTATTTAGTCCTTAAAGTTTTAATTGAATTTCAATTTAATCTTTATACCAAAATTTTATTAATTTATTATGACATAATGGTCTTTCGTGACCAACACACGACTTGAGGAAAATGGTATATTTGTCTAATAAACTCTTCCATAGTTCTCCCTCTAAGGTTAGACAACGGAATATAATGGCCCACTATCATTGGGAATATCAAAATCCTAAGCTTCGTAGTAAGGCACATGCTCGAAAAAGTTGAAATCGTGAAAAATTTGTTACATGTAGGCTAAAAAAACTTATTTTATTTCATTTGATTTTGAGAATAATAATAATAAATCCAAAAATAAAAGATAGAGGGAAAATTTGAGAGATATTGTGAGACATTGAGAAATACAGTTATATTTGAAATAAATATTTTTTTGCTGGACACATATACTCTTATGGGCAAGCTATGTGACGTGTTTAGGTCGGAACAAATTAATAGATCTGATTGAAATAATTGGATTGAAACTCACTTAAAATTTTAAGGATATAATTGTATCAATTGAAACTTCATGGACCAAATATAAATTACGTACATACTTTAAAGGTATTATTGTAAATTACCTCACAAATAATAAAAATAAACATCAAAATAAATGAGTAATATTATTCTCTAGAAGTCACATGATTTTAATGGTGGTAGCAAGTAACATCAAAGGTAGAGTGCAAGAATATTTTATATTAAACATCTTTTATTAGTTAGTATTTGTGTAAATATATTTAGTGGGCGGGAATTGACATAACAGTAAATTTGTTTCATTGTGACTTAGAGGTTGCAGGTTCAAGTCGTGAAAATAGTCTCTCTGCTTGCTGGGGTAAGACTGCGTTTATCTAACTCTCCCTAAACCCCACAATAACGGGAATCTCGTGCACTAGGTACGTCTATTTGTGTAAATACATTTATTATATGTTGTGCTTGGATTTTTAATTTCAATTCACTTGAAAAGTTTATGATGCAAACATGAATGTGACCTTACAATTCATATAACCAATGTTTTTGTCCTATTAGATGTAGCCTAGTTTTTAAAGGCATTTTACATAGGGTCACATGTGATAAATATGGTGGGTTATTTTTTTTTTTTTGGTCTGTCAAGAAACAAAGATATATCAAACTATACAAATATGGTGGGTTCATGATAGGTACTTTAGTGATCATATTTGAATTAAGACTTAATTACAATTTGTCGTCTTCAACTATGTCTATTGTTGCAATCAGTTCTCAATTTTAAATGCTTCAATTTGCTCCCTCCAAGTTTTAGGCAGAGTAAATTAATTGATAACAGTGGTTGAAACATGAAAATATCATTATACACTCTATCTTGTATATTATTTTCTATATATTTTTTTAGACATCAATTATATCCCTAAAAAATAAGAAAACGGAAAAACCAAGAAAAAAAAAACATTGTTCAACTCAACACTACACAACACCATGTTCGTTTTCACCTCCATCCAACACCAACACCAACACCAACACCAACACACTCGAGCGTGCGCGTGCGCATGCACACACACACACACACTCATTATCATATGTATCGATTAAACATAAAAATTATTAATGAGAGTCGAATACAAGATATTTAAATTTACGATTTGTTTGAAATTGATACGATTGTCACTCCAAATATAATTTGGAGGGCCCTCACATATGATACATTAATACTTGATTTATTATTTACAGAAGTTGCTACTATAGCCAACTCAATTTTCCCAAGTCCAACTTTAAAAAAAAAAACTCATTTCTTTAATTTCACCAAAAAAAAAAAGTTAATTATAATTTTTTGGGCAAAAATTATAGTTGGTCTTTGAATTTTATCTCCGATTTTAATTTGGCTCATGAACTTTTTCAATTGTTGCAATTTAATCTCTTAGTTATTAATTTTGTCTTAATTAAGTCATTATGTTCATTTTCACCGTTATATCAAACCTGAAATAAATCAAATTGAACTAGTCTCAGTTGATCTAATGGTAAAAATTAATAGAAATACTTAATTAAGATGAAATTGATAGGTAAATGATTAAATTGGGACAATTGGAAGTTTAAGGGTTAAATTAAAATCAAAGACAAAATTCCAGAAATTTTACCCTAATTTTTTTTTGTAATATAAAAGGTTAATTGCACTGGAGGTTCTCAAAGTATAGGATTTGTTTTTATTTTGGTCTCCAATATTTCAATAGTATCATTTTAATCTTTGAAGTATTGAATATATTTATATGTAATCCCTTAAATAGAAAACGTCTAGATTATTAATGGTTTTTTATTATAAACTTGTCACGTCATACTTAAATATGAGTAAAAATAATAATTTGAATACCTCTTGATCAAATTTTTACCCAAATTTTGGTCAAAAAACTGCTCAAATTATACAATTTTGATCTCGAGTTATTCAAATTTTGGTCAATAGCTACCCATATTACACATTTTTGGTCAAGAGTTTACCAAATTATTTTTTATCCATATTTAAGTATCACGTGACAAATTTGTGATAAAAAATTATTAGTAATTTGAATATTATTTACTTGAGGACCACATAAAGATCAAAATAAAATATTAAAATATTAAAAAAAATAATATAGATTCTATGCTTTGAGTAACTCCGGAGCAATTAAACCTAAAATAAAATCCTTTATTAAGTCCTGGCTCTCTCTCTCTCCAATTCGTAACCCAAGGGGCAAGGGGCAAGGGGCAAGACCAGCGGAGCCCGGGCAGACTCCTTCTCTTCTCTCTCTGTTTCTCTCCCCTCCAAAGTCTTTCTCATCTCTCTCCAAACTTCCCTTGCTTTCTTGATATATGTGTATATCTGTATATGTATGGTTAGCGTAATCTAACAGATACGGTTTCCTCAAGTTCCTTCTGATTCTTTCAATCTAAAGTCAACATGCAAGTATTGAATCAACCAAGTTGATTCAGAATCGAGGTAGCGAGAACTTTGAAGCTTTGGGGGCAGCACACAAATCGATTGAAACAGAGTTTGGGAGGGAAAAAAAAATGAAGAATGAAGAGCAAGCTCGGTCTCTGTTTGGAATCTCTATTTCTCACAGACCCACATGGCAACAGTTCCTCATTTGTTCTTCTGGGTTCTTCTTTGGTTATCTCGTGAATGGCATCTGTGAGGTATTATTTTCAAAACCCTCTTGTTTGGGTCCCGAGAAAATTGAAGAAAATGATTTCAAGTATCTGACTCTCTTACATTTTCTGGTGTATTGTTAGTTGTTTCCCTGGGAAAAAAGCTTGTTCTTTTGATTTTTTTTCCCTCTCTGGTTACTTTTTCTTTTTGTGGTTTCAGTTTAGATTTGTTTTTTTTTCTTTTTCTTCCATATTGGTTTCTTAGCAACCAAACAAAACAAGCCTATAGGTTTAATTCTCATTGAAATAGTTGCTTTAACGGCTGCTTTCATGAGTCTTTGGCAACTTTTAATGGTCTTATGACATATGAGTTTCTTGATGTTAATGCTTTATATTTATTGCATTTCTTGGTGGATGATGTCAGATTTCTTGCCATGTATTATTGTCTTGATCCTGCATGGGTTTGTTCATGTTTTTTCAATGTAATTACTAAATCTTCACTACTGGGATTTTTGTTAGTGATTATACTAAATAATAACAATGTCTTCACAAATTAGGCTATTTGGATCCTGAATTGTTTGATTATTTCTTCCAATTTGCTGTCCCTTTATAGCATTTTGATCATCTTGGTATAGTCATTTGATTTGGGTAGCATGCTTGAATTTTATGGGTAATTTCTTCTTTGTATTGTTTATATCATTTTTAAATTAATAAAGTTTTCATGTTTCCAATCAAAAAAATTTTATGGGTAATTTCAGTTTTTGGGGGTAAAGGATCTCAACAGCTCATATTGCATCTGCTTTTTTTTTTCTCTGATTAGTGAGTGATTTTAATCCTAAATGTTATTTCAGGAATATGTGTACAATAGGCTCCAATTCAGGTTAGTTTGCTTCTGCATTCTGTTTTTTATTTGCAATTGCATTCTGTTTTTTATTTGCAATGTGTAATTTCTTGTTTGATTTTCGGATTTATATATCGATTTGATGAATTTGTATGGATGTTTTTCCTTGTAGTTATGGTTGGTACTTCACATTTGTACAAGGGTGGGTTTATCTTTTTCTGATTTACTGTCAAGGCTTCACCCCCAAGCAAATGGTGAACCCCTGGAAGACTTATGTGAAGCTCTCTGCAGTGCTTATGGGTTCACATGGACTTACCAAAGGGTCTTTGGCTTTTCTTAATTACCCAGCGCAGCTCATGTTTAAATCCACCAAGGTGAGTGACATTTTCCATTGCTTATATCTATTGTTCATGACCTACTCCAGGTTAAAATAATTCTTATATTTGTTTGTTCTGTTTGTTGGTTTGTCTCGCGGCTTCCTCTTCCTAAGAGTTGCCTATATTTAAATTTTGCTTCTAAAACCAAAGGTGAAATAATATCTACAAATTTTCATTTGGGCCACTACACGAACGTTACTTAAGTTGGTGGAATCTGTAGACAGATTCTTTTATGTTTCTTGCTTGTGCCTCTAAAGCAGCTAGTTTTGAGCTAAAAAGTTAATTAATCTATGAAATTTATGTGATATACCTCGATTCAGTTGATATTTTTGTGTGTTAATGTTTAGGATTCAGTGATATGCATGCACTGAATTTTACTTTTTGATTAGTAAGGTGACTTCCCAGATTTTTAAACTCTGTAACTCCAATGTTTCAGGTTCTGCCAGTGATGATAATGGGGGCCTTTATACCCGGTTTGAGGCGGAAGTACCCACCTCATGAATACTTATCTGCCATACTTTTAGTAGTGGGCTTGATCCTTTTCACTTTAGCTGATGCACAAACTTCGCCAAATTTCAGCATAATCGGTGTTTTAATGGTATCTGGTGCGCTAATTATGGATGCGTTTCTTGGTAATTTGCAAGAAGCAATCTTTACCATGAATCCTGAAACCACACAGGTGAGTTGCATGTGACCAGATTTCCGGGTGCTTCCTTCCATGTGAAAAAAGTATCATACGGAAATTATGACTATTAACTTCTGGGTTGTATGTTGTTTAATGTGTTTTGTCAGATGGAGATGCTATTTTGCTCTACCGTTGTAGGTTTGCCTTTCTTGATCCCACCGATGCTTTTGACAGGTGAATTATTCAGGGCATGGAGTTCATGTTCTCAGGTAAAGATTGAAAAACAGCTTTTTTACAGTTTTCCTGTTTACACCCTCACCAATTACGTTTCTTAAGTAATTTCCATTGGTAATGCAGCATCTTTATGTGTATGGTGTGTTGATCTTTGAAGCCATGGCCACCTTTATAGGCCAAATCTCTGTACTTTCCCTCATTGCCTTATTTGGTGCAGCCACCACTGCTATGGTACACTCCAATCACAAGCTTTTCATACTTCCTAAGCTTTTCAGCTTCTTTGAACACATCACACGCTCATTGAATGAACAAAATCATCGTTTTGAATTTTGTTTTCGAACTTAGTCTTGCCATTGAACTTTGTCACAGGTGACAACAGCGAGGAAGGCCGTTACATTACTGCTATCGTATTTGATATTTACAAAGCCATTAACTGAACAGCATGGGACTGGACTGCTGCTGATATCAATGGGGATTATAATGAAGCTGTTGCCCGAAACCAAGCTGCCCAAGAGGTCAACAACAACAACAACCTCATCTTCCATCCCCAAGATTGAAAAACCTTCATATGATGAAGAAAACAGAATTCAAATAGATATTGAAGAGGAGGAAGAAAATCGACCGTTGGTCTCAAAATAAGCTCTTATGTTTAAATGTCATTTCCTTTTTTTCTTGTCTGATTTTGCTGTTTTTTTATAAGTATTTGAAAGTAGTAGAAGTAGTAAGATGTCTACAGGTTCTTTATTTATATAAATATAAATAAAAAAGCGAGAGAGATAAAAAAGATGCAGAGTCGTTTGTATGCTTTACTAGTCAAGTATGGGCTAATTTATAGATTTTTGGGTCCAGTGTATCATTAGTGTATGGTTTGGACTTTAGACAACGGGCTCGTTTGGAATTAGCTTAAAACTTCAGTTTTTTTTTTTGGTTTTAGAGGAAAACAAGTATGGTTCATTTTGGACTTGGGTTAATTGGGCAGTTTTTTTATTAGTTTTTTGGGCAAAAATAATTTTTATTAGCATCAAGGAAAAACTGAAAAAAAAAAATTATTCAAGGGTTTCTAAGGAAAAGTCGGTTTTTAAGTCTATGACATTGCTCTTCTCGAAAACAATACAAATGGTTGACTTGATAGATCATTAACATTAAATAGATAGTGGGTCTCAATATATTTTAGAATTTATGGCTAAATTAATGACAAATATAATCGTCACATCATCAAATCAGGTTTTTAAGTTAATTTTTTAAGTATATGGCATTGCTCTTCTCGAAAACAATACAAATGGCTTCAAAAGGCTTTTTAAACTTTTTAATTTTATTTTTTGAACTTTTATTTTGTTGTTTTGCACCGAAAGAAATCAGTTTCAAATAGGCCCAATATGTATTAATTTGAATCAGACCCAAAGTCTAACTCAATATATATGTGTAATAATTGAACATGTTAAGTATTTGGGTCAAGTTATGGGCAATACTTAGATGGAGGTTTCGAACTGAATTTGACTCGAAATTCAACTTTGAGTTGTGTAACACAAGAAATAAATTTAAAACTCAACCCGAGATTTAATTTAATTATTGTGCATATCACTATTAATCGAGACTTGCTAAGTAATTAATTATATTTTATTATTTGATTGTGAATGAATTTCACTATTAATTGAGATTTAATGATTACGATTCGTTAAGTCAACAAATAAAACTATTAAATTAAATTAAAATAGTTTTTTTTTTTTTAAAAAGAGAGATTTGGAGGTCGGTCCTTAAACCCAATAGGATTCCAAAAAAAATTCATCGCCAATTTTATTTTTGGTTTAGGTCCTATTGAAAAGTCAAAACAGTTGACATAACTAATGTCCTTTACAATTGCAAAAAATAACGACAATGATATCACCTAATTTAAACACCTATTCTAAAAAGTTACGTTATTATAATGCACATTTTTTTTCCATAAACATAAATCATAAGACAGATACGCTAAAAAAATTAAGTAACTAATTTATATTTATACTTTCGAGCCAAAAAATAACATGTACGCAATAAAAAAAATAACAAATACACAATAAAAAAAAAAAGTACGCAATAATCGTCATATACACTAAAACACAAATCGTTAATGTATCTTATTTTCCATAAATACAGATCGTTAGACATGTACACTAAAACACAGATTGTCAGATGTCATCATAATGTCCAAATTACTTGGTTCACGAGTTTGAATTTCAGAACTGATAGACAACACCACAAAAACCTCAATAATGAACGCAAAAAAAAAAAAAAAAACTAACTATGTTTTAGGCTGAAATCATGTGATGAGAGTAAAATGGATAATGAAAATCAGTAATTAACAAATCTCTTAATATTCGTGTCAATACAGGGACCATATGCAAGTTTTTTCAAAAATCGGAGAATTTTTTTTTTATATACTAAAAATTCGATAAGATTAAAATTAATTTACACACTAAATGATTGTAGCCTAATTTAGTAAAAAAATTAAAGATAACCCGTATCTAAAAATTAAACATAAACCAACTAATTAATTTAAAAAAAATTATTTTAATTTTCTTAAATTATAGATTATTAAGAGGAATCTTGATGGACATTGAATCAGTCTATTTGAGAAAGTTATTAAAATCGGTGTTATTTTATATATTGTAGGTGATTAGGGTGGACTGATACAACGATGAATGACATTCCAACACCTGGACTCATCATCTACATGCATGCTGACACCAATAAACCTTTTACCTCCCCCCGGGGGGCCTTTTCTCTGTGTGTGTGTTACTTGAACCAAAATGGTGAAAATGAATAAATGATATAAGCAGAGTGGCAAGTAAGAGAGATTAAGGTGACAAAATGGCTGAAAACAACGGTGGTGCCACCACAGTCCCCTTGCTCCGATCAGTTGATGGTGGAGAAACGGAGAAGGGTAGTAGAAGCAGAAATGAAAGACCCAGAGAACCATGGAAAGGAGAGTTTGTGAAAAGCATTGTGTATGCTGGTCTTGACGCCATTGTTACTTCTTTCTCTCTCATTTCCTCCATCTCCGCCGGTCACCTTTCTTCCGGTAACTCTTTCTTTACACATTATTCTTTCATTTTGACTATAATTTCTGTGGGATTCGGAACTTTCGTTTAGTATTTGATAGGTTTCAATTCAAGATGATAATCAACGACAGCCATCTCTTTTTTCCTTCTTTGCACTTGGCATGAGTTTTTTCGTTCAGAACTTTCAACAAGCAGTTTCAGCTCAGGAATTTAGCATCTGCATGACCCGGATATCTCTATGGACACACACACACTTGGGTTCTGTTGTTTTGGTTGCAAGTCAAATAATTAGACAACCGGATTCAGATACTGGCCAATATATTAATTTTTCCTCAATTTAGATCGTATATGGTTGAGAGATGTACTTATAAATAATGAATCCGACTTGTATTAATAGTAGATGATGTAGAGGGTCTGGTCTAATCAATATAGCCCAAAGCATTGAAGGGCATACCCCCCAACCCACTCACCAACCAACCGCCACCACCACCACCACCTTAAAAAAAATAAAGAATGACCCATAAACCCTAAGCATGATTTAGGATCCACCCGAAAAAAGTGCCCAGAGTCCATCACTCAAAGCCCTCAAAAAAAGAAATTTCATTACAATAGATTGAAAAACATTAGGTCATCAACTCCCAAAGGTAGCTCAAGTGGTAACTGAGGCGATCTCTAAATTTAGACGTTCTGAATTCGAATCTTGGCAACCCTTTGAAGCGCGGCCATAAGAGATTTATCATTCATGAATAACCCTAGTCCCGGCGTGGATGAATTGCATTTGACCACACCAGAGAGGAGATTAGTCGAGTTGCGCATAAGTTAGTTCAGACATTCATGACCGTTGAACCACAAAAAAAAAGATAAAGAAAACATTATGTCATTACTCATCTTTTTATAGATCTCCACATCAAAGGAATTGACAGAAATCATGGTGTAAGGGTGTTGGAGCACTAGTTCATATCCTCTGTTAAGTTGAGCCAAGCTTCAATTAGCGTAGTTTAACCTAACATAGTGACACCTTGAAAATCACGCATTCAAGATTCGATCACATCAGCTATATAGAAAAATAGACCTCAAAATTCATGTGGGTGATGAAGTAGAAACTTGGCTGCATGATTCGCCCTTACGCATTGGAGCGCCTACTCCTATCGTCTACCCTTGCCTTTAGATTAGAAGGCCAGGTGATGGAGGCATATATTCTGTATACCGTTTTGCATTTGATTTCTCAGATGTAATGGTCATTTTATAATATGATGAGTTTCAATTGGTAGATCACATGTTGCAGCAAATGTTGTCATCTTAAGTGCTCATATGTATGTGAATATCTTCTTGGGTTCTTGGGATTTAGATGCTTATTACCATGCTATTGCCTTTGTAGGCGATGTGTTGGTGCTGGGATTTGCAAATCTGGTCGCCGATGGAATATCTATGGGGTTCGGAGATTTTGTGTCAAGCAGCACAGAGAGGGACGTGGCTGCCAAGGAAAGGCTGGTTACTGAGTGGGAGGTCACTAACCATCGAAGGCCCCAGCAGCAAGAGTTAATCCGTCAATATCAAGCTCTTGGAATGAATGTCGAAGATGCAACCATGGTATGCTTCATTGTTTTTTTGTGGTCTATAGGCTATAACTTCTGCTAAATCTTGATCTTGATCATGATTGAAATCACTCGAAACACATAATTACAAAGCAAAGACATACTAAAAGAAAATTGGAAGTAAAAAAATCTATCAATAAGAAATTTTATGGGTTGACCATAGCAGTGATGGCCGTACTGGTTGGGTGATGGGTCTGATGGCACAGTATGCAGGACCCTTGTATGAAAGCCCACTGAGCTTTCTTGCACTATGTGGAACGGACTATTATCGGATTGGACACACCTATAGCTAAAGGAAGGTACAGTGAGCCATAGCGAGAGGACAATGTCCCGTCAGATACCACAGTCAAGCCAGCGACCTTCACCTCCCGCAGGTCATAGGCACTAAAAGTTAATATTGGAGAATAAGAACGAACTGCCATGATGTATTATGGAGTTGGAAAACAAAGAGAAAAACAGAGAATGATTACACATAATAAGATGTGATGCTGTGTTTGCAATTTTGTCTAATGCCCTACTCTTACAAGCAAGTGCTAACTATTTGGTGCTAGGTGGTGAGCATTTTTGAAAAGTACAAGGACATACTGGTGGATGAAAAGATGGCAATTGAAAAAGGATTGCAACCACAAGACCAAACAGAGAAGCCATGGAAGAATGGCCTCGTTACGTTTTCGGTCTTCCTCGTGTTCGGCTCTGCTCCGCTCCTCGCTTTCATCATCCTCATGCCGTTCACCGACAACGACACACACAAGTTTGTTGGTGCCTGTGTATTGTCTGCACTGGCACTTGCATTTCTTGGGATAGCAAAGGCCAAGATTGCCGGTCAGAACTATGCACTCTCTGTGGCTATCACCCTCTTCAATGGTGCAATTGCTGGTGCTGCTGCTTATGCCATCGGGTGGACACTTCGCAATGTTGCTGGCTTAGAAGACTGAAATTAACTCGATTGTTGCGACGCAAGAAGTAGGATCCATACCACTCCAATACTTTTCCCCTTAATTCTCTTCAAATGGTCCCTACTTATAAATAACCCACAAATGGTGACTGATCTAGTCAGCCCCCCTAATATTTATTTTCTAATTTGCAAAATCAGAATCAAGAAAGACAATTGATTGTTAAAATCATGTGATACCAGCACCAACGTCATTCATTGGTTAACTCCACGGTGAATTTGGGGTCGTGGTTTGTGGTGGTTTTGAGAGGTGGTTATCGTGATGGTGGGTGGTGGTGATCTGTTAATGGGAGTATTTGGATATGCAGTGGCGTGGTGGCACCTATCAAACCATGGATGTAGGGTGGTAGCAGTGCACTGGAGAGGATGCTTTCGCGGCTATGGCATGTGGTGGCGACATGATTTGCCATGAGTATGTGGTGGCATCCTTCTGCACATTTGCTCATGTGTACCCTTCACCCTTAATGCTGTGTGGTGGTGTGGTGGTTGCTTGGGTTTTTGCAGATGTGGCTCGGTGGTAGATTTGGGTTATGGTTGTGCTCTTGGTTATGGGTTGTCATGATGCCAATGGGTCTATGGTGTAATAGGGGCTCAACTTGGCTGAGCTAATCGGATTTAACTCGAACTCAGCCCAAAAAAATAAAGCTCGTCTTTAAATTTTTAAAACTTGGGTCTTCGGTTGAAAAATTTCAACCCGAATTAGATTCAGATGAAGTTCATGAATCCAACCCGAGTTAACTAAAATCGAGCTCAACCCAAATTTACAATTTTCATAATATCCATTATAAAATACACTGCTCATTATAAAAAATTCTAATTGGTCAACCAAAATACACTGCTCATTTGTAACCCCTCTCTCTCTCTCTCTCTCTCTCTCTCTCTCTCTCTCTCTCGTGTGTGAAATATAAAATTTAAAAATCTCAAATTAGGAATTGTTTTTTATTTGTATTACGAAAAATATACCCAAAGTTTTTGATTTTTTGTTAAATTTAAAAAATTAAAATCAGTAGACTATAATTGTTTAAAATAAAAAGATTTTTTTTAAAATTAAAATTGATAAAATATTCTCTAAGATCGACTATCACAAGAAAAATTAAAGGATTAGTGATACTATCAATATAAAAAGATATGGTAACGAAACTTATTAAACATCAAAATTATAGTACTTTTAATCTAAAAAAAACAAAAAGAATATATTTTAAATAAAAAATTATGAATATTAAAAATAAAAAACTACACTTTTAGTTGCCACTTTAGTCCTAAAATAGTCTTGGGCCGCCCGTGGTGGTGGTGGTGGTGGTGGACTGCCGCGTCAGCTTCAAGGGCGCCCATCTAGGTCTCCTCATTCAACGCTAACTGCAAGGCATGCTCTGCTTCCTTGAGGAAAAGACGGGCGAGTTGCTTTTGCCCTCGTCGATATACTATGCTACACCACCTGTTTCTACTCATCATCTGGTGCTGAACAGAGCCATTTGCCTCGGCGCTGCAGCACACAAAAAACTGATAAATGGCAGTCCCGGATGAACTGAAATCCAGAATAGGTGCAATTTTTATAGTACACACGAAGCGAAATCAGGAAGAAATGGTCAACAATAGAAGACATGCAAGGTCTTAGCAATCTTTTTTCAATGAGAACTGAAAGCAACCCATTTCATCTAGAAACAATTTTAAGAACCTTATCATTATACCTTGTGGAGTCTTCTGGAATCTCTGTGAAGTGGGCCTGTTCAAGTAGTTTAGTGTCACTCTCCTCTGGTCCCGAACCCTCCTCAAGATCCATCATTCTTGCATAAACAAACATCAAGCCACTCAGCAGATTTTGAGATATTTTAAGTGAATTTAAGATATGATATGAAATTCTGAAACATATATAGAATCCCCTTTAACCTGTTTAATTTTTCAGGCTGTTTATACTGAATGAGTATCAAATTGTGACCATACCAATTTCAACAAGAGAAATAGCAACAAAAAATCTCCAAAAACTAGAATGATGTCGGTTAAATGGAAAGAGAAATGGACAATATTTATAACCCATCTAATTGAGACACTTCTTTTGAATGAAGAAACATGATTTGTCTGCATGGTCTCTAAACCATCTGTAGTACAAGCCGTTAACAAATCATGTGCCTCCACCCCTAAAGATGAAGAAAAAGGGGGCAAGGCGTATGTTAGAATCTAACTTAAATAGCAGAAATAGACATGGGAACCACATGGGAAAAGAGATGATTCTAACAATCATCCAAACAAGTTGCTCTCTCTCAATGGGAGCTCCCCACTCTTTCCATAGAGTTTTCTCAATGAGCAGAGAGTCTCGGGTAGGGTAAAGGAGTCCTGAAGTCGTATGCCAAGGAAAGGAGAGGAGATGCTTGTCAACATCACCAGGTAACAATCTTTACACCCTAGAAATCTTCCTTTAACAAAACCATATTCTACCTTCTCAGCCTTACTCCTGTTTTCAACCCGTGAAACCCAGTCAGTCTACAAACCAACCTAACAGCCACCCAGAAAACCATATCCCAACAATCCCCAAGGAAACAGAGCAATGAACCAAACCCAAAAAACTAAACCAGATTAACTCAATCTTGTCCCAGCCCAAGGCAGTCATCCATAGCCCCCCCCCCCCCTCCCCAAAAAAAAAAAAAAAAAAACCAAAGACCTTCTAATGCACAAACCTTTCAGCTACCACACCAGCCACCTTAGACTTGAGACTATGAGGATCAGGAACAAAATTCTCAAAAGATAACCACTCTAGAATCTCCCTTTTCTGTAACCCCTCAACCACAAAGGAAGTCCAACAATACGGTTTAATGGGAAAAATCATCTTGGAGACTGCTCTGAGTAAGCAAGAAGTATGTAATGTTCTAATGGGCACTTGGAAAACAGGGGATGGCTTCTCCATATCCTACTGGGAGAGAAACACATATCAGTTTATGCTTAAAATGGAAGAAGACAGAGATAGGATCCTTTCCGAAGGACCATGGTCAGTAATGGGTTCTCTAATGGTCTTCAAGAAATGCTCCCCTCAATCTACAGTCCGGGGCTATGAATTCACCACCACTGAATTCTAGATTCAAATATGGGGACTCCCTTTTGATGTGATGACCAAAAAAACCTCATGGAGAATCGGGCAAATAGGGGGAGAACCTACGGAGCTGGAGGATTTGGAGTCTGAACCAAACATCAAACGGAGCTATTTAAGGGTCCGTTGGGCGATTGACATTACAAAGCCCCTTCTGAAGGGCTTCTAACTGACGGGTGAAGGCCTAGATGATGTTTTGATAAGTCTAAAGTATGAGAGACTATTGGATTTCTACTACCAGTGCAGCAGAATTGGCCATTCTAATTCTACTGCCCGGAGAAAAGGTCCGAACAGAGTTCTATGGAATTTGGTCCAGATTTGTGGGCTTTGGAAGTTATCATCTACAAAGGAAACAAAGAGTCCCAAGATGCAAATCAGATGGAACCAATACTTCATCATCGAATCCATCAAAAGATAAAGCAAAGAGTTCCACCCAAGAGACGAATAAGAAAGGTCTCTACCCACAACATTTACTTCATCATCAAATCCATCAAAAGATAAAGCAAAGAGTTCCACCCAAGAGAGGAATAAGAAAGGTCTCTACCCCACAACATTTACTTCATCATCAAATCCATCGAAAGATAAAGCAAAGAGTTCCACCCACGAGAGGAAGAAGAAAGGTCTCTACCCCACAACATCAAGCTTTTCTGGTAGATGATATCAACCTGGGTGATGTTGAAGTAGTGCAGAAAGATATAGCTCAAGAGGGGGAAGATGGAGAAGGCAGACAAGGCGAAAACAACATGGATGTGTGTCTCTCAGTGGTCGTCTCAGACCCCAATTCCTGTCCTGAATCAACACATGGACGAGACTGCTGAATGGGCGGTGGTGGCTGGCCCCAAACAGCCACAACCTCCATACTAGTGGTATCCTAGACTGTCCGCACATTGCGAGGGATGATAAACACTCATCGCCCCAAAATGATTTTCCTTATGGAAATCAAAAATAAGGAGTACCTAGAAAGACTTAGAAGATCTCATCGGTTTCCCAATGGCACATACGTAGCTCCTTAGGGATTATCTGGGGGATTGGCTCTATGGTGGAATGATGACCACAAGGCAACCATTGATTTCCAGAATAAAAATATTATCAATACTTTCTACTCGACGAAGAACCCTCCAAATCGATGGCAAACAACTTTCATATGTGGATGTGGACCAAGGCTTTGGCATCTAACACTACTATCCCTTGCGTGATTTCTGGGGATTTCAATATTATAGGATCGGTATTGGAAAAATAAAGGGGAAGCAGGAAGAGTATCAAACAAACATAGGAAGTACAGGGTTTGCTGAATAGCTGCAATTTGATAGAAATGGAGATTTCAAAGGCCCAAGGTTCACGTGGTCAAACAAAAGGCCAGGAAGATCGAATGTTCAAGAGATGATTGGCCAGGTTCTGGCTAACCCAGAGTGGCGTACGGCATTTCCTTATGCCCAAGTTATTCATGAAATCAGGATGGGGTCAGATCATAGCCCCATAGTCATTGATTTTGGTTTGGCCCAAAAGAGGACAAGACGTCAGTTCAAATTTGAGTTTATGTGGTTGGAATCAACCCAGTGTGAGGAAACAATCAAATCAACTTGGCTACATAGCGCAAGGGGTTCCAATATATTCAAGGTTTCTAGAAAGCTACAGTTTTGCTGTCAAAATCTAAAAGCTTGGAGTAAGAACAACTTTGGGAATAACAGGGGGAAGCTAGCTGAACTTAAAAAACAACTAGCCGTGATCCAATCAAAATTCAAGGAGTGAATTACTGACAGGAGGAGAGAAAAGGAGAAGCTCTTCATAAATAGATTTCAGAGCAAGAGCCTTGAAATGTTTCAGATATGCCAATCAGAAATTTTTCCATTAGCACAGCTAATATCAGAAACAATGACAATCAAGAGACAGCTGAAATTATGACATTTAATGAGCTATTTTCCAGAGGTTACTTCATGTTAAGAAGATCGACAAGAAGTTGCAGAGCTCCAGAATCCCCGCATGCCTCCCATGTTGCTGCTCGAACTTCTGAATCAGATGGCTGCCTCTCCCCTCCAGAACCAGTAAGCTTTAAGAAAAAAAAATGGGTGCAATTAGGACTAAATAGCTGAAAGAAGTTGAACAATTCATAACAAACTAATGGTTGGTATTTGGCTTTGAGGAGAAACTAAGTGCATTTATACAAATAAGTACATTATAGCTAAGAATGAAACTGGTCAAAGAACCACTAAAAGAAAAAGCAAGAGCAAGATTTTTCAACTATATTTGATTCCTCTAAATAAATGAGTACGCTGTATCTCCAATTTGAACAATGCAAATGTCCTTTTCATTCAATCCATTGGAGTTATTTACCGGAGTGCAGCACTTTTGAAACAAATTTACGAGAATACGGCAATTTTAAACTTAATTACCAAACTACGACACTTTGTAAAAGTGGGGTTACTCATTCCGCTTTTCAAAAAAAAAGGTCAACAAATCCGCTTTTACATGAGCCTATAGTATTTTTGAGAGAATCTGGTGAAAAAAAAAATTGTAATCTCATTGAAAGCGGGGTCAATATCCCCGTGTTTATAGAAAACAATAAATAGTTCTGCACTAGATCTTTGCTGCCTATTGCCTGAGGCCCTGAGTACTCCTATTGCCTTATGTAGTGGGGACACTGTCCTCTGCATTCTCTGTGCTCTCCTGCTGGTCCTCCACACAATTGACTGCAATCACTAACCACATGTATAGAAAGTGGGGTCAATAACCTGGTTTTCTTGAAAAAACGTAGTCAATGACCCGCTTTTAACAGTTAACAAATTTTATTTAAAAGTCTCATTCTCAAAAACGGGGTTGACTCCGCTTTCTAGTAAAAATGGAGTTATTGACCCCACTTTTAAAAAGTGTTGTAGTTTGGCAAATAAGTTCAAAATTGCCATATTGTGGTAAATTTGTTTCAAAAGTGCTGCACTCCGGTAAATAACTTGTTTTGCATTGAAATATAGTCTTTGATTTTCTACTACTCCATTGGCAACTTTTCTATGCTGTGACCATCACTTTTTGGCAGACTAACTCCCTTAAAATATAAGCTAATATTTTACTAGAGAGCTTCCTCATCTACTTCAGCTTGCTTTTCACTTTCCCCTGGGTTAGAAATACATATTGCATATCACTTAAACAGATCATGCATGTAATGAGATATCAACAGTCTCACTTTTTCAACATGAATCTTAATTAAGATAAGAAGATACGGTGGAACATAATTGAACATTGATGACACAGCTGAAAGTACTATACCGAAGTAGAAAAAGAAAGGGCAAAAAAGGTAGTGCTGCAAATGATGGTCACACCTCTTCGAGTAATGATGAAACCCGACAAAGCTCATCTTCCTGCATGGCTATTGTCCTCAAGGCAGTCAAGAAATCCTCAGGAAAAACAAGATTATTCAAGTAGGGGGGTGTCTTGCGCTGACCGCACCAACTATAGTTGCAAACTCGAGGCTCTGTGCACTTATTGTTGCTTTTGGTTTGCGGCTTGCATGCTGGAAAAAAGCCATGATCTAGCAAACTTCTTGGTAAAAGACACCTTAACTCAGCTTTCTGTGAACACCAAACAAGTACATCAACAAAGCTACTGCAAAGACGTTTAAAGAAAAAATATACACCCATGCATGCATACCTAAGTAAAAGACCTATACCTAAACAGGTAAAAATGAAGTCATATGCATGCAATAAAACTTGCATTACTCCACTAGAGACATTAACTACGCTTTTGGAAGAGTTAATTTTGATAATAAAAAAAATTACATGAAAATGCATGATAAGAACACATAAATGGCTGACCTGTGCTTCAAGAATCTGAAATTTGGAGTCAGAAAAAGGAATACCCTGGATAGCCTCTATTGGGTAATGAACCTGTGGAATTTGTTGAAGTCAGAAAATGTTACAAATCCTAAGGTTGTTTGAATTCACTTTTATAAATCAACCCATGATTTAATAGAAGATATTGCCTTATCACGAAAGAGAATGCATCAACACCAATTTTTAAGCATACACATTATATGGTCGCTGAAGGTGAAAATAAGTAACGGACAATAGAACATACACAAGTAGTAGATACTAAGTTTTCCATTAATAAATTACCATGAGATAGTCATCTGGGTTGTTGTTCATGACAAATCCATATAGGTACAGCAGTTCCTGCATCCAATGGGGAATGATTTTCACATTTAAAAGGCAGATAAAAGTTTTCAGTTGATTATGAAGTCCTGTTTAGATTAATTTACATGCTTCAACCATAAATCTTTCCTTCATAATATCAAATTCATAAATCATAATGCATTACTATAAAGTCTATAATTCAGTTGATAAGCCTTTTTGCTGCTAACAGCCAAGAGTAATATGGTTCCAGACTTCCAGTTGAAGGCACTAGTAACAAAGTAGTTAATGGAAAAACACCTGACCACGGCAGATAGCTAGAATAAGACTTAGCGGAATCTTTAAAAGAAATTCACGGCCAACTTATAACAATTGTTTGAAGACTAAACAAAACCAAAATATAGCTATTATCCAACTCATTTCATATGTCAATGAGAACCAGGAATGTGAATTGGACAAAAGTTGGCGCAATGCAAAAGGTGCTCCATGCATCTTGCCAAAATGCATTGGAATATGCACACACCCATAAACATATATATGTCGGATTACAAGGGTGTCTGGACCTCTTCCGTCAACCAATTAATCCCCTAAGTACATATTCACACCACAAGAATCAGTTACTGGGCAAGCTTAGACCATATTCTGTGCTTGTAATCCCAATGGGGAGACTCAAAGTCAGCATCTCCAGCTTCTTGAGTGGGACCCTGTCTGTCTTGAATAGACACATATATTAGTGGTCATGGACTCATGGCATTAACCATAAATATTACATGTTTACGCATAATGTTGAAGGTGACCGTACAGAAATACCCTATACTTTAAATAGGATTAGAATGCTGGCACCAGTACCAAACTTCTACATAGCTATTTACTATATAATGTGGCCTCCCACATTCCAATGACAAGAGAAAGTACCTCATTTCCTTTGTTACCATAACTGATGGATATCTCTTTCTCGATTTGGAAGGGACTTTGTTCAGCTTTCCAATTGGGAAACAAAAAACATCATGAGATATCCCGGCAACTTAAAGGAACAACGCTTTAAACTTCATTAAACTAACCTCGGGTTAGATCAAAATAAAAAAAAGGTCAACACCTGCATAATGGACATATTCACATGACATCAGGGAGAGGATAGTACCAGAAAGAAGGTACATAGAGAAAGAAACTCCAGTTGTCGATCCCGTTCCATCAACTTCCCACGTTGCTGCAGCCTTTAAATCTATGCAACAATGTTTGCAGAAAGAGAGACAAATATAAATATGAATTCTTCAAAGTCCAATTTGAATAAAAAATGAATCATTGCACAAGCATAATATAAATCCAAGAAAATAGTTAGCCCTTAAGTGGGCACCTCTAAATATTATGTGAAAGATATTTCCAACAGAGAAACAAATTCCTAGTGATAATCAACAGAAATGAAAAGGTCATATTTTATCATCCATAATATAACATATTACGTACTTCAAGAACCACCAAAAAATCATCTTAGGATATTCTTATTAAACAGATATAAAAGCTCCTAGGAGCAACAAATTGCATACAAGCAAGATTGGTCTCAAATTATAAACATCAAAGCAGGGCATATAACTCAAATCTATACATAACAGCAAATTATCATTATAAAGAATCATAATACAACTATGAAGGGTGCACACATAGAACTAACGACTACAGGTGTGTGTAAAGTGTAAACCAAAACAAATAAATAAACAAAGCATTATCTTGGTTTGCACCAGTCTAAGCAAAAAAACTTTAAATGAAAAGGATGTAACAGTTATATCTTTGAGCAAGAGGATACGGAAAAGAAGAAAAGCAAGAAAATAGCCAAATTCTTCCAAATGATAAAATATGGCTACATTACTTTCAGCAACAACAGAATAAAAAGAAATTATTATCGTAAGCAATTTGACTACCATGGTTGCAAAAATCAATGCCAGGGACAAGCCCCTCTACCCATACAGTCTCTCCTTTTTGCGAAGTTGATGCGATTCCTGAAACTTGAATTTCAACCCCATCAACCTCAAATCCTGAAATAAATAGGCACTGATCTCAAGTCAACCAGACACATATGACTTAAGTAATCAACAGACAGCACATCATGGCATCTGTAGTCTACATCAGGAAACGAAAGGGACATTTCATGGAAAACTAGTGAAGGAAAAATGACCTCACTTCTTCCACCCTCTCTGTTGGCCAATTCTTCATTGGAATTAACATCGGAAGAGGACCAAGGTCTTCTGGGGCTTGAAAAAGTGCTATCTTGCTCCACTGAAACTTGTGGAAATACATAAGAATGTGGAAGAGGAATATTCAGAGCTCGTGTCCAAAATATGGAATTTGCCCTATGATGATGTCAATTGTGCAACATTAGGTACTTTCCACAAAAGAATCCACCAAGAAAAGGAAACATGGAGAACAAAAAAACACTTTTGAGAGAAAGAAGCGTACCAAAGAAAGTCTTCGAAACACACTTCACTGGCAAAAGCAACAACAGAAATTGCATACATTAACCGATGATCATAGGAAATTAAAATTAGAAACAAAAATGATGACAGTAACTTCATAATTTTGAAACGATTTAACATGTAAAGTTGGCACAAGACTTTCTTAAGTTGAGTTGAATATTTGGGTACCGTGTTACCAAATTATGTTTTTAGCCAACGAGAAAAAGGAAAGAAAAATTGAGAGAATGTGCCACACCATATGCAACTCAACAATATACAATTACAAAACACCACTTTTTTAGTTAAAGCCCCGTGAAGTTTCAAATGGTTGCCCTTGTTGGATATACAACGGAGTTGGAATGCGGTTCTCCTTTAGTTTTTTGCTTTTATTTTTTTCTCTTTTTTCTGTATTTGGCTTTTCAACGATATCTTCTCCTCAACATTATATTTAGTTCCTCTATTTTCTTCCATAAAAAATTTCTTATTTTATCTAAAAGAAAAATGGCACTTTATCTACGCTTATATGTTATTGTGTCAGACTATGTTCAATTTCAATCAGCATGATTTTTCAAATTTAGAGATTCCATTAATTGTGTATCCTATCATAACATTGCTAATAATTTATAATTAAGCACAATATCAAGCATGAGGGAAATATCTAAGCATAATAAAAGCATGAGGGAAATATCTAAGCACAATATCAAGCGTCCATTAATTGTGTATCATATCATGACATTGCTAATAATTTATAATTAAGCACAATATCAAGCATGAGGGAAATATCTAAGCATAATATCAATCATGAGGAAAATCTCTAAGCACAATATCAAGCGAACACCGGAACATGTTGACCAAAACTTCAACATCGACCTCAAAGCTAAGTAGCATAGACATGGAACTAGGACAAGAAAATGACATGACATAGAAAAACCGGTACGACAAATTTCAGAGAAGTTAGATACAGACGTGTCAAATACAATAGCATATAAAGTATACATCTCTCCTATTGGTATAACAATATGTGGAACAAATACATTATTCCTTGGAACTCTTCAAATTTCTATATCAACATTTGCATGAATTGGAAGATAAGCTAACAAACATTACATGCATTATTTCTAGTGTTTGCTGTAACTCTACTTCTGCCACTTAAAAATCCTTCATTCAATGTTTTTTTTCAATACTAAAAGAATGGTTGCATGCTTGATGGGTTGGACAACTACACAGTGTATGATATGTTTCTAGCAGTTTCAAAGTGCCACGTTTGAAACACTGTCGAGCACGGACAAAACTAACCCTAGAACTTGTCTGAGATCTCTTGGAAAAATCATGTCTCACTTGTGCGCTGAGAACAATCAAATATTTTGTTTTCCCCATTTGATCTAAATATAGTGCAGCGCACCATATAGTGCTGCACAAACAATTGCTCCCTTGGTTTACTGATACTGAGATCATATACTATTCAAAAGAATTGACTAACAACACCGTAACTTAACTATGAGAATTTTGCTACATGCTACATGGATTCCTTGACATATGTTGCATGTGGGCATAAGTCTAACTTCCAGGTTCAACTAATCTTCAACTCTCAAGGAACATATTCAGATCTAGTAATATAGAAATATGTTGCTCTCACTTTTAGCAGGTGTATTCAACAGATATGCCATGTTCTATTACCCAAATTATCTCATGTTCATCATGAATACTAAGTGCCTATCAACCATGGGTTTCACCTTTGGTGAACACTTCAGTTCTATCGCTTTGACCGCCACTCAAATCGTGGCTCATGATATTGGTAGAGAAGCCCTAATACAATTCAATAAAGGAATCCAATACCAGCACACATATAATAGATCTGTAAAATCTTTTAATGCCTCAACAAACTTTGGGAAATACTAAATACGTATGTATTGGCCCAATTTCTACTATACTTTATAGTTTTCATCAACTTCTATTGATAAAAAACATCAATTAATGGGTGCAAATAATCTTAGATAAATTTTTGCATTGCAGTTCTAAGAAATATACTGGTAACTGAGTTTTCGTTTCTCAAGTCCAGGGATGCATGAAGCTACTCAGATAGTTTTTTTTTTCTAAATTATATGAAATTAGGGACAATTGGTGGATGGATAACCCAAGATTGCCAATACTTTCCTCAAAATCAAACAACATTTTCAATTTTCAAAACCAATACATGGATCACCTACTTATTGCACATTTTACTGTGCATCAACAGTAACAAAACAGAGAGTTCAATAGGCAGAATGCTGGATGAAAAACGTGTTCACATGATACATGCAGATATATAAATATGTATACAGAAAAGCACAGATGGGGTACAAACATAATAATTCAATATTCCCAAGTAGGTTTTCAAAAAGATTTGCATGTGGATTTCCACATGAAAAGTAGTAAACAACTCCTTCATGTATACCTGTCTGAATCCCCACCAAGAGTCAAAAGCTTTTCCGCCAACTTCTTCACTTTATCATCATAAAGGGACTGCAAATTTTTCTTCTGTAACATACACCTGCCTTCAGTCACATGTGCTGTACAGTGAATTTTAGAAAGCAAAATTTCCAAAAGGTAACATGTATAAAATATATCCTGAATTAGACTTATAACTCATATCTGGATCTAGAATGAAATAATGAATAAGCAAAAAGATGCAATTCCATAATCACAAATCATTCTTAGTTTTAGTTTTAGTCTATAATGGCTATATAAGTACAACTACACAATTCAAACAACCCATACTTAAAGAAGCCAATTATCTAGACACAATACCTGCAACTCTGTAGCACGATACAACGAGGTCCCTTTCAGCTCTAAAAGCTCATCATCAGAAAACCAAAGTGGATTTCCAAATGTGATTGGAAGCATATCAAGATACCTAACATTATTTTCCACAAGCTATTATTATAACCAACATAAAAGCTTAAAACAAGTAATACAGGAACCAACCCAATGAAAGACACACATACGGCTTCCATGAAGAGTTCTTCCGCCGACGTTCCACCATCAGAAACAAAATCATCAAGAACCTGTCGTCTACTTCGCCTTCCTCAAACATTGCTCTACAATCAGGTCCCAATAAAGGATCTTGCAGCACCCTCATGGGAGTGATAGCTAAATCTAGCGGAACAACTAGTAGAATCCCTGATATTTTCCCAAAATTAGCCAATCAACAAGAAATCCAATCCCTGTTTATTTTTATATATTCTATTCAAATTTGGGGGAAGTAAAGTAAAATCTGAACATGATAATGATATTTACTATTTAGGTTTAATCAGGACACTGTTGAGTATTTGTAGTCGATTCCTTGGACCCCCATTATTCAATTTCTGGATTTGATATTCAACACTAATTGCCAACCAAACAACCCGTGTATAAAGAGAAAGATAGCAAGTCCAACAAATATTTCCAGATTTTCAATTTGTTTACCCCAAAGATTGAGTAAATTGAGAGCAAATATAGTTTTCAACTTCACATTTTCATGTGTTGTTTTCACCTACAGTGGACATATTAAATCAAAAAGGGACATTGACAAATTAAATATCTGTTAAAAAAATAATAAATTAAATCAAATACCTTTCTCTTAACCCCCCTTCTTCTAGCATCTTTTTCCTGCTTTTTTCCATGGCAACTAAACAAGATACAATATTTCCTGCACATCTCTTTTCCCGCCCCCTAAATCCATGAACTACTCGAGTATTTTTCTTAGGTCTCACAGAGTAAAACGCATTCATTCAGTAACTAAATTACTTTTCTTCACCCACCTTTCTTTACCCACTTCTTTCCTCATCAACCAATAGACCACACAAAGACAAACGTAAATGGTTCAAAAAGATTAAAAGATAAGAAAACTTACCATCCGAAACATCATTAGATGAAAAGAGACCAAACCCTTTATTCGAATCACAGTACTTGATGTTGCAACCACGTAGTTCCACTCTGTTCAACTGGGTTACAAATTGGAGCGTCGGGATTTAGTCAGCAAATCATAATGAAACAAATTCAAAATAAAAAACAAAGGACAATAAGGGTTTTAAAGAGTTTTGGGACCTGTAACCACTGGAGGAACCGTTCGAGTTTCACTTCTTCTGGGCTCGCCATTGCTGCTCAAACTCGCACTCTAGGGAGGCTGACGAGGGGTTTAAGAATGAGAGAGTTTCTTTTTGGTAAGTAATAAATAGTTACAATAAGTTGAAGAATTTGGGAAGTCTCATATGCGGTATAAATAGGAAAGTAAATTAATTACACCAAGGACCATAAGACTTTTCTTTAAACAAAGTAATCTCTAGTAAATTATACTATCACTACTCCACTAAGTTTTTTTTTTTTTTCAACGTTAAGAGCTTCTTCAATCATAACTCAAATTTAGACTCAAATTTAAATCTAAATTTGAGTAAAAAAGCTTGATTTGGTATAGAATACTCCAATGAGCAAACTCAAATATTTTAAAAAATTTCTTTATTATCTCAAAACTCATTTTTTTGTGACATTCAAATCATAATATTTGATAAAATAAATGAAACTTTCATTTCTCCACAAATGGGTAATTCAAAAAAAAATTAATATGTATATAACACTATATGAAAATAAAGAAACCACCCCATAATTCTAAGATTGTTCTAATTTCTTATTATTTTTTATAAATTCAGATAAAGAAAAAGAAAAAAATATAACTATTTTGACATGGGGCTGATCTGAAAAACAAAAAAACATACGTTTTTAAGAAAAATGAAAAATTGAAGGAATAAAATAACGAATTTTCTAAATTTGTAGGTAGCGAAGGCTTAAAATTTCAGGAATAATAGGTGACTTAAAATTGTACTATCGATAGTATTTAACTCAAAAAAATTTAAAAAAAAAAATTTGATGGGTAGGCTTATGGTTTATATGGTATGAAAGATGAATGAAATTAGGGTTTTAAAAAATATAAGAAATTAATAAGATGGAATATGAAAAGTAAAAAATTTACTTACAAACCTTCAAATGATTTGTGAAAGTTTTAATGGTGGTCGGCGATAGAAGTAACGTAATAAAAAAGGCAAGGAGAGATTGACAACAAGTAGTTGAATAAGTCTTTTAGTTTTGAATATGTTAAAAAGTTACCGTTAAAAATTTGGTATAAAATTTGAGTCTGCTTCAATTTGGGTCCAGAATAAGTTTTGTCTTGATTTGGTATAGGTTTGAGTATGAGGTTTGCGAAAATTTTTAAGCCATTTTGACTTAAATTTAAATTTGAATCTATATTTGAGTCAAGATTAGAGATGCTCTAAGAGGTATCCATATCAGTTTACACACATTTCGACTAATCTCCTACTCGTCCGATCAATGATGAGCACAAAATATTGTATATTTCAAGGCCTCATTACATGCATTTTAACTCAACTTTTGCATCTAAGTGCTTAGAGTTAGCCGATTTTATGAATAATGTTGAATTCTCGATGTTGCATGTTTTTATAGCTTAAATCATGTATTTTAGGACCTTGCAACTATGTTGGATGTGTGGTGAGGGCATTGACACATTACATGAAGATTTGGAGGCTTAAAAGTGAAGAAATCAAGGAGGTATTGGTGTTTGGTAACAAAGGCGCCAGCAACCACACCACTGGTTTGAAGAGCCTCAGTTTTCCTCCATTTTGACCATGATCCACTTCGAATATGAAAAAGTTCAAAACATGAAAGTTGTAGATCTGGATGTTTTTCTATATTGTGTCAAAATTTCAGCTCAATCCAACGGTTAGATCAAAAGTTATGCCGATTCTACGAAAAGTGGTCCGGAGTAGAAAACAGTACCGGTACTATACCGTTCCGGTACTGCGTACCGGTACTTCGAACTCCAGAAGGTTTAGAGTACCGGTACACAGTACCGGTACGCTCCCAGAACACCTGCAAACTCTTCTCCACTTGCTTGGGGGTCCCACCATTGATTCTCCCACACCTAGCCCGACATTTTATCCCTACAAACCATGCCTCCTACACCCTACTTGAAGACATTTGGAGGCAATGGCATTAATGAAGAGGGGATTGAAGGGGGCTGCCAGGGGAGTTGCAGGCTAATCTTCTCCTAGCCTGTCCAAGCTTCAACTTAGCCTCCTATTGATGGGAGGCATGCACACAGCTAGGGGGGACCACCATGTACGAAAATTGAAGGCTAACTCTCCATTATATTCAGCATTTTACACATTGTAAAGGGGTGGCTACCTAAGCTTAGTTTTAATTCCAAGGAAGAAGACAATGAATAGTGCTAGAAATTTATGTTTTTGCATTCTCTTCTCCATTTCAATTGTAGTAAGCTTTTAGATATCATGTAATCTTTATTTCTTGCACTTTAATCTTATTTATTTCAAGTCTATTGCAAGTTTAGTTTCGTACTCTTGAATCTACCATTGTTGTATTAAGTTTTTCTTCATTTCAAGCTTAAAATGGGTATTTCATATTTGTCTTCTTAGTTTACGTTTTCTTGTATTAGTTCAAGTTTCATGCTCCATTTCATTATGTCCATTTACATTATGCTTGTCTTTCCTTTATGCATGACTAGCTAGATTTTTAAGTTGGTTAATCCAAGGGAGAATTCCACTTGGGTATGCCATTCCAACTCTCTTTCATTCCTTCTCTCGGTGTATGATGGCTCGGTTTGACTGGGTTGGGGTGAGGACATGGTTTGTGAGTTCTTGATACACCGTAGGCATCGTCACGGGGTATGCTTGAATCCTCACCTCCATTTTAGTCCCGAGCTTCCCACGAATCAATCGTACTTCTAAGCACCATTGGAGGAAGGCTTTGAGTTGGCTTGACATTCCCATTGGAGTGAACCTTTGTGATTAGCCAACAATTGTTTTCTTGCATTTTCATTCAAAAACTTCACTCACAAAACACAAACAAAAGATTTTTCATTTTTTGTACCTTTTGCAAAATCAATTTCACACACTCGAACTTTTCTTCCCTGAGGAGACGACCTTGGAATACTTTTCCAAGTAAAACACCGACACACAAAAGACTCTTTGCGATTGGGGAGCACTTTTGTTCACACACCCGCATTTCATTTCACATTTCATTCATTCCATCCTCCAATCCGTTGTTGTCTAATCTCTTGCATCACCCCGAGGGAGAGTGACACTCCCTTAGTCCTATAAGCCATACACACATTGAGGGATGATGTTAAGAGGTTAGGAACTACAACATTTTCAATCAATCAATCAACCACTTTGGAATTAAATCCCTCATAACTTGATCCTAAAATATTTTATCACGATTCGAACTTGTTATGTTTAAATTTACAGTTTGTACCTATTATTATTTAAACTATTCCTCGAATTACTCTAAATCTCTAACAGTGATGGTTAGTGAATACACTTTCAAAATAACAAAATAACAATTTTACTTTTACCAAATTAAAACCAACTCAACACCAAACCTAACTACCATATCCAATTCATGATTGTAATTCTAAAAATATCTCCACCACTCTCTCTTCTTTCCACCCTCTCACCCAAGCAGTGGGAGAAGTCCCGACCTCTAAATGTGTGTTGAGGAATGAGCCGATAACTCATAAAATAGTGACTTGGTTAAGGGAATCTTTCCATGCCCCACCCTGACCTCCCACAACCACGACTTTTTTACGTATATGTGTCATCTTTTCATTCATATGTATATAATAAAACACAATACAATTCAAATCTTAAAATATAAACAAACTGACTTTTGTTATTCGCAATTGAGATTTCTTTCAATTTTATTTTAAAGTTAATCCAATGATTAATGTTAACATTCCAAATTTAATAGGGAAAATAAACCCCTAAGGTGTGTTTTGAGTAACTTATTAAAAATATTTTTAATACTCATAATTTCTCGTAAATACTTTTTAAAAAAAAAGGTAGTGTTTGAAACCACCCCACCACCACCATTACCACCATCAGCCCCATCGCCCCACCACCATCACCACTACCCCCCCCACCAAACTACCCCCATCATCACCACTACCACTACCACCACCATCGCCCGACCACCACCATCCCCATTACACCCACCACCACCACCCCACCATCACCTCTACCACAACAACTACCATTACCACAACTGCCTCTACTATTACCACCGTTGCTATTACTACTGCCGCCACCCCACCACTACCACCATCCTTATCGCTCGACCACCACCATCCTCATTACCCCCCACCACCACCAACGTCACCTCCACTCTACCACCACCGCCACTGTCAAACTATCACCACTACCCCTATCGCCTCATCACCACCCCTCACGACCACCACCACTATTATCGCTCACTCCCACTATAATCAGTGCTTAAATTCCTTTCTCTTTCTTCTATATTTGTGATTTGATTTTAGATGTGAATACAAATATATTTATTGTTGATTATTTTTTTTATTACTCTATGTCTTCAGGTACAGACAATAACTAGTATATTAATAAAATAGAGTTTGTAAGTTACAGTGAGGATAGAGAACCTATCGAAAATGTTTAGTGTGTGAATATATATTTTGGTGGATCAATTTGGATATAATAGCACATGGGCATTTTTTTTAAGTATATTAATATATATATATTTGTGCACGTGTTTTTTGGGAAATATGGTTGGTGATGGCAATGATAGGTGGTGGCTATTGGTATAATTGTGGTGGTGACAGCAACAGCGGTGGTGGTATTGGTGCAACAGTGGTGGTGGTACCGATAAATATAAATTTAAGAAGTATTTTACATAAAAATGTATTTAGAGAAATATATTTTTATTTTCCTTGTGTTTTATTTTTACTTTCATTTATAGACGTCGCGAGCAGAAAATCACCGACAACAGGTCATTGGTGTACGGTATAAATTCACACAAACACGGCTTTAGAAGCACCTCTCTCTCTCTCTCTCTCTCTTTCTTTCTCTATAGACAGTCATTGATCTCTGCCCAGACTCCAAACCCTAGGCATCACCACAACGTCCTCCCTTTGATCAAATTGATTCATCAAGAATCGCACTTGTCGGTGTTGGCGTTTTGGAAGAGAGCTCGATCGGAGTTTTGATATCTCAGGTTTGCTACTTCTAAACGTTTATATGCATAAAAGTCTCTGCAATCGATAATTACTAATTTAGTGTTAGAAAGAGCGATCAAGTAATCACCACCCATCGAATCCATGGACATATCTACGACGATGATCAGATTTCATCCCGTCAAATTTCCATGGTGGCTTTTTATGGTTTCTCTTTTTAGGGGTTTTCTGTTTAGGGTTTCAATCGCGTGGCTTCTGTTTTGTATCTGTGCTGCCGAAACAACGGAGAGGAATCATGGGAAAGTTTATTTGGAACAGAAGGAATCAGATGTTGTAGGAATATGGTTTTGATTGATGCATTGATTGGGGGTTTTTTCTGTGGAATTAATCGATTCAGCCATAGTGATGATCGGTCTGATTCTTATGTTTCTCCATGGCGGCTCTTTATGCTTACATTTTTGGATTTTCTGTTTATTTGTCTTTAATTTCTGGATTTGTCATAGTTTGAGGCAAGAGAATAAAGGCAGATATCCTTTTGGAAATGAGAATATTGGGGATCAGAGATTTAGCTTGGAATTGGGATTTGATTAAGCGGGTTTCGTATGTTGAAGAAAGAATGATATTGGTTTAGATCAGCATTGTCTCTCTCCTTCCTCTTTATTGATTGTAGCTCTACATACGTTTTGTATATAGCATTACTATGGATATAAAGGCAGCCAGAAGAGTATCAGTGTATAAGCAATTAGGCGGAGAACGTCATGGACATGTTATGAAAAACAACAAAGTATGTTCCTATTGGCTTCAGGGCAGATGCAGCAGGAACCCATGCAGGTTCTTGCACCCAGAATTGTCGCCAATCCCACAACCATTTGTACAGTCCCATTCCACATACGAAGATCACAGTGTTACGTCCAGATTGACTTGGAGGAATCCAAACTTCTCTAGCTCCAAGAATGTACCAAAGTGTGGAGCTGGTTCTGGAGGAAAAAGTAGCTATCAAGAAGGTCAGCCAAATGTTTCAAAAATTGAAAGAGATGGAGGCAAAAGTACTCAAAAAACCCAACAAAAGTTGTGCAAGTTCTGGGTTATGGGCAACTGTGTCAAGGGTGATAATTGTGGAGACTTGCATTCGTGGTTTTATGGCAATGGTCTTACGATGTTGGCCAAGTTAGAAGGGCACAATAAGGTACTTGTTTGATAAGTGTTCTTGTTTTTGGCTTGTGTAATGGTTGACGCACAGCTGTATGCATGTATTATAGATTTATTAGAAAAATTATGACTAATTTGTGCATTAATGGGAGTTTGGTAATAGGCTGTCATTGGGATCTCCCTCCCTTCTTGCTGTGATAAGCTCTTCTCGGTTAGCAACGATAAATCTGTGAGAATTTGGGACTGCAATACTGGTCAGGTTGGTGCTATGAGTTCAGTTGTTATTTTCTCGTGGATTAGATCTCTGGGTTCTCACAAAAATGATGATGTATGGTGTAATTTTTTCTGTGCAATGCAGTGTGCTGAGGTTGTTAAGCTTGAGGGCACAATTGGGACTTTGGTCAGTGAAGGTCCATGGGTGTTTGTGGGATTGCCAAATGCTGTTAAGGTAGTTTCTTTGGACTTGATAACATTAAACTGTTTTCACTGTCAAGTGATTTTGATTAAGATTGTCAACATAAGTAACATTTTTTTCAATTGCCATGTGATCTTGATTCAGTTGTTTTAGTTGCATTGTTAATGGTACGTTTCATTCATTGGGCCTCTGTTGGTGATTTTGTTAGGCATGGAACATTCAATCTAATGGTGAACTCACTCTTAATGGACCAGTTGGGCAAGTTTACGCCTTGGTTGTGGGTAATGACATGCTTTTTGCCGGGACAGAGGTAACAACCATTAGAACTGTTGAATTGCTTCACTTCTTAACAGTTCATATTTGTTTGTTGAAAGAGTTAAATGACTTGTGCATTTATTTATTTTCTTTATATCTTTGGCTTCAGGATGGCACCATACTAGCCTGGAAATCCAGTTGTGAAACTGGTTGCCCTGAGGTGGCTGCAACTCTGAAGGGCCATAGTCGTGTTGTCCTCTCGCTCTTTGTTGGAGCCAATCGGCTCTACTCTGGTTCCATGGACAAGACAATAAGAGTATGTTGTTGTTATTCTGAAAATTGTTTCTGCTAATATGCCTTCATTTTGTTAGTTGTGTGAGAAAACCATCAACCAGTACCCATCTGTGTGTGTGTCTCTGTCTGTTAAGTCCTCTTGGTTTATATGACGGAACTATCATCATCATGGCATTTTTTGGATTGTTGGTGCTCGATGCACTTGGTGCACATTATATATTCATGCAATTGGTGCACATTATTTTGGCACAATGTTCAGAGTCTTGTTTTATTTGAGTGATCCATGCCAATTTGGTGCGGATTTCAAATCACGTTTATCGGAGCGATTGAAATCGAGGAATACAAGGATAAAATTTGATCGCAGAGAAAGAATGAATATAAATATATAAGAGCACTTTTTAGATCAACCTGGCAACTCCATAATATCTTTGCTTGTGTTTGTTAATTTGATAGTTCAGAAATTGGGTTTCCAAGGGCTCGTTTGGTTTTTGATTTTCTTAAAAACGAAAAACAGAATCTATTTTAAATTTTTGTTAGCAAAAAATGAAAACAAAAAACGTGTTTGGTTGCTTTTATAGTTGTAAAAAATTTTAAAATAAAAATAGAAAACTCGTTTGGTTGTGACATTTTTTTTTTTTTGTGTGACTAACTTGTATACATTAACATAATTCCATGCTATTAAAAAATTAGAACAACAATCCATAACTGATCATCCCATAATTTTCAAATATACTATAAATATATCCCATAGTTTTCAAATATACTACAAATATATCCCATAATTTTCAAACATTCCATATAAGTTTTTTTTTAAACAAAATAAAATTTTTTATTTATGAACAAAACATCATTACAAGAAGCAAAAAAGGATAAGCCACAAGTCAGCTTTAATCCTTCAAAACAACCCACTGCCTAAGACATTACAACCAAGAAACTAATTCCAACAAACAACAGCAATCTCACACTGGCCCAAAAAAACTTCACTTCAGCAGCGTCACCGTCGATGACCTTCTTCTAAGCTTCAAAAAAGACACTAAGTTTCAAACAAGTTCCATACTTAAAGCCAGATAACCCATATAATCAAAAACCACACCCTTTCTCTTTCTCAACACTGGCAAACCCCTCTGATCACCAAGCAAAGCCATCTTCACTTCACAAGGCAACTGCAAATCCCCAGAAAAATCGCAAGACCTTTAGTGCTTAATTGCATCATTGGCTAATCTGTCAGCCACAGTATTAGCCTCTCGGAAAGCATGACTGATCTGAAACTCCATACCACTTAAGACCTGTCTAATCTTACTCAACTCATTCAGAAAAGGCCATGGACATTCACAAAGACCCAACACTACATTTAGAATCACCAAAGAATCACATTCAATCAATATTTTATAAACAAACAAACCATAATTCTGAACCAACTACAGGCCATCCAACAAAGCTCTAAATTCAATAGTCACATTCGAGCCCTCATCATAAAAGAAACAAGCAGCTAAAACTAAACCCCCATATTCATTCCACAAAAAAAAAAAAAAATCAACAATACAACTGTATAGCAAAAAAAAAAATTAAAATTAAGCAGCTATATAGAGAGAAAAAAGAAGACGACATCAGCAACTAGAGAGCAAAAAAAAAATCAGTAAATAGAGCCTGATTTGATCAGGCCTATAACCATATTCTAGATCAGACCTATAATCATATTCTAGATCAGACCTATAATCATATTCTAGATCATATCTATAACCATATTCTAAATTAGATCTATAACCATATTCTAGATCAGATCTATAATAACCATAAACAATCACAGACGAAGAAGATGAAGATAGTTTAGGTTTACCTTGATGGAGATGTATCTTCATCGACGAAGAATGGATCAACTATCAATGTCTTCGTTGGGCTGTGAGAGAGAGAGAGAGAGAGAGAGAGGGGGGGGGGGGGGTCTAGCGATGAAGGGAAGGGAAGAGGCGAGGCCAGAGGTTTGAGGGGTTAGGATTTGAGCATGGTTCTGAATAACGGTAACGTTGTAACGGACACGGGTCATATCGGGCGTTACGTAACGGTAACGGAAATCGAATATGTGAATTTTTTTTTTCAACTCACACCTCACTTAAAAATACATTTTTGTATTTTTCTACTCTAAAATCAAGTCAATATGAATATTTAATGATCACTAAAATGATATAGACATGTTTTTATTGATGGTATCATTATATAATCTTTAAAAAATGATCAAAGTCGGTAATATTTTTACTATGGGCTGTGTAAAATAAAAACTTTAAGAAAGGAAGAATATTGTTAGCCCATTTACTCAAAAGACAATTAGCCCATTAATGATGGGCCTTGAATAAAATACTAATATAGTAGCTCAATGGCCAGATGGAGAAAAAAACAAAAAACAAAAAACAGAGAACCCAGTCGGTTCTTCGTCTTCTCCGCCCAGGCTTCCCCACTCCTCTCTATTTACTCCAATTCAAATTTCTACCTCTTTCTCTTCTCCTCTATCTCCTCAAAACTCTTGAAATTCCATTCTCCCATGGCAACTCCATTAACAGTGGAAGTCCCAATATCAGTTCGGTGACTGGCCTTGCAAATCATGGTCTTCATCGGCTCCGGCGAAGCCGACGTGGACCTCGAAACCTTGAAGGACATTGCCATTGTCATCGGTGAAGTGAGACTCCTTCGGTAGGTGCTCAATCTGATTATTGTGTTGAAACGGAGGTGAAAAATTCTGTAGATCTGGTGCTTGCTATTCACAGGGCTTCTCAGGTTGTAACAGCCCGTATCGGTCAGATTTGACCCTTATCGGCCGTTACAGATGTGAAATCCATTCTTACCGAAAAATCGGGGTGTAACGGAATCGTTGGCCTTCGTTACCGTTACGTAACGGCCGATTTTCAAAACCCTGGGTTTGAGAGATCTTAACTTATTGCTATTTATATGGGTGCCCAATAAATGTGTCTTTTTGGTGCTAACAAGGTTCGATTTCTTGACCTCATTAATAAGAAACGCGCGTTAAACGTTTTTGGTTTTTAGAAAACGTCTTTTTCTTGTATTTTAAAATCGCCCCTCGTTTACAAAACGATGACAGAAAAAAAAAAAAAAAACGTTTATCAAATTAGTTTTTTTTTCTTGTTTTCTCTAAATATCAAAATAAAAACGAGAAACGAAAAACATAAACGTTACCAAACGGGACCCAATATGTTGGTTCTTCAATTGTCAGGTATGTTTTACTACTTAATTTGTCGAGGGATTATATATCTTCGTATTTTCTTTCTCCAGGTCTGGGATCTCCAAACTTTGCAGTGCATCCAGACGCTGCATGGGCATGCTAATGCTGTTATGTCTGTCCTTTGCTGGGATAGCTACTTAATATCTGGTTCCCTGGACAGTACAATTAAGGTTTGGGCCGCAACTGAAAGTGGGACATTGGAAGTAGTATATGAACGTATGGAAGATCATGTAAGTAATGTGACAACACTTCCTCATGTATAGATTTGCAATTTACATTGTATCTATCTAACACATGTTACCTCTTGGTTATCAATTTTTTTTTTATGCATGATACAGGGTGTTCTTGCATTGTGTGGGATATACGATGCTGATGCTAAGCCAATTCTTCTCTGCTCATGTAATGACAACGCTGTCCGCCTCTATGACTTGCCAACGTGAGTATTGCATATTACTCTTGTTTTTTTCGATCCTCACCCTGAAAAGGTTAGGTCCTCTAGGTCTGCTGGTTAACATATTGTGTTGGTTCTAGATTTATTGAAAGGGGAAGAATATTTGCAAAGCGGGAAGTTCGTGCTATTCAAATAGGCCCTGGGGGGGTCTTTTTCACTGGAGATGCCGCCGGGCAGGTGTTTGTTTGGAAATTGCTTGGAGACCAAAGTGCAGCGGCATCATGAAAACATATCTGCATAAAGAGTGTCCTTGTAAATTAATTAAATATTTTTGCGAATTAGAAGCGAAATGAAGGGTTCAGCCAAGGTGCATGTGTAACACTTTAACTCAGTTTTACTGGAAGCGATTTATTTGAGAATTCCAATCTTACCATTTTATTTTTTCGCCTGAGTTGCTGCCTGCTTGTTTATTGGGGTTTTAAGTTACTTTGTATTGGTAGAACTAAGGATAAAATGCGATGAATATCATTGTGTAAGCCTCTTGGATCCTCCTGTCTATGTAATGTATTATGTTGTGTTCTTGTACCATTTAAGTCGTGTTGTGTTAAAATTTGTTTAATCAATACTCGATTTATAGCTCCAATCTATTTATAGTTATAGTCGGAACTGTGTTGTTGATGAGCCATGGGCCGTGATTTGTTAGGTTTGTGTTATGTTTAGTCGCTTCTCTTAAATAACTTGAACTTGACCCGTGGTAGTACACAGTCTATCCCTCAGATTTTACGCCAAGAATAGATCCACAGTTGAAGGTTCACATATTTTCCTCTACTTTGTGCATTGATTATGGTCTAGTTTGTAACACATCATGAGTTGCTTGAAAACAAAAGTAAGATTTTTTTCTCCAATCCACTGAGAGGTAGATAGTTGTTCTCAATGATGATGAAAATCTTGGGAAATTTCCTTAAGTGAATTGACTACTGTTCTTGATGGCTACTCTTGATGGCAAAGGTATGCTAAGTGCACACAATTTGCAAATAATGCCCCATGCTTCTTATCTTTAATCAACCCAATAATGATGGCCACGTTTAATTTTTAAGCCCAAATAGGAGCCAGGGTGGAGGTAACTGCTGCCCCTGCCCCTGCCCCTGAATAAGTTACAAAAAAATTCTTAAAATTTATAGAATATTTGTTACGCGTAACTATATTGATCTTGATCTCTTCGGACTATATTAAGAGGACAAAAATAACATACCAACCACGCTTAACTTGTATAGGTCATTAGTATCCGATTCACCTTCCCTGTTGTTTTGTCCCCTCCAATTCACTAAAAATCAGGTTTTAGTACCCTCTAGAGGAGATGACAAGTTCTTGTCTTGATCTCTAAATTGTTCTTCCAATTGGTTTTGAGAAGTAAGACCCCGATCAAGGAACCAACCTTACCTGTTCATTTCTCATGATATTGACGTGACATAACTAAAATTGTTAGATGATTAGCGAAATCTAGTGAGATTATTAATCTAACATGTTGACATCGAGCTAATACTTCCATTAGTTTTTGAGGAATTTTCTTCACTTTGACTCTCCATACGACCAAACTCTTAAACATATAATCAAGTTTCAAAATTTTAAGGCTGAAAAAGAATGATACACAGAGTCGTTTTTGGCAGTTTGCTCCAAAAAGGAATGTAACTCACGTAACACTATCGTGGCCCCTTAAAATCTGCCACAACTGAACCTCAACACACCAACCTCTTCCCCTTCAAAACACCCCCCCCCCCTCTCTCTCTCTCTCTCTCTCTCTCTCTCTCATGGCTTCCAAACCCACAAAAAGGCCAATTAGAGCATCTCCAACCACACTCAGCAAAGTAGCTACCCAAAATATATTTAAATATTCAATTCACTACTTTAGCTAGCAACTTTTTAAAATTCACTCCAACCACGCTCTCTATTTTAGCTAACTACTTCAACTAACTTTAACTAACTTTCAATAATATAATTCAAAAATGCCACGTGGCATAACACGTAAGCGCCATAATGATGACGTGTCGTGCCATGTCATCAAATTTTAAATTTTAAATTTTAAATTTTAAAATTTTCTAACGGTAATTTGGATTGTTCAAGTACTGCTGCAAAAACATTGCCTTCTTTAAATAACAACTTCTGTAGAAAACAGTAAGCCTAGGAAAAGAAAAGAAAATAAAATTGTTTCAAATATGCTTTAGAAAGGCACAAGCTCAAGCATTGGAAACCCTTACCTGCTTAACTAGCTTATGATTGCTTTAGTCACATATTAATAAGCATGAGAAGAAATGACAAAAGATAAAGATTTCCACATATAGTAAACAAGGATAGCCCATGGAAACTAGAGCTGGAAGAACACTTTCCCTTTGCAAAGAGGGCTATCCAAATTATAGTTTTGCTTCTCCTTATATGATGAAAGACAAAATGGAAAGATCCATTCCAGTAACAAGTCCAAATTCTCAACAAAATGTAATTAACATCTCAATCAATGTTCTCAATAAGTGATGTAATATATTGTGATAAAACATCCAATAATAGGTCCAAGGTCTCAATAATCTGTTGGACGACATTCATATGTAATTGAGCAAAGAACAAAACAGGATCTTATAAAAGAATTAAGGAGCAATGCGAGCATTGGGCAAAATTTTAGCAAAAAAGGCCAATTCCAATGAACTTGCTATATAAATATCAGAAAATTAAACTAGTGGACTTATTTTTCTCTTATCTTAGGATACTAAACACATCCATCAAGTTAAGAGCTTCACCAGACATTCCATTAAAGACACGAAGATTAATCCAGAAAAATGCAGCCACAAAAACAATTTACATATTCTTTTTTTTTTTTTTTTTGGGTTCAACGGTCTAGGGGTGTCCGAGCGAGGTTACGCGCCCTTCGACTAATCTCCAACAATTTACATATTCCCCTCTAAAAGGGTATAAACTCAACTGGTGCCCTGGACTGAGTTAAATTGGGCTACCAAGGTGTGGGTGTCTTCCAATCTCATCATATTGGGTTTTGCATAAGAAGAAGAAAGATGACAAAGGTTCGAATTTCTTTCTCATACTTAAATCTTATGTGTTCAATGATAACTTGCAAAAAACCAAGACAGAAATAACCAGTAACTCTGCTTATTACAAGGAGGTCTTTCTTTTCTTGTGCAGGGGTACCAAGTGTTCTTGATATAACTATCATCACTCCATATGAAACTCAAGTTATACTAAAGGTACTGAATTGATTCTTTAGTAAGAGGACCTGAACTTTGTGGAAATACTAATTTTGCATCATATAAACTATGTAATTAACGTGAATCTATGGTAATGAAGGGTATCTCAACTGACAAGATCCTTGATGTAAAGAGGCTACTAGCTGCCCATGTTCAAACATGCCATCTTATACAAACTATTCTTTATCCCATGAGGTAAGTTATAATTATGCACATAACTCCAAGTTCCCTTTAAACATGCTGGTGTATCAGTTGTAGGAATTTCACCTTTCTATCAAACATATAAGGTCCATAGTTCACACACCCATGTTTTCAACACATCTCAGAAAATACATATCTCATTGAGGCAATACATCAAACATATTGTGAATAATGAAAAGAAACACATCTCAAACAATTGGGTAGAAATGCACTCGATTGACCAAAAAATTGAGCAGAAACACATCTCAAAATATTGAGCAAAAATTGAGCAGGAGATGAGAATACCAACTCAATTTAAGCCCTTTGTTTGGTTCCCGAAAAAAGCAGAGAAGAAGCAAAGAAACATGTTTTCTTTCATTTTCTCTCTACTGCCCAGCAACCAAATGGAAAGCCAAAAACAGAGATTAGAAACCCATCTTTGAAACTTCAATACCTGATCTGGCTAGGATGAAGGAGGAAATGGAAGGAACCAATTTGTCGTTGTGCAGAAATGGAGGGAAGGCAGCAACTGGCGAGCTGGTAAACCCTCACCAGATCTAGCTAGCAGGATAGCCCTCAGCTATTTGGCGAGCTGGAATAGCTAGGGCGTTGGAGCTGGGATTTGGAATTTTGCTCGCTAAAATGGTGTAGAGGCAGCAATTGGCGAGGGCGTTGGAGTTGCTCTTACAACCTCCATATCCATGGCTGATGTAGCTTCATGGTACTGTGCTATTGCCCTTGTGTCCCTCATCTTCTTGAGCTCTTTCAGGGAAGAGTATTTCCTCACATATGAGCCTTTCAGAGGGAATTATAAGCAGCTGGTAAACCGAGCCTGTGACGAAATCTACATCGTCGGAGAAGGAGAAACTCTTCACACCATAAGTGACAAGTGTGGTGACCCTTTTATAGTTGAGCAGAACCCTCATATTCATGACCCTGATGATGTTTTTCCTGGCCTTGTTATCAAGATCACCCCTTCAAAGTCCACCAAGTTTTATGCACTATCTTGAATTTTTTTTTTAATTAGGTTATTATGTTGTTTTTCCTCTTTTTTAGATTAATATAGTGTTTGGTTTATCAGTCTCTCTCTCTCTCTCTCTCTCTCTGACACTTAATTTTGAACAAACATGTGAATCGTGGTAGCTTAAAACTGGAAGGGATCATCATAAATTTGTCTTTCAATCTCTGGATCAAAAAGGGTTAGTAAATATTAAGAGGGGTTCATTGAATGCATGTTTGAAGTACTGACTTTGTGTCTATTCCCCCAAAACTACGAGGCTATTTAGCCGAGTTCCTTAGTGAGTGTTGTCTGACAGTCCTACAAGTATTCTTTATTTACTCACCTGCGTCTGTTTCGGATGCATGTACCTTTTTTTAGGGTCATTCGACAAAGAGTAATGACATTAACACTTAAAATTTTCACTTATTTTGTTAACTTCTCCTACAAGTACAAGCTATATTAAGGGGATGAAAATCAATGCGCCATCCCTATCTAACTTGACTTTCTTTATCATTTGTTGCAAGATGCATGACCCGAAGTCTCTTAAGCAAAAAAGGGTTACATTTATCCAAGTGATGCGTCACTGATTCAGATCTAGCATCACCCTCACCCACAAAAGGGGTATCATTGTCTGTCATTTACTTCTTTCAGATCGTGTCATAGACATCAACCTTATTGTCGGTTTTTTTTTGGTCATAGGGAATTCTACAAGTACAACGGTTAAAAGATAGATGAGAATGCATATAGGGTTGTAGAACGGTGCCTAAATTAGCAACATTAGAGAAAATCATATTAACTTTCAGTATATTTTTGTTCAATTGGATGATCAAATTTGTATCCAGATCCCCACTAATATGTTTTATTCTTAATTCCCTTCTTGACGGATCATTTATCATTAACTAATCATCTATCCTCTTTAGTTCATACTGCATCATCAATGTGATATTAACGTCCAAAAAAAACCCAACAAGTAGACAAGTCAACCTATAAAAACATCAATACCCAAAGCACACACACCCCCACCCCTTCCTAAACTTCCCTCTCTCTCTCTCTCTCTCTCTCTCTCTCTCTCTCTCTCATGGCCTCTTTTTGGCTTATTTAGGAGGAGAATATGTATTGATTGTCTCAGAGCATGTGATGAAACTTGTTAGGGAAGGAGAAAGTCTTGAGTCAATATCACAGAAAAGTGTGGCAGCCCATTTATAAGGGAGAATAACCCTCATATCAATGGTCTAGATGAAATGTTCCCTGGTGTGATTCGCAACATTTTTCCAACCATTGTTCCACTTCCACCCAGCATGTCTAGGAAGTTTTTGAAGCAATGAGTTGTATGTTATTGTTAGTAGAATTTTACAACTAGGTTTGGTTCACTGACATTAGGGGTGCAACTTGGGTAGGCCAACTCGAATTTAACCCGAGCTCAACCCAAAAAAAAACAGGGCTTAGGTTAAAATTTTTAATATTTGGTTGAGCCTGGACAAAAAAATACAACCCGAATTGAATTTGAACAAGCCTCGGATTGAGGCTTTGAGTTGTCAAGTTCAACCCGAATATTAAAATTGGATTGAACCCGAATATTAAAATCGGATTGAACTCGATTATTAAATCGGGTTGAACATAAATATATAAATATATTTAACTAAGGTTAGTATTTATCTTCACTTTTAAGAGTCCAGACTTTCACTTCATTTCAAGTCTTCACCCTTGCGCCTTCATCACTTTCAAATCCTTCTCTCACTCGTCACTCGTTTCTCATCTGGTCTTAGACTCTCAGTCTCCCTCTCTCACTCGTCTGAGTCTCTCTTTTATCAATTTGATTTCAACCCGAGTCCGCCTGAATTAAATTCGGGCAATACTCGAGTTTAGTACTTCGGGTAGAGGTCGGGTTAGAGTTGAAGATTATATACCTAGGGTTGGGATATAGTTGATCTCTCAACCCGCCCGAATTGCACCACTAACTGACATCCCTTTATTTGTTATGAGTTTCTTTTTTTCAGTAATAAGATGATTTATATTAATCGAAACATATCCATGTACAAAATCACAATAACTTAAGAGTTGTGTTAGATTATACAAATGCGGCTTTTATTAGGGTTTCACAGTTCGGTTTGGTTCGGTTCATCTTTTTTTATTTTCCTAGTTTTGAGATCTAGAAGATGTTTTTTATTAGGGTTTTACAGTTTGGTTCGGTTCATACAATAGCCTTATACATATGATTGTCTGTATATTTGTACTCATATATGCAAGAGACTATGAATTATGGATCCAATAAGTGCATATTTGTTTGAAAATTGATACATACACACATACAAGGAGTAAAATTCTGTTTTGTGTCTGTCGAAACGACCGAAACATTTCAAGCTCTAAGGAAATCGAAATGAATTAATGACGCAAAATCAAAATTTTCATATTTCGGGTTTGTTTCGACCAATGTTCAAAATATATTTCCGAGCTCACCAAAACTCAGTGTCCGGCACAGTCACTCTTACGAGATATAGAGATAGTCAAATGTAAATTTCATTTTACCCTCTCGAGACTTTGCAATTACAGGAACGTCGAGAAATGAAAAGCAAAATAAAAAAAAAAACTAAAAAGACTTTTTAAATTGATTCAGGAAAAAAATGGAGTTTGAAAATCACATTCACATATTTATTCTCATGCCCACTTGACATGGCCATTGTTTTCACTTGCTTTGTGACCACACTCCAAGAATTTCCCTATCCATGGAGTAGCAATTGCTTTGGAATAAAAAACAGAGCAAAACAAGAACAGGGCAGAGCAAAACATCAATGTCATACCATCCTCTTGTGTATTCACTACAAGAATTTTGAGATTAGCCGGCATTATAAACGCCAGTAATGTCCTAATAAATACTGGGATTTGTCACTGCTGGTGTTTCTCTTAAACGTCGTTGTTTTCACCGTCGGTAAAACATAATTACGTTTAGTAAATACTGCGGAAAGTAACAAAAATAATGCACCTTTTAGGTACCAAAACACAAAATTTAAGACAAAAATATTGAGTGTCCAAGTCTTGATATGACAGAGTGGTTAGCTTGGTGGGATTTCAGGTAGAGGAGATAGGATAAGATTGAAGAGGAGAATCTTGATGCAGGACCTTGCACTTTAGGACAATAAGGTACCCAAAAAAAAAAAAAATAGGTACTGTACTAAGAGTTACTATTTTTCAAGATTAAGTTACACATTTCAACGCTAAAATTACAACTATTTAAGATAATTCATGTTCGATCACAACTTTTTGCGACCGACCATACCTTTTAGAGTTGTAAATTGCAACCCAAGGTGTAATTTGCCCTTAAGATATTATAAGTTTTGGTACGGTACCTCATTCGATTCCATAGTCTTTCTCTGCACTCAAAACCCACATTGTTTCTGGAATTAATCATAACATGTTTGTCTTCAAATCAACAGTAAAGCACTTGCTTCATAAGTTTTGTTAGTTCATTCTATCCAAAACCAACATTCAGCAAACTTCTTATATCAGACAAAATAAAAGCATATAAGACTATTCATAAAGAGAGGATTAGTCTATATCAAATAGGTCTTTTCCACAACACTCTCATGTTTTTTACATCCCTTCTTCTCTTAATGGATTCAATTATCACGATGGTGAATTCCGTACTTTATAACCGATAAGTCTTGCATAATGAAAATTTACCCAATTGAATTAAATAAAGAAGTGGACTCAGATCAACATAAGCATTTCATTTGTGTGGTGGTCCCGCAAAGTACTATTCTTTTTTGTAAATAAATATATTTTATTTTCGGAAAAAAATACAAAGTTCTTACAACGAAACTCGAAATTGCCCAAACAAATAACCATGTTCCTCCATAATATATATTTCTGTCTTTAGACAAGATAACAAATTAAAGGAAAGCTTTCCTAGTGGCATGATGTTGTACCAGTCCCACCCATTTATCTCTTATGTCCCTAGCAAAATTGAGTAATGGCTTGTCAAAGTGGTGTTGACTGTTGACAAAGATATGATTTTGACACTTACCTATATGAACAATTATTCTTGTACTGGTAGTTGCAACTGTCCTAGTTGATTTACTGTCCCAACCTTATGATTATGAAAAACTTAAACTATCTCCAATTGGTTTTATGGGCAATGGGGTATGTGGGTCTTACCCCTAACAAAATATTGTCGATAACATACATAAATGATAAAATATGTATGAGTACAATAAAATTGAATGAGAAAGATGTACTATAATGTATTATGGTACTTTTGGGTTGATACATTATGGTAAAATAGGGGTTCAATTTGGACGGGCCAACCCGAATTCAACCCGAAAAAAATAGGGCTTGGGTTATAATTTTTAATACTTGGGTTGGGCCTGTACAAAAAAATCCCAACCTGAATTGAATTTGGGCAAGTATTGGGTTGTCGGGTTCAATCCGAATATTAAAATCGGGTTGAACCTGATTATTAAATTGGGTTGAACCTGAATATACATAAATATATTTAACTAGGGTTAGTATTTATCTTCACTCTTTAGAATCCAGACTTTCACTTCACTTCAAATCTTCATCCCTGCGCTTCCATCACTCTAGATCCTTCTCTCACTCGTCACTCTTTCCTCTCTCAGCCTCCCTCTCTCAATCGTCACTCGTCTGAGTCGTCATAAACGCTCAGCCTCCCTCTCTCACTCATCACTCCTCATTCTCTCTTCATCTGCGTCTCGCCCTTCATCTCAGATCACTTAAAAAAATTAGATCTACATTTGAAAAAATCAAATCTACACTTTAAAAAATTAACCTGAATTAAGTAACTCAAGTCAAACCCGATTTTTAATCCGAAATCAGCCTGAATTCAACCCGAGCCCGTCCGAATTAAACTCGGACAGTACTCGGGTTGAGTACCTCGGGTTGAGATAGGGTTAGGGTTAAGGTTAGGGTTGAAAATTATATACGTAGAGTTGGGTTAGAGTTGACCGCTCAACCCGCTCAACCCGCCCGAGTTGCACCCCTATGATAAAAAGGAAGACGCGGGTCATGGTGTTTTATAATATTGCTTGGTATATGCACAATAGATGAATTACATGTTTTCTTATTTTATTTTATTATATGGTGTTCAGACTTTGAACGCAGAACCGAAGTACCCATCAAAAGCTAATATTTCTCACTTTATAATGGTTGATTAAGAATTCTTCACTTATTAATAGGGCTGTTAATCAAGCCAAACTTGAACATTTTTTCAGGCTCGTTTATATGTAAATAGTCAAATAAGTCAGCTCGTTTATGTGTAAATTAGACTTGAATTAGACTCGAATTCAGCTCGATTATCACCCCTATTTATTAATGGTGATACGCAAAAGTTACCTTTTTGATTATTTATTCCCCCCCTTTTTTTTTTTTTTTTTTTTGCATTGGTTCCAACATGTACAAGTGTCACCTTCTTATGGTCTGATGAATCACTTGCTCTGGCTGGTGGCCACAGTATATGGCCCTTGCCATGCCCATAGGACATCTCTCTGTCTCTCTCTCTCTCTCTCTCTCTCTCCATTTCTTCCTATATATTGGTTCTCAATTTTGACGGCAGTATGGTTTTGTTGTCAGACAAAGATCGAAAGCCCACTACTTCTCAGCACTTCAAGTCAAAAAGCTCAAGCTGTAAGTCATCAACCTCCTCTCTGCATGTAGTTTTCCACTGGTTGTATACACACACACACACTTGTATAATCACCAAAGGCTAATGCTATGAAGAGAGAGAGAGAGAGAGAGTTGATATTCTCACTACTTTTCAATCAATTTATCTTCTTTTTTTTATACTGCTACCAGTGTTTTGAAATTTTGTATATCCTGAGTTTACCTAACGATTATAATACATAATGTGTATAGTTGAGACGGCTATCATTTAATTAAAAAAATATTCTTACATTAAGAAAACTACTCATTGGTTTTAATACTGGGGATCTGTCTTTCCAACTAAATAATTAAGAAAACTCAATTTTATAAATTGGCATCTCGACTATCATGTCAAAACTGTTATAGTACGGCGCTGGTTAAATGTCAACATGACATCTTAATATAGAGAGAAGATCGAGAGGGTCAGAGATTCAAAACTTTTCGCTTCTAATAAGAAAATCTCAATTGTTACTGTAATCTCCGACAAAAAAAAAATACACCATTATGCCAACTACATCTAAATTATTAAAACTTGGTCAAAAAATTTCAAAAAGATATCTTATAAAATTCCATAAATAAACTTGAGTCGGTCTAAAAAAAGGGATTCAAAGTCACAGTAGAATCCAAATTCTTCAACTTCGTGTTCATTATGATTTATTATCACGAAAAGTTTGACAAATTTTACAATAATTATCAACTATACAACACAACTCTTCTTTTTTACTTGGACTTGGACCCGATTGTGTTTAAAGTTGATGCTATAAGCCTGAAGTGTTCTTTGGAATTTCTAGAAGGGAAGTTTGGGAAGATATTTATTAATAGAGAAAGGAAAAGTAGAGGCTTTAAACAGTCCATCTCCATCTCCATCTCCATCCAAAACCAAAAGAAAGAGAAAAAGTTGATTCCACCACAATCTGTTCTTGGCATTGAGGTAATCATAACCAAATATTCGGTGGATCCCACTTGATGAAAGGTGTAATGACCAATTGTCTCAAATAGTTATAACTTCTATTTTTTTTAATAGAAGTTATAACTTTTAATATGATATATATATTTTTTTTTTTAATATTGTAATTTTTTTTTTTTTGTTCAACAATCATGGGTGTAAGAGTCAGTGTACGACTTTACGCGCACCTCTATTAATGTTCTTTCCGGTCTGATCAAAGACAGATTATCCATATCAGGATTATGGTATTCATAATAAATAAATTTATCATTATCTAACCCCAAATAATTGTCAAAATTCAAATTCAGAATGTCTGAATTTACAACTCTGTTTTTATTACTACTTAAACTATCATTGAGATTAATACTGTAGTATTATCCATTTGTAAATAGTGGCTTTACAGGCCCATAACTTGGTTATCCAAAAAACACAATGTTAAAATAAGATGGACCATGTGACCCAACTTAATGGGAAGTAAGGGTTTGCCAATGGGTTAGTCCAGGCCGGGCTCATCAACCAATGAGCTGGATCAGTTCTGAGAGGTCCGAGACCACTGATTGGTCAATGGGCTGAATTAATTGGGGTAACTGGTGTTGTCCATGATAGCCCAAAAAAATCCGAACAATAGGGCTGGGCTTGAATTGGGCCTGGGCCAATATCAGATTGGGTGTCTACGCCACATCCCAACCTAATTTGATTGGCCCATTGACTGATTTTTAATTTTTTTTATCAGAGAATATTAGGGGACGATCAGGTACGTGACCTTAAAGTTTAACAACGGGGCTGTAGGACCACCGAGTGGGGTGGTCCAGTGGGATGTCGACCGAATTTTTCACATTAAGGTGAATTTTGGAGTCAACATTGAAACTCGATGATTGACCGCTATACTAGCCTAATTAAGTTCATTCCTGAGAGGAGTAATGGACGCGATCAAGGACCTCATAATCTACTAGTGAGGATGTATGAGGGTGGTGTCTAGACGCTCTTTTTTGTCCCGAGCAAAAAAAAAACACAACGGGTGTGTTTGGATAATCGGCAAGGATAGGAATGGATTGGTTTTTTTGTATCCTAACCCATCCCACCCAAACCCATTCAGGCACTTAATTAGATGGGTTATGTATCCCATCCAACCCAAACCATTGTTTGGCAAGAAACAATTGAATGGGATGGACTCTACTTGACTTTTGTAGATATTTACCATTGTACCCATTAATGAATCAGACCTGCATAGTTTTTCACCCAACGCCACCACCACTGCCACAATCGAACACCCAACACCACCATTACTGCCACAATCGAACACCCAACGCCATCACCACTGCCCCAACGCCACCACCACTGCCACAATTGAACACCCAACGCCACCACCACTGTCACAACAGAACCACCACTGCCACAATCGAACACCCAACGCCACCACCACTGCCACAACACCACCACCACTGCCACAATCGAACACCCCACGCCACCACCACTGCCACAATCGAACACCCAACGCCACCACCACTGCCACAATCGAACACCCAACGCCACCATTAAACCCACCACCACCGCCATCTGAACTCACAGCAGAGCCACCATCACCCAAACCCATTCGGTCCACTCCGGCACCCAAACCCATCCGGCAGATAACAGAGGCTTTGGCTTTGTCGCCTTCTCAAACCGCGAGAGAGAGAGAGAGGAGACAAACAGACAGAGCAAGAGAGAGAGAGCTGAAGAGAGGAAGATGGGGGTAAATATGTCATTACATTTGTAACCCTTCGGCTGGGATTGAAACCCAGGGTGGAGGTGGGTTAACTTTAACCCGTGTATGAGGGTTACAAAGCACTGTAGCAACCGGGTCATGGCTAGACCCGGGATTTGTATCCTGTCTCAAATTTTAGTTCCCAAACAAAGAATTTGTGGGACCCACCGTCTAATTAACCTATCCATGTGGGTGTTAACCCACTTTATCCCACAATCCAAACACACCCAACGGGGCAGTGGGTATAAGGCAACTTGTTAACCTCCATTGATTGTTTGCACTCCAAAAGATCTAAGAACTCACACTTTCTATTGTTAAAGATTAGATTTATCGTATTGAACCCTTAATATATTAAAAATATTATAATGTGGTACTACCGCTAACTTTCATTATTCATTCTATCAAAAATCATCCTATTAACGTTGACAAAATAAACAACGAAAATAAAAATTAACGATCGAATCACATCGTAATATTAACAGTGTCATATAAAAAATATAATATTTAAAAATATAAAGTGAGAATTTTTAAATTTTTTGCAATTTGCCCTTAATTAGTTTCCCTATATATAATCCATTAATTAAGCTGTCTTTCTCACTCATCTTCTTGTGTATACTTTCCGAACTCTTCATGTCAATATAACTCTCTTACTCTCTCTCTCACACACGCACGCACACACACACACACTCACACTCACTGACACATACACACAAAGACTCACAGTCTCTCTCCATGTGTAGATGGATACAAACATTATATTCTTGTTTTCTGGTAGAAGATTTGTTTTTCATGAACAGAACAGAGAATTTGAATTTGGTTTTGTTTCTTAGTATAACTGGGAATTGATATTCACTTCTGGTGGGTGGCCATGCATGTTGGGTTTCAAAGGTTAGCTTTCTGTGTTTCTTCTCTGTTTAGTATACTACATTTCTCATTCTTTCTTGGGTATATTAATGTTTGGTTCCTTAAAAGACTTCATCTTTATGCTTCATTAGATTCTCATCTGCAGTCTGTGTGACATTCTTGTTTGTTTTCTGTGAAAATGCAGGAAAAGAAAGGAAACCAAAATCTTGATCATTAGCGTTTTCGTTGTTTGGGACCCAAGAAAGGTAAAAAAACTTCCACTCAGTGTTGAATTTGGGATTTTTAGAGTCATGCTTCCTAGATTCTTTATCTGCATGTGGGTGATTGCTTGGTTTTTGAGAGAATATTAGAAAATACAAGAAAGATAAATCTTGAAGATTGGGTTTTCTGATTGTTTGGTACCCAATAAATCAATTAGAATTTTGATTCAACCTTGTAATTTGAGCTTTGCACCTAGTTACATCACTTTTGTTTGTGATGTGTCCGCTTGGTTTATGAGAAAATGTAGGAAAAAAAAAAACTTCTAATCCGCAAATAAGTCATACTTCTATTGGGTTTCAGAGGTTAGGTTTCTATGTTTCTGTGCTTCATATACTATGTTTCTCATTCTTGCTTGGGTACATTAATGTTTGGTTCTTTAAAAGATTTCGTCCTTAATTTATTCTTCGTTAGATTCTCATCTGCAGTCTGTGTGACATTGTTGTTTGTTATCTGAGAAAATGTAGGAAAAGAAAAGAAACCAAAATCTTGACAATTAGGTCTTGCATTGTTTGGGACCAAAGAAAGGTCAAAAACTTTCACTCAGAGTTGAATTTGGGCTTTTTATAGTTAGAATTTTTATTTTTTATTTTTTTTTTTGGGAGGGAGAGGTGAAGGGGGACTTGAACTCTTGACGTCAAGAAGACAAAGTTTTCACAAGAAGTACCATTAGACCAAAGGCCCGTTGGTCAGAAACTTTATCTGGATGTGGGTGATTGCTTGGTTTCCGAGAGAATATTGGAAAATACAAGAAAGATAAATCTTGAAGATTGGGTTTTCAAATTGTTTGGTACCCAAGAAAACAATGAAATTTTAAAGTCAACCTTGAAATTTTGGTTCTGCACTTAGTTACATTCACCTTTGCTTGTGATGTGTCTGCTTGGTTTATGAGAAAATGTAGGAAAAGTAAACTTCTAATTATTGATCGGTGGAAAATCGATCTCATACAACAAAAGATAGATCATTTGCAAGAAGGAAATCACAGGGATTATATACAATCCCAATTGGCACCGGCCGGTACTTCATTGTTTCTAAACACATTTTTGTTGCTCAAATAAGCCTTACAGTGACAGATTAGATACTAGGCTTAAAGGGAAAATCTTATCGATAAGTCGGATCACCAAGAAAGGATAAAAAAACCTCCCAAGTAAGGTCACATACAAAATACTATATAACAACAAGATCACCTTTGGATGAGGTACTTTAGTTTTAGAAACTGAGATCATAAGACTAAGATTTAGCATTTTCTTTCCTCTTTCATTTTTTTGGCCGTAATAGGATTGATACCAGAGTAGATCTTGGATTAGACATGGTTATTTAGGGGGAAGCAAACATTATTATGCAGATGTATTAGAGATGGTAGCTATTGTTTTGAAATCTTGGAAAATTGCTTCAAAAAGTTTATTACTTTGTAATCTATAGTGTTGTATCACATTTAATGTTTTTTTTTTGTAGAACATTGAAACTTTGGCCGAAAGATGGTTGCTTTTGGGAAAAAGTTGAAAGAAACACAAATTGAAGAATGGCAGGGGTAGGCTTGAGTAACTCTGAACCATTCTTCCTCATTTAAATGCTTTTTGATAAGAAATTAGTTTCCTCGGTGTACAATACTTGGAATGTAAGCAAATATGTATTGTATTTGACACGGTGTTTGCAAATTCTATCAGCATGCTTATAACTTGATTCCTTCCAGGTACTACATTAACTACAAGTTGATGAAGAAGAAAGTGAAGCAATATGTTCAGCAAATTGAGGTTTCAGCTCAAAATCGCCAGTATGTTCTTAAGGACTTCTCGAGAATTCTGGACCAACAGGTTGAGAAATATTTTCTTTAGACTTCCCATCTCTGCTTTTTATTCCTTTTGCTGTTACTCATTTTTCCCCTGAGCTTCATAGGAATATAATGATTTTCCATCTTGTGCGCCAACACATCCAAGAGCTCGTCTACAGTTCCCTCCTTGGAGATTCTATCACACTCTACTTTAACATCAATTACGATTCTGAAAGCACTTCTCTTTTTGAATTTTACATCTTTTAAAAAAAAAAAAATCAACACTATGTGTAATATTAGTTTCTATTTGATATCATTCCACTCAAATGTGGCTGTCATTGTTTTACTAAGTTTTGCAACTGCAAGATTCCTTATTGCAGCACTGCTAGTAATATATTTTTGAGGTATTCATTTTTTATGTAATTATGTTACCAATTCTAGAACTCGATGCTTTAGTATGGAAGGGCATTTTGTGTTCAATCTTTTCAAGTTACTCTATTTCACAATGATTGGTAATTGAACTGCTGGGGCATCGGATAGATCTACTATAAAAGACTTCTGCATACGTCGTCCTAGTGTCCTGTTATCATTTTTTTTGTTTTTTAAATTTCAGATTGAAAAGATTGTCCTTTTTTTGTTGGAACAACAAGGCCAGCTTTCAAGCAGGTTGTCTAGCCTTCGAGAACAGCATGATGCCTTTATACAGCAAGCAGATGATTCAAAATTATCTGAACTAAAAGAAGCATACAGAGATGTGGGACGGGATCTTTTAAGGCTTCTATTTTTCGTTGAAATGAATGCCATTGGTCTGCGTAAGATACTGAAGAAGTTCGACAAGCGCTTTGGATATAAGTTCACTAATTACTATGTCAAAACCAGAGCAAATCATCCTTATTCCCAGCTGAGACAAGTTTTCAAGCATGTGGTAAAAAACTAAAACTATGAGTACTTCTTTTGTGGTAGCATAACACATCTAGAATGATTGAATGAATTAGCTTTAAGTTCTTTGTACTTTAATGAAATCTTAATCAATATAGCTGAACAAGTCGCATGCAGGGTATTTCAGCAGTTGCAGGAACCATATCTCGCAATATTGCAGATCTCCAGGACCATCAGGGGAGCCATGTTTCAATTTATGATGGACTCACCATGCCTCTCCCGGTTTTGTTATACTTCCATTTACATAATTCAAATTACTGTAATTATTGTCGTTTTCTTATTCATTATTTTTTTGACATTACATTCCATTATCGAAAATGCTAATAAAATTGCCATTGAAATCTTTCACATCTAACTTGATGATAAATGTAGACCTTATCTAAATCCATAAAATCTGAATTCACAGAGTTTGTTGTTAATGTACATGAAAGCGACTAGTAGCACTTTGAGAATTTAATAAACATGCCTCCTGAATTCCGAGTTTCCGACCTATAATGAGAAGAACAGCTAATTTGTTTTGCACCTAAGTTTCCTCATAAACTTTTGTTTCTTAGAGTCCAACTCCATAGAAAATTCCTCCGAGATGGCCTCTGAAATCAATTTCCTTTCTTATCATCCAAACAGCTAAGGGTGGTTAGATGGGCTATTGTCACATGCACCTTGTAGATGACTACTAGAGGTTGTACCTGGAGCAATTGTAATTGCTCATCTACTCAAGTGATATGTCGCTAGTTGAATTGTGGAATTAGCTTCTCTAAAATGGGGGTAAAGTTGCCTCCTACTTACCTCTTCCAAACCGCCTATAGGCGAAGCCTTGAACAATATGTATGGCCCTTTTTTTAACGCTCTAAATTAGTGGCTCATGATTGCTATTTGTCAAGATAAGTAAAATGAGTAACATTGTGTGACAAAGGAAACCTTGAGTCATTTAAGCTCTCAAGCCAATTTTTTGTTTTAAAAGTAAAGTAGTTAATTAACATATTGGCCAACTAAAAGTGATATAATTTTCATTACTAGAGCACAAAGTTTTAAAGAGATAGGGTGGTAGCCATTATCTGTATAGTTATGCTATATAACTGTTTTGATCAGAATTACTTTTTGACCCAAAGGAGGGTTGATACTCTACTCTTTCAGGACCCCACCTCTGCGATATAAAAAAGAAAACAGAAGCATAGTGATAATTCTTGTTGGTTAATAACTCGAAAATAAGTTACTGATTCCAAGAGATTTTTAAAAATCCACTCGGCTTTGAAAAATCATGTGTAGCTTATTAGACTTGTAGATTATGTAGCATAATCAAAATTGGAAATGCGAAAGGGGAAACCATATTTACAAGAGGTAATTGCTCAATTAGGCTGTATTGATATTTGCTTGATATTTGTTTAGTCGGCGGAGTCTTGGCATATATTGTCAAATAGTTCAAAATTTTTGAGATTGTATCTCATTTGTCCCAAGAACATAAACTACTTTTTTCGTTTAGTTTATATGATGTGACCTGTGTAACAAAGCTTGGTTTTAGTTATTTAGAAATTGGTGGTCTTCTTTTTTCCAGCCCCATTTGTTATCTGTATCTGTTGGGTGTCTCAATCTGTTAAGGCTGTACCCTAAAAATCCTTTCTCTTGCTTATCACGAGACTATAAACAATAAGGAAAAAAATTGTCTACTCCTATAAGATCTATAATTGTCCCAGCCTATAATTTCATTGCGAAACTTAATTTATGTGACATCTACTTCACAATCAGATCAATAAAGCTTGCAATACGAAATTCTTACTGTATTTTCATTAAATCTGATTTTAGTAAATTCCCTCTACTGTTATTATTTGCAGGACCCTATAATTGAATCTATCTGCGCAGCTGTTGACCGGTTGACAAATTCAACAAATTTTCTAGAATATTTGGGAAAACATGCACTTATTATGCAAGAGGAGTTACCAACTGTGTTGGAGGATCATGTTGTTGACGAGAGATATCATTTCATGTCCCTTACCTTGAACTTGGCAAGTACATTTTTGTACATGGCCAACACGTATATTATTGTCCCAACAGCAGATAACTACTCACTGAACCTTGGAGCTGCAGCAACTGTCTGTGGTGCTGTAATTGGGTCAATGGCTGTTGCACAGGTGTTCTCTTCGGTATATTTTAGTGCATGGTCAAATAAATCATACATGAGACCTCTTTTATTTAGCAGCATTGTTCTTCTTGTGGGAAACACCTTATACGCCCTGGCTTATGATCTTAACTCGATATATGTTCTTCTAATTGGTCGTCTATTATGTGGGTAAGTGATTGCATTCTCTTTCTTAGTACATGACTTGTCAAGCTTACAAATGAATCATTGATCTTTATATTACAGTACTACTTGTATTTTAGTCTGAATAGACTCTGTTATAGATAGTTTTCTGCCTGAAATTGCACATATGCAAGTTTTTTTATGCTCTTTCATATTTAGGTTCAGCAGGCATCTGAATACTTACCCGAATTTCAGATTCAAATTCCAGTGCGAACTACTCTTGAGCTATGCAATGCAATGCTTCTCTTTTTGGTTACAGAGAGGCAACATAGTGGCCTACTGCCTGTGAGTCGAAAAGGATCCTCTGAAATATAAACAGAGATTTGATGGAGCAAATGTCTAATCAATCTAGGATTTAGAAAAGGACAAGTAATTTATCTCAAAAGAAACCTAAGTTCCTAAGTATGTGGAAGTTATAAAAGCCACTTGATGTGGCAATCACCAAGTATGTATTGTTTTCTCGTTTACATTTTCCTTTCAGCTTGACCTAATAGTATATTTTCACAAACGTACTTAGTAATTTGACTATAATAGTTTCATTAAAGTGATCATATCTTTATGAATTTTTCGAATCTATGGATAAAATAAGACAAAAAACAATATTATAAAGACAATAAATCCATTCTTACATTTCCACATCAAAGTGAAATATAGTACTCAGTTCTTTTTTCTTTCATTTAATCCCTATTGGTGTTCCAAAAGTACCTTTTCGAAGTCCTAGAGAAGAAGATGCATCTTGGGTTGATGTATAGTGCGACTTCTCAGAAATATTGAGTCATATGGGATTTCCCCCGTTATCTCCCCCGATCGAGATATCCTTGGTTTCGCCCAAGAAAGATTAATTGAATCATCAAATCCATTTTTTTTGGGGGGGGGAGGGGGAGATTTCAGATTACTATTATCAATTAGAATGATTTATGGTTGAGTTGGTTGGACTAATAAAATAAAGTATCCAAACTCCATTTAGAGAAACCCAATTGATAATATATCTATGATTACTACTTGTATCATAAATAATTCCTATTTGTAAAGAGATCCCGTTTGGAAAGAGAAACGGTCTCAATTAATCAATGTTAATCAATCGAATGGATGAATACATCAAATATTTGGCGGGCGGCATGAAATGGATTGAAAAAAAAAAAAAAAAAAAGTCGTAACAAAAAGAAATGGTAATGAGAACATTCGTCCTATATGTGCAAATTGAAATCGGTCGGATCTTTACCCAGAGTAGAACATAAACCTAAAAATTTATTATAACCGTCCCTCATTGGCTGTCCACGGATTCTATTATCAAGAAGTGTATCCACGGCTTCTTGTGCCAATTTCTCCTTACACATTACTAATTCTCTTGATGTAGATCTACTTGTTGTTAATAGATCGGTAAGAGTATTGTTCCGATAGATTACTCTTCTAAAGGGTTCATTAATATCTGAACTCATTAGTTTGGCCCTATCTATTTGAATAACCGGTCTTAACTCGAGAGGAAGAACTCGTAATAGACACAAAACTATCGGTTATGGTTCTATATTAGTTCGAATAAAATACTTAACTAATTCCATATGTCTAACCAAAAAATCCTTTATTCTTCCAACTTTTCGATCTTCCCAATCATTCCCTGTGGACCATTCTTCCCCTAATTCTTTCCATTCTACTAATGAATAATCTATAATAATTTATAAATCTAGATTGGCTAACGGCTCTAGTAGAGATCACACGATTTCGAAATGTATCGAAGCCTTGGGTAGTAAAAAAAAAGAAGTGAGATGCTTTATTTCCAGGATTATATTTCATATTCGACTAAACCTTATAATAGTAAGAAAGTGGGTTTTTTAGCTACGGGCCTAGCAAAAGAAAAATTGGGATAGGATCTTACTGGAGCTCCCCCACTTCAAAATTGGACGTGTAAGTTTCCTTTCATCTAGCTCAAGTAGGTATGCCAAATAAAGAAAGGAGTTCTCACTTCAAGTTCTAGAACCCCACCCCCAAAAAAAAAAAAAAGATCTACTTCTTACTCAAGTTCCGAGCAAAGACCAAGCAAGATTTCATTGATTCCGTCTTTCTTTTTTATTCGATTTTCTGAATTCTTTATTCAATTATGACATAAATGAAATGTGAATAGGTTTTTCAATTTAAAGCTCAATTGATTACCAATAAAAACTTAATCGACCATAATTACCTCTTTCTGCAGAGTACAAATTTAATTGACAATTAAACACAGATTGCATAAGAAAAGAGAATAATTTTTTCCACATAGCTACTTTTTATGTCTTCTTTTTTCTAATTCTACTCTTAGGCATTCTCTCACATAATGTTAATCCAAATAATATTTGTTTTGGCTGCTATATTGCAATTGGACTTGTTTATGTGGTTAATGGTTATTGATATATTCTAGTTTGAGAGAAGCAATTCCTTGCCTGAAGATTCACTTTTATAGTAGTTTATTACATTCTACCCCTTTCCCCCCGAAGATACACATTTATAGTAGTTTATTCATTGGTGCAATCATATGGATGAATTAGGCATGTCTAACAAATTGCAATATTTACCAATGTTTCAGGTTGGGTTCCGTAAGGGCTGTTAACAGGCGTTATATCAGCGATTGTGTGCCTCTCAGAATGAGAATGAAAGCTTCTGCTGGTTTTGTTAGTGCCAGTGCACTTGGAATGGCATCTGGTCCTGCACTCGCCTTCTTACTTCAAACTGAATTCAAGATATTTAAAATCACTTTTAATGAAGACACTTTACCAGGATGGTTTATGTCTCTTGCATGGTTTATCTATCTATTGTGGTTGTGGTTTTCATTTAGAGAGCCTCCACGTGAGGACAACGAGAATATTGTGACACGACCAGCCAACACTGGTATGTTAATTGGAAAGTCGCTATGGTTTCAAATATCTGGATTATGGTGTTTTGTAATGTTTTCTAGTGGTTCAGTTTATGCATATTAGTCCACAAGTTTGTGCTTATATGTCCTTAAAGTTAGATGGCAATGAAACCACTTTAGAATAGAGATTTGTTAGACATCCATTCTCAATCATTTATATCATTTCAAGTTGTCGTTGAGGTTCATTCATCAAACCAATTCCAAGTCGTAATTCTTCAGGAGATTTTATATGTGTCTGCAACTTTAATCGTTTATTTAATAGATAAACTATGTCAAATCTTTACTCGACTCCTTTCATGGATAACATCTTTTGTCTTGTCATCAATGCTGCATTATGATAACCACGGAGACTTATCCATGTCAATCTTGTAAGTTCGAGAAATTTTGCTAAACCTGGAATTAATTGAACCGGATCTTCTACTCTCTTCTCCCTCCTACATTGCTCAAGCTCAATTGACAGATTGTAGTTCAGGATGTAAAGGTCCTCCTTCCAAGGTCTAATTATATGAAAAATTTTGAATGTCCTGAACCCTCAAAGTCTCTGCAGTATTCTAGCTGCTTCAAGCTCAATCTATATTAGTGATCATAAAATCTCCCTACAGTTATTCAGACACACCAACTTTGAGACTAGAGATATTTCATAATCATTTGAAATTTAAGTTAAATATAGTATCTCAGGTGCCATAAAGGATTTTAGAGTCTTGCAGGATCGTGGCACTAATCGTTCTTAAGTTTCTTCAAACTAGCACGTACAAGTAAACAACAGAATCTGGATTTTGTTCCTTTTCCTGCCAAACTAAAGGGAGGCATATGGAGAATAATTATCTGAATGTGCCAAATCCTCTAACATGTTGTCTACTCCAAAATTCATGTTGTTACTCTGATTTCCACAAGTTCAACTACCAATTCCTATTTAAAGCCAGTATTGAAAATACGGATTGTCTTACTTTCCGGAAAATACTGATTGTCTTGTCTGACACAACCAGCCTAACATCGAGTCCTGATGTTGCATTCTAAGGGAAACAAACTCTAAAACTGGAAGCCGACCTTAAATCATTGTATCATAATTTCATCTACTACAAACTTGATGAAAAATATCATCACCTTTCGATGTGTAATCTCTAATGCTAATACTTGGAGCAGTCCAGCCTTCTGAACCCAAAGAAACTGACATTCCTATTGGCATGTGACTTTTGGACAGGTGTATGGAGGTGTAAAATTCTTTAAAGGTCTTATCATTATTCATGGCTGAACAATGCATAAAAGTAGAATGTCTTATGTTTCACTTAGATGCAATAGGCTTCAATGTCATGAATGCCTTGTAGGAACTCCATTTGATCGGCTTTTATTGTAAATTTATTTATTTTTTCGGTAAGTATTGTAAATTTATTTTTGCAACTATAGAATTCATAATTCTGGCGTCTATTTGAGTAAGGGATTTCGTATGTTATTTCTCATTTTAGGGATGATAGAAACTAGTGCATTAGAGAATGGGCTTAGCCAATCATTGCTATTAAGCACAACAGAGAACCAACCAGGTGAAGATGAAGACCATGAATGTGATATTAGGGAAGAAAATTCTGAGGAGATCCACAAACCTGTCACTTCAATTGTGTCTGCATACAGACTGCTTACACCATCTGTAAAGGTATGTATTTTATTCTGAGGAGATCATTTAACTTCATGATGATCCTATCCTTGTTTCCTAGGTTGTTTTATTGATATGCAAAGAGAACACTCTCGTTGTGTAATGCATACTTCTGGGAAACTGTATAATCTACTTTCATAGGAAGTGAGTTTATGTTCTCATAACCTATCACTTCGAGAGAGATTGAGTTTGGATGTGGGATCATCATATACCCTTTCGGGATCATCATATACCCTTTCTACTTCTCAATGTTATTGAACAACTATCTCGCTGATAAATTTGGGTATGCCATGAAACACGACATCTCATGATATCCCCAATATTGAAAATCTGACATGACTGCCTTAAAACGAGAAGTACTAAGCTTGGCACAATAGCCATCTTAACTTGCTACTCTTTCGGTACGAGCATGCATATCAGATATAACCCTTGATGATCAAACAACCCATTTAAATTTTTTGAAACTGGCTGAGGTCCATATTATGTTGTTCTTATTTTCGTGTAACCTAGAAGATTCTAACAAAAATTTGTGATAGTACCTTCCAGTTTTATGCTGATGCCAACTTTTCCATTTCTCATTTTCCAATTATTGAAATTGCAAATTAATGTCATACGTTTTGTATGGATATTTCTTATCTATAACACTACTGATTTAGATTTGACTACAATGAACAGGTTCAGTTATTCGTATATTTCATGCTCAAATATGCTATGGAGGTTTTACTTGCTGAGTCAAGTGTCATCACCTCATTCTATTTTGTCTGGTCAACAAGCAAAGTGGCAATTTTCCTTGCATTTCTTGGTCTGACTGTCCTTCCTGTTAACATATTTGTTGGAAGTTACATCAGTAACATGTTTGAGGAAAGGTAAGCATTTGGACCTTAGAGAAGCATTTATTAAATTCATATGTAATTTTCCATGTTAAGAGGCATACCACCCCCCTTCCCAATACACAAAATAAAATGAAAAAGAACCCTTCCCCCCAAAGCCAATTTTTATTGAATAGACTATCTGCCGGTGAGGGTCTCTAAAGTGTTGGTCACCTCGGTGTTGCAACAATAAAACGACTTGGATGAGGTTAAATACTTGACTCGGATATTATGAAATAGGGTGATTATTTTTCTCTCGTGACTAGAAAAGTTACTTATTCGTCATTTGATGCTGATGAACACTCATTTGACGCTTATATCTTGTTCATCTAAAACACCCGACCCTGGGAGTGCTCAGCTTGTTAAATGAAAACCCACAGATTTGAGCTTGATATCACTTTCAATTGATTCCTTTAATAGACGGAATGTCATCAACTCATCATCCTCTTGCAAGAAGAACTTCCAACTTGTGTCGGTACCTAAAGTAGTCTCAAAGAATAGTTACCGTTATGGTTTCCACTTAATATATACTTATGTTGACATCATATCAGAGTGACAGAATGAGCTATGTATTGGGTCATATGGCCAGTCTTGGTAGAATTCCCAGAACAATTAACATAATACTAATTTGTTTACAACTGCCAGAAACCCGGATACGTTGTTGACCAAGCTCCCCAGTGCTCTGAGTAGTTACTATAGGGTGTATGTGCAGTACAATGTCTCATTTTCTATACCAATCCACCATATTGATTGGGTCGTCTATACAGTTGGTTTCATTCCATGACTTGGACATGCTAAGAATCCAATCTATCATTAACATGCTTCATGCTTATTCTACTGTCCATTTATAACTGTTATCTCCAGCTGATGCATACTCTGAATAATCGGGCTGCAGGCAAGTTTTACTGGCATCGGAAGTTATGGTATGCTTAGGTATACTTCTGAGTTTCCAAGTGATAATCCCTTACTCTGTACCACAATATATCTGTTCGGCTCTTATCACATTTGTTTCAGCTGAAGTTCTTGAAGGTAATTTGTGGCTACTTCCTTTCATTTTGATAAATGGTAAAAACTTCATCCAAAACAACTGTACCAACTTGCAAGTAGAAGACTTGTCAGGAAATATGATTAGCCCGGCTAACATTTATAGAACGTGCCCAATGCTATCTCCTAACCTCTGGGCCTCCTAAGCATGGCAACCATTTCTACTAGTTGGCCTCTCTCCACTACTCATTAGCCTCCAACATGCTCAACTCTGACCATTAAAATATAATTTGAGATTGGCATTCCCAGCATAAGAAAGCTTACCAAGTCGTGTTGCCTGAAACAGAACACAAATCCTAGAAAGTACTCTGACACAGACTCAATTGCTCTACCGAGGAGTATAGTTTAGCTCCTTAACATTAATTTGCTGCTCTATGTTCAATCTTTCCCCAGCTTCTTGAACTTGGACTTGTTATTATGGTATATTTTCATTTGTTTGACCAATGCAGGTGTTAACTTATCGCTCCTATCTCGGGTCATGTCATCACGACTTTCACGTGGGACCTACAACGGTGGACTGCTTTCAACTGAAGCCGGAACCCTGGCCCGAGTAATTGCAGATGCAACAATAACCCTGACTGGATACTGGGGTATGAGCAGGCTCTTGAATGCCACCCTCCTTCCTTCACTCTTCATCTGTATCTGCTCAATTATAGCCACCTGCTTCACTTACAACTCTCTCTACTGATTTTCTCTCATCTTACTGTGTATTTATTTTATGTAACTCCTATGTACCAATGCTGTATAACTTTCTTACTGATGAACTTCAAAAAAAAAAACTATCTTGAGAAATATGGTAAGCATTGGTGATTTTTTTCCGGTGGTTTAGTGGGGGATTGGGGTCACTGTATGACTTCAGTTGTAGTGCTTGCAGAGTCTACCATCTAGCTTGTTCTGAAGGATTATCCCATGAGTTTTAAGCTGTTATGGTTACGTTCAGACAGGATTTTCAGGTTGATCATCCTCCTGCCTCCGCCGGGAAATCCAAAGAAAAGTATTACTTTTTTTTCTTTAAAATAGGTAAGGGGGTGATTTGTTTGTTGGACGATTCAGCTAGCCAATTCAAACTCTCGGTAAGACCAGTGTTAGAGCGACTCATTCTATCTGAGGTCAGGTAAAGCGTGACGACATTTAGGGAGACATTATTAAACATATCGATTAATTAGTCAATATAATCAATTAAACATGACATGTACTCGCAAAATATAATTTATGTACAGAACTAACTCGACTTGACTTATATATCATAAAATAAAATTTGATACGAGTAATATCAATTGAATAAATTTTGAGATAATATAATACGAGGATAACTATGATATGTCTTTCAGTGTTAAATTATAATAAATTTTGAAAATTTATTTATTATTGTGCTAAATTACAAAATATAAAATTTAAAATAATTTTGTAAAAATAATTATATAGGTCCACATGATATGACGTAATTTGATAAAATTAATGTATTTTTATTAAATAATTCATTAATGAAAAAAAGGTAGACGAAGGTTTAAACGATATTCGGAATTTAGTTGGACTAGATTTTTGAGAAAGTTGTGAAGGAATCAAAAAGGTGAGAGAGGTAAATTAAAATATATTTAAAAAATTAAAAAATCTAAAAATTAATATCCAAAATTTAGACACAAAATAAAATATATTTTTAAAATACAAAAAATAAAATATATTTAGATTTGAAGCTAAGCAGAATTGGGTCATCAGCATTTCTCTTCTAAGCATCCATCAATCACTTACAACACAATCAATCACAGCTTCGTGCTTTGCTCCATCTCTATTTTATCTCTCTACAGTACACACGCTCCCCTCCTCCTCCCCCCCCCCCCCCCCCCGCCCCCGCCCCCGTATCTCTCTCCACTTTCTCTGGGTTTTGTACTAGTCCGGAGAAGAGAGAGATACAAGCTTCTGTGTCCATTAATGGCTTCGAATCCGGAGTTACCGGAGGGAACAGTGCAGAACATACTGGACCAAGAGAGTTTGAAGTGGGTCTTCGTCGGAGGCAAAGGGGGTGTGGGTAAGACCACATGTAGCTCCATATTGTCGATCCTTCTCTCTAGGGTTCGATCCTCTGTTCTCATAATTTCCACCGACCCTGCTCACAATCTTAGCGATGCCTTTCAACAACGGTTCACTAAGACACCTATTTTGGTCAATGGATTCACCAATTTGTACGCCATGGTATTGTAACTGCTATTTGAATCGAGATTTCTATGTTGTTTTGTTAACTTGGATAGGTTTTCTGGTTTATGGGTATTGCTTTGTTATGAATCTTAGGCTATTTTTCTATATTTTGAAGTCTGATGCCTTTTATTTTTTATAGTAAATTTGGGTCTCTAATGATCCAGGCGATACCCAATTCAACAGGTTCTATTTCCTTTTTCTCGGGAATCCTGGGTTCATGGTTATTTTGTGTTCTTCACTTTTTGAATCATAATGTTTTTAGGAGATGCCGTACATGTTAATGGATGGTTTATTGTGTTAATCTAGAGCACTCTTACATAATATTGGTGCAATTAAACGAAGTTCTATTTGTAATTCTACATTACGAAGGGGTTCCCCTTGATCCCCCAGTCGTACTGCTTAATTATGGGGGCAATCCCCAAGCTGGTAATAAAGTCGGCTTACTTTTTTAGCGTTATTGTCTAATATGAATAGTGAGCTTCAGTGCTGATAACAAGCTGACACTCTGTGCTTGATTTGAGTATAAAGTTTGTTCGTGATGTATTTATTACATGTTGCGAATATATACACAGGGCATAGTCTGCATTTGCGTACCCTGTGATTTAGGCATCTGAATTTCCATCTTAATTTGAAACAAATTCAAAGTCCCGCCAATGTTACCTGGAATTGGGATTTTCCTTGGATGTGGAACAGGAAAGGGAGCACAGTATGCCACTTCCTCTTTAATATGGCACACTATCGTTAGACTTATAATAGGTCACAATGTTTTTTTTTTAGTTTTAAATAATAAATGAGTAATGCAATCTGCTTGTGTCAAGCCATATATGTCTGTCTCTGTCCTGTGGATGCTTCCTCCATCTTCATCTGGAAAGCTATGTCTTGTAATATTTAGTTCATTTTATGTGTAGTTTATTCCCACAACCATCACAGCTATTTAAGGAAGAAGAAAAGGCTTGAATCTCCATATTTAGTGTGCCGGAACAAATATGTGCTATATTTCGGATTGTTTGTACTAAATTTCAATTTGTTAGGGTGTTAGCGATCCCCAGTTGCCATACTCCCACTTGAGTTATGGCATTTGCATAATTTGTGGGTTTTTTTCAATTCATTGCAACTTAATTGTTTGGTTGTTTGTACTCTGCCCAATTTTATTTGGTGTGATGCTATGGTTGAAGTTTGTGGATATGTAGGAGGTAGATCCCAATGTGGAGAATGATGACCCACTTAGTTCAGATGGAATGGATGGTTTTTTGTCTGAGCTTGGAAACGCTATTCCTGGTATTGATGAGGCTATGAGCTTTGCGGAGATGCTAAAGTAAGCATCATGTGTCAATTATCAAGAGGTTGTAGAATGTGATAATGTCTAGCTGTTTTATAGAATTGCTGATGCAAGCAAAATGTTTCCTTCTACTTTATAATGCTACAAATGTGAAAATGCGTATCCTTTAGCCTTTGCTTTTGATGTTAAATGAAACAAAAATTATCTGATTAATGATATAATTTGTTTCATTTTAGTGGAAAATGCATTGTCAAAACGAGGTAGAAGAACTTACCAAATTAAGGTGAAAATAAGACTCGCCCAACGATTGAGCTCACTTGTATATGTTTGATAACCCATTTTTTAAGTCCTAACCATTATATTGCTCTAGGTTCCAGCATACATTTGAAGATAAGCAAGGAAAGATAAAAGGGGAACAAGCCTTTACCTGTAATTCTAATTGCTACATGAGAATGGATGGGATCCATCTAAAAGGTTGCTCATTGTACCAACTTCCTTATTGCGAAGAAACCTCTGCTATGATTATGATACTTGATTAGTTGGTTGTGGTGATCTTTGTTCATGAGGAAGTTTGCTTAAATTTGTCTCTAGGAATCCAATTACTTATCTAGGAGGTTTACCCACAAAGCAATGGAAAAACATTCCAATTTGAGCCTAGATCTAAAACCTTTTCGAACATTAGTTCATGACCTTATTTTTAATCAATCTCATACCCTTTCCTCATCTATCATTCATAAATGGGGCCATCTAGTTTCTTCTCCACGAACTATTTTACCCACTTTGGCTTGTTGATGGGGACAAAAATAAGAGTTGGACAGGCTGAAGAAGTACACCTCACTTGTGACATAAGAACAAAGAGTTGGGCAATTTTTCACACTAGCTAAACTTCTTTCACTATTTTAAGATGTGCTAAATGTTGGATCAAAGCGCTTAGCGTTGAATTAAAAGTTATAGTTGTTGAAGGCGCAACTTTTTTTTTTTTTAACAAGCTTAGCAGCCCCCACGAGTCCGGTTGGTTAAACCTTTTCACCGAGTTTCACCATTCAGGCCAACAATCTTCTTTCAGGAACTATTCTGGGACTCGAATCCGTGACCTGCTCTAATACCAATTGTTGCATCGAAGTATTTACCATTGCACCAAAAGCTATAGCTCTCCGAGTCTCAGAGAGACTTGTTGTACCTTCATTCATCTTGGGCAATAATCTTTCCCCCATCAACTACCCTTAGACTCGAACTTGTGACCTCGCTCTAATAACAATTGTTGGATCGAAGCATCACCAAAAACTATAGCTATTAGTGAAAGTACAACTTCTTTCTTTTAACTTGCTCAGCCGCTCTCACGGGTTGGGTTGGTTAAATCCTTCCACCGAGTCTAAGGGAGACTTGTTGTACCTCCATCCAGCCCAATACCAAAAAAATTCATGTGTTGGTGCTCTATTTGCATCCCTAGAGGTGCCAAAACATGTTGGTTCCCTTGCCTGCATATCGTCAGTCCTAAAATCTGTCGTAGCTGCTCACTCCTAGATTTCAAACCTGTGTCTATGGGTTGTGCATATATTAAAATAGCTCGTGTTGTGGTTATTCTCCTACCCCATAACAAAGTGGAGAGAAAGAAAGAAACAAAGGAGAGTAAAAAGAAAGGAAGAAAGGAAAACTCATGTAGTCACACAAGCTGAGAAGGGTTATAGGGTTCATAATGAGCTGTATCTTTACAGTTGTGACGGGAATTCCAATTTCTTATCCAAAAAATTAAAAACAAATTGAGAAGGAAACTATGGCAGGGGTGGAAGAGACAACCTGAGTTTTTCCCATAGGCAAATGGCCACATATGATGTTATAGATGTTCTTATCTGGTATACAAGAAATAATCTATCTTCCCTTCTGAACAAAACGCAACATACACCTTGGAAATGCATAGTATTGCAACTTATGGTTATCTTGCTGCTGCTTCTTTGTGGAATTTTGGGAGTGGATTTTATGTCCATTTTGTAAAAGTTTTGTCCAAGATTTGGTTTTCAGTTACCTTATGCAATGCCACTTTTTTCTCCGTATTGGTATAAGGTTTTGTTAAGTTGAGTTGTATTGACCTACCTAATAAATATTTCCTGGAAGTTGGACAATTTTATGTCCACTTGTAATCTATCATTCTGAATTTTCTGCTTCTTTGCCCCGATTTTTTTTTCCTGCAGATTGGTGCAAACGATGGATTATTCTGTAATAATATTTGATACGGCTCCCACTGGTCATACGCTCCGGCTACTACAATTTCCATCAACATTAGAGAAGGGTCTCAACAAAATGATGGCATTGAAGAACAAATTTGGTGGCTTGTTGAGTCAGGTATATAATATATATTTTAGTTCAACACAGGGTAAAAACTGCTTTAGAACTTTCATGCTCAAACTTAGGACGAGTGTGGGTGAGCTGATATTACTGGCTTGTAGCTCATTTTGATTTATGGTAGTTGGTATGTGGCATTCTTATTTTCGCTAATTTGGGTATTGATTACGTTTAACCTCAATGTACCATGTGTAGGTAGGTGTATGAAGTTAATTTATAGACTGACCAGATAGAGCAATTAATTCTGTATCTAAAATTCCGTAAGGTTGATGGACGAACCATTGTGGCATCACTGGGCATGTGTCTTTCTGACTTCATCTTTTTTTTGGGCCCTAATATTATCATTGGAAGGGTATGGTATTTTTTCATGTACATTTCTGGTTTGGACTTCAGTTATGAAGTGAAACGAAGGACCCCCTGCCCAGGGGAGTGGGTAGCAGCGTGCAAGTTTACCTTATCCTTTAGATCAACTCCTCTTTTTGGTTTCTTCAGCTAAAATGTCTTTTACATTGTGTCCAATGTCAATTGCTTTGAGGACGATGGATGTGGAGGTGATTTTACGGTTGCAGAGGATCGAACCTCCTTGGAAGCCAACCCTTGGCCTTCATTCCAGTCAATGATTTAGTATGGTCTTAGAAAACATGTCTTAGTTAGCTTGTTTGGTTGTGCTAAAAGCCATATACATTGGAGTAATTATGTTAGACTTTACCTTGGTCATCTGTTCTGTATATACAATCTGATGCAACCTTGTGGTCCCAGCATGTGTTGCTCAATGTGTCTGGTATATTGCTCCTGAAAGATTGTATAAGAAGTTCCCAGAGCTTCTCCATTCCAATGGGTGTTGATCGCCATATTCATATACAACCCTGATGGCTGACTCATTGCCAGGCTGTCTTGCTTTTGCTTGATATGGATGATCTGAAATGTACAAGGATGATTAATATATAGATAGATGTGATTTTGCTTGTAAGATCGTAGCTTTATCATGCAAGTCTTATCTTTGGTGGTTTTACAACTAATGTAACTAACTAGTGATGGTAAATATTGCTGGCAGATGACTCGTGTCTTTGGCGCTGGTGATGAATTTGGTGAGGATGCAATCATGGGAAGGCTTGAGGGCATGAAAGATGTGATTGAACAAGTGAACAAGCAGTTTAAGGATCCGGTAAGATCTTATAATGACAGAAGTTATTTTCTTTGAGAAGATAACCATCTGTTCATCCATGTTTGCTGGATACCTAATGGTTTTTGAATGATCACTATAATTAGGATAATTTTGATAAAAGACCAGGGTCCAATTCATCAATGTATGACTTTATTAATCTGATAACCGTTAAAGGTGTGTGAAATGTTGCCATTGGAACAACACTGAGGGCAAAAGACTAAAAGGAGGACGTGAAAATGGGATATCTGAATCCAATATTTTTGTGGCAGCGGAGCAGAGTAGGGACTAGAAGGAAAGTAGGGAACTAGATGCAATATGTGAATTTTGCAAAAGCTGCTGTTAGCAACATTTGTGCAGAAACTATGATTTGGAAGCACCAAAAATAGTTTGCCTCTGTGTGCGCGTGTCTGTTGACAAAACGTTGCCCAATTGCCGTATCAGGTGCAGACTTGTCCTGTTGTTTGCCAATGCAATATTCATATAATAGTGCAATTTTTCAGAGGTATAAACAAAAAATCACAGGAGAGGAAAGAGGAGGAAAAAGAAGATGCACGAGAAGAAAATTCTTAAGAGATTAAAAAACTTCTTTACTTGCTGTAGGTAACACCTCCACTTAGCATGATATGGGTTGACTTTTTTTGACAATGTAAGAACTGTCATACTTGATCATCCAACTGCTCTGTTCCAAATGTATTAGGTAGTTTCCAATGCTCTGTTTGCATATCTTGTGATGAATTTCTTAAATTATGCTTCCCTCTGCCATCTCTTTACTTGGCTGGATTTCTATCCCACTTCAAACTAATGCTTAAGACTATAGCTCTAGATTTAAGGCAAAAGCTTCAAATTTACCTCGTAGTATGGAAAGGCTTGACCGTGCATTCAATTGCAACTATAGTAAGCTGGCTCATGATTACTTGCCATTCCTTACCCCCAATCCTTATATAGACATTGAAATTGTGGGATAGTTGCATGACTACTAAAGGTGTTAAGAGCTTTCTTATGATATTTGTATTACGTTAGAGATAACCAAAAAACCGAAACGAAGGAAATCAAAAAAGAGTGTGCTACTTGTTTAGTCGGCTTAACCTATGTGCAGGCTTACATTGTTTGTCATCTTGAAAATTCAATTACCATAATAAGTTTGCAAGAATTCGTTCATAGGAAACATTAATTGTGTAGTTTTTGTCCCCAACTCCTGCCAAAAAAGCATAGTCCAGTGTACTAGGCTTCTGTTACTGCAGGTTCTGGTGGGGACACATGCAACCTTAATCCACGTGCATAGAAGTTGTTTCCACAATCAAACTTATAACGCATCATGGAGCAACTTTACCATTGTTATATATTTTTCATCTATTGGATAACCTGTCAAATTCTTCTTCTTATGCACCATATTTCTTTTGCTGACAGGACCTGACAACCTTTGTCTGCGTATGCATCCCGGAGTTCCTCTCTCTGTATGAAACAGAGAGACTGGTGCAGGAACTCGCTAAATTTGAGATAGATACACATAATATTATTATCAATCAAGTACTTTTTGACGAAGAAGGTAACTTCCACATTCATATTGTAGGAACCTTTTTTTCGGTTTAATCTTTATATCAAAAGCTAATTACTAATTGCTTTTTATAATCCTAGTTGTTGAATCGAAGTTGCTGAAAGCTAGAATGAGCATGCAACAAAAATACCTTGATCAGTTCTACATGTTATATGATGACTTTCACATCACTAAATTGCCATTGCTCCCTCAAGAGGTAAATGACGTTGTCAAGATTCTTCAGTCCTGTTCAAAAATTGAATTAAATTTGATGAGAACTTGTCATGAACACAAATTTTGTCAACAATCCTTATATTGTTGCAAAGTAAAACATATGAATGCATTTTCCATATTGCCACTGCTTTACCCACCAATTTACCTACATTATATCTTTTTCAAAATAGTTACAGAAATTATTGCTTAAAGGTTACTGCCTTTTCGTTTCGAATCCCAAAAATTATTGATCGCTGCTTGATGTCAAAATCCAAGTTGGTAGTTACCGGGAAAAAAAAATCCAAATTGGTCTCTCTGGAAATTACACGTCCTCATCATTTAAAAGCCTGATTGATGAATGAGCTTTTACAGGTTACTGGGGTTGAAGCTCTAAAGGCATTTTCAGATAATTTTGTATCACCATATCAACCTTCCATAATCCGAGGCACAGTGGAAGAGCTGCAGCAAAGGGTATCAACACTCAGGGAACAGTTAAAGGATGCTGAAGCGGAACTAGAAAGGCTAAGAAAAGGAAAGCAAAAGGTCTGAATGTAATATGCTCTCAGTTGTTATCTTTTGCCTTCACTTTGCATGTGCCATTTTTTCGTGAAGTATTTCCAGACAAATATCACTTATACTGCTGAGATAGGTCAATTTGTACAATGTGTTCGATTCATGTTTGGGGAATCATAATTTAAGTCCCAAAAGTTTATTGTATTTTAAATGAGAATAAATGAGTTTAATTACGATTATTATGTATGGGCTATGTTCAGTACCATCTGATTGATGTAAAACTAATAATGCAGCAAGTAGGATTCATTTGCAGTTCTTTAACCCTGAGCTATCTTCTTCATTGGATTCAGCAACCTTTGTTTCCTTGACTCATTGGTATAGCGCCAGCTTGGTAAGGTTGTTTGGTTGTGAACGAGGCATCACATGGAAACACTCTTCTAAGACTGCATACATCCAACCTTTTCACACCCTGCTCCCGCCATAGCACTGGGACGCCTTTTTACATTATCGATTACAAGCCAATTCGTTGTGGAGCAAATCATAGATACGGTATACAGGTATAAACTATCCTATGCACTGTGTTGCTGCATTTGAAGTTTGCTCATGACTTTCTTGGTTATGATGGAAGAGCTACTTCTCTTTATTACTAGAGAAAGCATTTGTGGCATACTTTTCCACTTTTGTGTGAGAAACTAAGGGCCACACAAGTAAGAATTTCTTGGAGGCCAGTGCCATGCTAAGCAGAATCTGACATATTTGCAAGTAGCTTTTCAAGGCTTGGCCCTGATACAAGAAAGGGAGATTGAAAGAGGGGTAGGATCACTTGATGGAAACAATCAAGTAAATATAAAAGAGTTTATTGCATTTTGTATCCTGAAAGATTTTTAGTTTCTTATGTTGTACTCTCAAAGATTAAATTTTTTTACATTGAACCTTTAATATATTAAAAGTGTTGTAATGTGGCATTTTTATTAGTTTTCGTTATTTTTTTTGTCAAAAGTCAACCCATTGACATTGATGGAAAAATTAACGGAAAATTAACAGAATAGTCATATTGCAAGGTGTAATGTGAAAATTTTAATTTTTGAGGGTGTAAAGTGGGAAATTTGAAATTTTTTAGGGTGCAAAGTGAAATTTGCCCAATATAAAATAAAAATATTTCACAACTATCATGTGTTTGATTGAAAAAATGAGAAGATACAATACCAAAAAATAATTCTATAGTGTCGTAATAATAATTTTTGGGTGATGAGAAACATTGAAATCACTCGTGCAAGAGTATACTTAGAATACCTGTAATGGTACCAAACTCGTAAGTCACCAACCAATGGCATATCGAAATTTATGGTTTGCTCCAAGTTCGACCCACATTGTTGGACTACCCCTGTCTGTTTAATGTGTAACTTGGAAAAGATGAGCAAAAGTAGTTAGTGACTGTCATGGATACATACAATCTACACTCGAGCCCTTTTTGTTTATAAGTAAGACTGATAATTGAGCTAAATTTTTGTGAACTTAAGTCGAATTTATTGAGCTCATTTTTTTAAATAAACCTAAAAAAGTGTTTACACTCAGCTCGTTTAAAAACGATAAGCCAAACCCGAGTAACTCGATAATTTTATATATAAACAAATCGAATTTTACGAGCTCGAGTTGAACTTAAAAAATTGTTCAAACTCCCAAGCTCAAAAGGAGGCAAACCTGAATATTCTGGCTTGATTATCAACCCTATTTACAAGGAGGAGTGCGAAAACACAAGAATTGCCCACACTCTAATACATGAAATTCTAAAATACTTCCTTTATTTATCAATAAATTAATTCACCGACAAGCAAACATTAGTTGAGATGGCCGAGTTGGTCTAAGGCGCCAGATTAAGGTTCTGGTCCGAAAGGGCGTGGGTTCAAATCCCACTCTCAACATCTACACTTTTATCTTTTTACACTGTAGTTTTTTTTTTTTTTTTCCCCCTGGTAGAGTTCATTTTGCTCAATAAGCACATGGCCATTAAATGATAAAGCAATGTTCCCAAAATGCAGAGACACAAAGGACAAGGAATGTATCATACACTTCAATTCTGTGTTACAACCTTCAATTCTTGTGACAAGGATTCACTTTCTCACATGCTCAAATATTTCATCATTAATGATGAATTTAACAGACAGCATTTGGTTTCAACGATAATAATATACTGAAAGGTGAATAATCACCAACGAGGCGAAATTTTAGACACTATCCACCATGCAAAGTCGAAATGAAAACCACAACATCCTTCTCTTCCAGTGTTGTGTCAAGCTGGCCACTTAGTTCCCAATCGCAATCGTTCACAAGGACTAGAACCCCAGGTCTCCTGCAAATAAAATAATGGTTAAACAAAACACCACCAATGAGAGACAGAGACAGAGCAGTAGTATGATAACAGTGTCTGCAAATATGATCCATATTTACTCTGGTCTTAAGAGTGCACAATTCTTGTAAATTGTTTTGGGCAGACTTTATTTTACGCCTTTGTGGTTACCCCAATTGCACATAACCCCCCGAGGTCTAAAAATGGCCTATAACCCCTTGTAGTTTGTGGACCATGATGCAGGACTAACTCCATTAACAGGACATTTAAAATGACCATAATACCCTTCCCTCTCCTCTTACAACTGTGACCTATTTTCTGCAACAAGACCTATGTCAACTTTGACTATATCTTCTTCAACTGCGACCACCTGCACAATGGATTTTTTTTATACCTTAAGTTCTCTCTCTCTCTCTCTCTCTCTACCAGCCCCTGAACCTCCAACCTGACACTAGGATTTTAGATCCACAGCCAACAGGCTAGAAGGAGGACAGGTCAACATCAACACTTGTAAAATTTTCTATCCCAACCTCTCAATTCAAAAAAATCCAAAATTGCAAACATATACGATCCACAAAAACAACACCACACTCAATTAACAACCAAATGAATCGAACAAAAATTGAAATCAAACCAAAATGGTGAGTAAAAATCAAAATGAAACAAAATATAGTAATTGAACCACAAATGGATTCAAACAATCAAACCAAATAACAGAATCAAACCACACAGGATTAAAAATCAGACCTAATACCATTGACGGAAACTTACTTCAAGAAAAGCATCACTGACAAAGACTTTCCCCATGAAGAGCAGGAATTAGAGGTTAGTTTCTGCTTTTGTCACTTACCATTAATTTTCCTATTTTGTTTACTCCTTCTGGATTGTTTTTGAAACATCTTTTGTTTAGCTAGAGTTATCATAATAGTGGACTCTAAGGGATTACTTTACAAAGATTTGGTGATATCCATTTGAGATATGGTTTCTGGGTCCTCATTAGATACGAGAGGTTGTGAATGAAAAGAGGCGGGTAGTCACGGGTGATTGTGATTGTTGATGGCTAGAGAAGGTGGGTGGTCGCTGTTGTTGATGGAGAAGTGGATCATCGTGGTTGTTGACAGGGAGGTGGGTGGTCATTGTTGTCGGTAGGAAAGGGGTGAGAGAGAGATGGGAAACAAAGTTTCAGCACGATTGAGGTTGGTTTGTCATTTTCAAATAATTTTTTCTTATCATCTCTCACCCCAGGAGCGTGCATCACATGAGCAGTTAAAATGAATGGTAAGTGTAGTGTGCTTTTTCATCCACAAATCATAGGAAGGTTATGTGCCATTTTTAGACCTTAAGGACTCATATGCAACTGCGATAAACCACAAGGAGGTAAAATGAAGTTTGCCCAATTATTTTTGCTAATTCAGTGTTGCTTAATTTATAGATGGGAATGTTAAAGGCTCGCATATTGTTCGGCAAACAAAAGGAGACATACATATTTTTCAAGCTGTAAATTGAATTTTGGCCTAGCATTTCCATATCAATTTAAAACATGGTGAAAGCATTACTCTCTATTATTTTATGCAGGTACATGTGTGTAAAATACTTCCAATTAGTGCATTGATTGAGAAATATCTACAAAAATCCATCAGTAATTTGGGGTGTAAACGAAACAAATCGAGTAATAGGTTGGCCAATCTTGGTTCAAAACCTTATTGTGTTCTAAATGACATTTGAATCTGGTTTGTTTATCAAGCCATAACCAAGCCAATCATGAACCGAGCTTAAGTCGGTTGATCTTCCACAAGCTGACTTGAGCAATTGGGATTCTATTGAAACCCATAGCTTATTGAGTCGTGTTTGAACCAAGTTCAATAAAATTATGAGCTTTAAAATGTGCTCAAGGTTGGCTTGTTGTCTTACGAGCCCATCTTGAGTGACTCTTTAGTCGCGCAAGCACGAGCCAAGCTTGAGCAGTTTAATGTGAACTCTACTAGTAAACAACACTGCCTACTGCCTATACATTGAATAGGCATATTCTAAACACCATTCAAATTTAAAGACATTATGAAGAATATTGAAACTTACACAGAATCTCCTTTCATGAACATTTCAGGCCTCTCCTTGATCAAATTGGTACGAACCCAAGCGAGCAAGTGTTTCATGGTTAACTAGTGAGGAAAATGCCATAAAATTGCTTTTAGTTAAACATAAACAAGGGAAAACACATCCTGACTTGTGCCGCACAAGAGAAGTCATACACAGGAATGTTCGTTCGTTCAATTTTTGAAATACTTAAGTCAAAAAAGAGATTCACCTTCTCTACTCCAGCCTCTGGGTCAACATTGATACTATGGATCTTTACTGAATCACAAAGAAGCTCCAGTCCCCCACTAGATTAAAATCAACAAAGCAAATAACATATCAAGCAAAAGGCGTTAATTAAAGAGAACGTTTATCGAGTAAATAATGTAGAAGAAAAGTTTATGTAGTAACAGATAAAATATACTGCTCATACAATGGGTGCCTCGGGGCTACTAAGAAGTAAACACAAGGATTCTAGTGCCAACACCGCTCGAAAATCAGGAAAAAAAAGAAAGAAAGAGAGAACTTCCTATTGGAAGGCATCGGGTGAAGAAAGGAAAAATGAGTACAATCAAGCATTAAATAAAGGAACTGGAAAATATAGAAAGACTAATCTTGGGGGTACTTGATATATGATTGGGAACAAGCCAAGTGACTTAAACCAGAACATGAAGATGCTAAAATCAAAAAAGACTTAAACCAGAACATGAAGCTGGTAAAATCAAAGAGTGCAATTTTTCCTTTTCCTTTTCCTTTTTCAGTCCTTCCAAGAACATGGTAATTATTCAGATTTCACATCAACTTTATTTATTTCTTAGCATATAAAAACTGAGAAATTTTCAGGGCACATATCAATAAACATCAAGAGCCAGGTTATCAGAAATAATGCAGAACATATCTAAAATCTCACGAAATCTAGATCACAGCTTTCTTCAACCGATGATTTCAGAGCTATATAGAGTAATTAATAACGACTCTACTCTAAAACCAAACCCCACCAGTATTTTTATGCTAGAATAGAGACTTCAATAAAACTCCAAATCTAAGTACTTCAAGCAGTAATATATCTTCAAAATGAAGATCACTTTGGCTTCACTCAGATCTTGCAGTTCCATATCACCGTCGCCATTCTTCATATCCTTCTCACTCTTTCAACTCTCTTGTGTGTCGATCGCACGATTGGTTCATGAATTCAATGAAAGGGAATGATAACAAATTAAAGGAAATCATTTTCTATAGTTTGGTTGCTGTTATAAAAATATTCGAGGAAAATTCTCACACCAATGTCATTACTCTCTTCTTCTTCATGATTTACAATCAAATTTAAGAAAAATTTCAATTCCAAAAAATGCTTCCTTTTTCATTATGCTTTCTACTACATCAATGGAGAAAAGAACAAATAAAATAAAATAAAAATTGTTGTGATCCTTCCATAAAAGATGGTGTATAATCTTGACTAGTTTCACTCCAAACCAGCTTATTTTTCATCCTTATTTCAAATCAACCATACAATCTTAATCATTATGTTTACACACACACATATATATGTTTTGATCTTAGCATAAGCGAAACTTAAATAGAGGTGAAGGAACATTTACCCAAATTCGAGGGTCAGTTGCATCTTCAATGAATTAAAGGCTTTTGGCAGATTTCCAAAACCCTAGAGAGAGAGAGAGAGAGTAAAGCTTGGATTTTACTCAGCTTATGAAAAACCGTCGGAGCTTAACTAGTTTTAGCGCGAATAAAACGGGACGATGTCGTTTCCTTCATGCTCATATTGGTCTATAACATTTGGAGGCCATAAAATGGGAAAATAATGTTATTTAGATCTAAAAGTTTGACGTAATTTGCTGACATAATGACGTGGTTTCACAGAAATTATTGGATTAATACCAAGTTTTAATGTTTGATGGCACCTACAGTCAATTCAAAGATTATAGTGAATTAGATCAGTAAATTTGGTCCTAATAGCATTGCTCTAATAAAAAAGATGAATACGGTCACAAGTCTACACAATACAATTAATAAACGAATCGGGTAATAAAAAAAGTATACAGCACGAATCTACGATTCATTTATATACCAATTATACACGATATAAATTTGATATAACATGATTCATTAGATACGAATTAATAAACAAATCAATTATGAGTGAAGAATTTTTTGACAGGAACCGGCTAAGACTCGATACAAATTCATTTCATCTAATATAATTGACAGATTTAATTATTATGAATTAATTCTAATAAATGAAATTCTATTTGTTTTTTTTCCACCGAGCTTCGTCCCGGCCCTTATCTATTTCAGCGGGATTTGATAACATCAACGGTTAGGATTAAAGGACCTTTTCTATTGCATACAAAAAACGACACACCTGATCACAGCCCTCACCCTGATTTTTTCATCAACTGGGACACCTTCACTGCAACTTCTTCGTAAGCTAGATGTCCTTTTTCATGGATTAGGGTTTGTTTCGTCTATGTGATTTCTCAACTGGGTTTGATCCAAAAGATTGAGCATGAGTTGATTTTGTGGCGGCACAGAGTGTTAGGGTTTTGATTTGAAATCATATAAACCAGAGCCGGGTGTTTGTCTTTGTGGATAAAAGACACCTTTTTTTTTTGAATCTATGGAGTCTTATAAGAGATGGGTTAGAAGGAACAAAGACTATGTTCATTCGTTGGAGTCTCTAGCCAATGTAAGTCCTCTCAAATACTTAGTCTTTTCGCTATGTTTTTTTACATGTGTCCGTACACCATATTGATGTTAAATTGTTGGTTTCTGTGGGTTTTGCTTCCTTTTGTTTGTATGTTATATGGTTGTTGGTGGAGGGAAATAATAGGAGAAGGCAAAAAAAAAAAGGGGGGGGGATATTTCTGCACTTGGTTCCAATATGAATTTGATGGAATATAATCTTGGTATTGAAGATTATGGGTTAGAGAGAAACAATAATATAGTGTATATATTGCTGTTATTGGCTAGTATTAGGGGGTGTTTAACAAGCTTACATTTTTTTTTGACTTTTCTTGTATGCATAAATAAAGAATTTGTAACTTAGAGTGAGAAAATAAGAGAAATAAAGGTACTGATAAACAGACTAAGGGTAGAGTGAGAAAATTAGAGAAAGAAAGGTAGAGATAGAGAGAGCAACATATCATAATACACCATAGAAGTCAAAGGAAATACGTATATGTTGGCTGATTTTATAGGCCCTTTTCGGCGAAAACCCCTCTCCAATAAACGGGTGCAATAGTAGAGGAGCTTGCTTTCTTGAAAAAGTAGCATTGGAACCAAATTTCATCTTGTAACAGATGGAGATGGAGAAGATATTCTAGGATCATTTAGTTGAAATGGGGCATTAGTCCCTACATTTTTTTGGTATTTTAATTACCTTGTTTGACGATATGTAGCAAACAATTATATTTCTAGAAGTTATATTGATTATTTTGGTTATTGGTTGGTTGGATTTTATGGGTCTTGGAAATTTTTTTGGTAGTGTGCATGGTATCTTAGAAATGATTAGAATTTGGGACAAAGAGTTGAAGTTGAATCGTGCTTGGATATTCTACTAATTTTATCACATTTTGGTGTTTAAAAGTGTTGTCAGTGATGATTTGTGACGGTCTCTTTGTAAATGAACAGTTGCGGGCCTAATTGTATCTCTTTTTTTGTTATGTTTCCCATTTCACGTCCTTGAAGAACATAAATGATGAAAAGTTTAAAGGTAGATAGGTATGAAATGGGTATGTTTGTGGAAGAAGAGAGAGAGAGAGGGGGGGGGGGTATTCTGTTAAGGTTGTATCCATCCTTCATGGTTGCTCAGTAACTGAGCAAATATCAGAAAATACTATTGACCTGTGTTGTTATTGTTTGTCTGTGTTAATTACAGTCACATAAGAGGTCTTCTTATCTGGTTTTTGAAAATTTTGTTCAGGGGTTGACATGGCTTCTTCCAGAACGGTTTTCTGATTCAGAAATTGGACCAGAAGCAGGTTTTGTGAAATTTTGGTAACACTGGCTTCTTCTTGTTACCTTAGAATCTGCTACATTAGATGATGTTGAAGTAAAGCTTTGGTTGGTCACTAATAGTGTGAATACAAATTATTTGAGTTTTATATTTTTTGTTATTTGGCTTTCTGAAACTTGTGAGCTCAACCAAAGTCAAAATAGCTTAATTGGGCTGCTTCTTCCCGGGGGTTCATCCCTAGGAATATTTCTTGGTGATTGTCCAATGCATGTGGGATGAGTGACTATAGTGATCTGGAAAGATTGACCAGGTGCTTTAAGCAAAAAAGAATTTTATTTTTCATTTTTATTTTTGGGTCCGTAAGATGAAAATGTATGAAGATAAAAACAAAATGAAATTATGTGAGATTGTGTAGAATCATTCTCTCTGCAAGCGGAATAATATTGTGTACGTCTACCCTGCCTAGATGCCGCAATAGCCTTGTGTACTGGGTTGTTCTTTAGATTATCTTACCAATCCAACAATTTCCAGTTATTAAGCCTATTTTAAAATTTTCTGATTTTTTGTTGATTTAGCGGTGCGTTGTAATAATTGATGATTTAACTGAACATGCACCAGTAAAAGACAAACAAGAAACTGAGTATGCCGTAAATGTTTCTGCAGTAACATCAATTTTGGGCATTATCACCGCTGTCAATGAATATATTATTGATACAACTCCAACAAGGATACATACAGGATCTTCAGAGCCTTCTTCCTTCCCTTACTCCTTGTGCATAACTTTGCTGAAGGACTTGGAAACATTGGTTGAAGTTGTGGCACAACAAATATATGGTGATGATAAAAAATGGAATTTCATTGCTGTTACGGAGGCTACCAAGTAAGCAGCATGGTTACCATACTCCATACAACTTGTTCTCATTTCCACTTGATTTCAGTTTGCTGATATTTATAAATTTGGCTAAAATGAGTATTCATTTTAATATAGGGTGTTAGTTAGAGTAGCTTTGTTTCGGAACAGTGGATACAAGATGCTTTTGCATGGAGGGGAGACTGCAAATGCCGACAAAGGTTCAAATGCTTTGAATCCCCAACATGGATATGGACATTTCACAAATCCTGGGCAAATTCACCGGCCTGGTAGTCTTCAGAATTATCAAGGGCAGAATCCGTGGAATCTTGAAGGGAGGGCACTATCAGCCTTGAGTAGGTTTGGAGAAAATGCTAGAACAGTTTCTGAGCCTCTCTGGTTGCGTAGGGTCCAACACCAGGAGGCAATCATGGAGTCTTCAAGTAATTGCTCGTTTACAACTCGTTGCTTGGAAAACATATCCAATTCAAAATTGTGAGATAAATATGCTAATTTTGCTATATTATAATTGCAGCTTCAGTGGGTGAGAGACCTACCCTTGCCACTTTTATGTCTGAGAAGGGTCTTTCAGGTGGCTTATTTATGATAGGAGAGATGATGTTCATCACAAGGCCACTTATTTATGTTTTATTGATAAGAAAATATGGACTTCGGTCATGGTATCCTTGGATGGTTTCATTGGCTGTGGACCTGTTCGGAATGGGTGTTCTTTCCTACACTTCAATGTCAAGGTGTAGTAGAAAAGGCCAAGAGTTTCATCTTTCCAACCCTGAGAAGGATGAGGTTAGAGTTCTTCATATTTTGGCATCGTAAATATATTGATGCATCTTCAGGATCACTATTATCCTCCCGAGGATCTTTTTCCTCTGTTCCGTGTCCCCGTATGTCCCTTATACGTGTAATTGGCCCTTCCATTGTTTCATATTTTTTACGAAAACTTAGTTTATAGCATCCACACACATTTTTATGAGTTTTGGCATGAGTTTGACTTCCGGTGATTTTGGGAACAAGTTTCAGTTTTTAATGCTATAGTCGGGGGATAGAGTTGTACTAAATTGTTTCCTAAAACTGGGTATGATGTAGATGAGGAGGAGGAAGCTGTTGTGGGCACTTTACCTCATGAGAGACCCATTCTTTAGCAAGTATACCCGGTAATGATGTATTTTTCTCGTCATTTTCTTATTTCTACAGTTTCTTTTTGTTTTGTTTTTTTATTTAAAACCTAGAAGAGGTAAGAAGAGACACTAACAAGTGTTAAATATTTCAGGCAAAGACTTGAAAGCACCGAAAAACTATTGGAACCTGTTCCTGTTGTGGGCCTTCTTACTGGTTAGTTTTTTTTTTTTTCAATTTAAAATTTTTCATCGGTTTGTCAGGTCTATTTTGAGTTCAGGTTTATTCATTATTTATTTATTTTTCATTTGGCAGCTTCTTTTTCTAACATCTTCTCTGAATGTGCAGCAAAACTTGTTGAGCTTATCGTTGGGGCTCAGACACGCTACACTTACATGTCTGGTTCCTGATGTTGGAAGCTAGGGCAAATTTCCTGTACTTTACTGGTGAAGCATCCCCCAGTGATAGGAAAAAATTGTCATTTCTGTTGTCTCTGCATTCTTGATTCCAGATTCATATATATTTAGTGTCACGCCACTCTACACTGATGTGAGCCTACCACCCACCCGGGATTTTAATAAGGCTGTTACTCACTTCTTCAGCAATTCATTAGTCTCGCCTTCTGTTTAACTCCGCTTCTTCATTTTGTAACATTCTACGCTCTTTTATTCTGCCTTGACGGGTGGCTGTAAGTTGCATGATGTTCAAGAACATCATACGAGTAGGAGATATTCCATTTTCCCAGTCTTAGCAGTAGAGATATGAAATAAACTTTTGTGTATGCAGGCGAATTTGATTCCTCCTCCACTGAAATATGCAGGTTGTGGGTTTTTGTGAGAATTTGATCCCCTTTATGTGTTGATGTGCCTGATTGTTAACTGATCAACTTGTGGATGGGAGTCATGTGAGTGGTTATCAATCAAATCCATGTGTAAGTTGAAGCTTATTGTTGAATTCTTTGGTGATAGACATCAAAGTTGAATCCTTAACTCCAATCTTCTTTTGTAAATGACAAGCTTGTGTAGTTATGTTGTATGGTTGGTGAAGAACCGCAACATGCATTGGCTACTTGTTGCTCGACTAACTCAAACTCATTGGGCTAGTTGGGGCTCTTTCTTGTTACTGTGTTAAGGTGAATAGCTTTTGTGATCAGTTGGAGGCTTTTGATAAGTTATTAGGAATATGACGGAAAGAAAGACCAAGGAAAGAAAGAAGAATGCACCAAAATGCAGGTGCTGCACCAAAAAACACCGGTGATTGTTTCTTGTTGTAAGTGAATGCAACGAAAAGATTTGAAAATAACGAATAATGAAACAATTCATATATTGACAATTGTTGTTGCAGTTGCAGTAGTTGCTTAGGCTGGGTAAACTTAGGCTTAGGAAAGATAGTTTACTTGCTTGCGTAGTACTCTTGAAAGTGTACCGAGAAGTACTGCATTTATTCTCTCTCTTAGAGTCGGGGAGTATATATATATATTTGTGTGTGTGTGTGTATTGCATTACCATGATAGGGAATAGGGCCAAAATTTTTAAGAACAAAAAAGTCCCGAGATAAAGGTGAATTAATTATCGCACTACCATCATTTTATATTGTTGTCCACAAAACCGTTATTTTTAACTTATTTGTCTTATTATAGCTATTTTCATGAAAGTGTGGGTTTAAACTCATGTTTTCAATGTAAAATATGTTCATTTAATACACTTTTCATAAAAATTGTATACAAATGTTATTTGCAAATACGTTTTTTTATTAAAAACCTTTAACGAATACTTTATAAGAACAACTGTATCTATGAGAAAATAAGTTGAAAAGAACAGTAAATAGAGAGATAAGATTGGAATAATAGTCCCATGACTTGCATCTTTGGCCCTATCAAATGGCTAAAAAACATGTCCCACAACCATTGAACGTTTGGTTCAATGGGTAAGAACTTGAATTTCTTCGTTTAATGATTGGGTTTGAGTATAACAGTTTAATAAGATTAAATCTATTTTTCAGGGACTAGAGCATGCGGTGGATTTTAGCTTCGACATCGACATAGGTGCGATGAAATACTCCAAAGATTATTGTGTGGTGTTGTAGGACATTGTTCTTTGACGGGTATTTCTTTATCTGAAAAGCATGTCCCACTATCAAACTAAAATTGGGGGGGTCCCCATCTAGAAGAAGCTCACCAGGTGATGGACCATTTTATGGAAGTGGGCTCATGGTGATCACCACCATCATGGCCTACAAGGTATGGAACCACAAGCCAACAGGGCATACCCTCATCCGTCGCGGGACCACTGATAAAAAATGGCGGGTCCCACCACTAGCTGGTGTCCACCACCACCATCACCATCACCCCCACTTCTGGTGGTGCGAGCCCCCACAATGTGGTTACTTGACTGTGCTGTTAAGCCTGATTAGTTTGCCCCGGACCCATTAGAAGGTGGCATGGTGAATATATGTTCACCAATTTGACCAGGATGGATCTTGAATATTTTAGTAGTTTCGGGTCATAATCGGATTAAGGTGTCAAGCCCGTTAATAAATTGGTCAACATAAATATGATTATACATGACATAGCATACTCGATTACCAAACATAATTTAGACACGTTATAAACGCGGCATGGTACAACCCATTATCAACCCGTACATCACAATTTACAAACCCAACACTTTGATATAGCATGAAGTTTTTTTTTGGTTTAACGGTCAGGATGTTCGAGCCAATGTATGCACACCTCGACTAATCCGCTCCACAATCCGATCGAAGGCAGGTCAAAAAATATAGCAAGAAGTTGGATGGTCTAATGTCGACACCAAACTAGAGTAGCTTGATTTGTTTTATTACATTAATGTCCTTTGATCTATTAGAGAAAACATAGGATCATTATCAATTGAGGTGAACATGTCTTGAACTCCTTTGTGGAAATGTAGTAGTATCTAACAAAAGGCTGTAGTTGTTGGGTAGTACCTAAATCTTTCACAAGCCAAAGTAAACGTAAATAGTAACTCAATGCCACATGGAAGGTTCAAATCACAAACTAACCACCATAGTTTTGGAGCTTTCTATAATACACTTTTAGGAATAATCAAAATGTAAAACTAAGGTTTTTAATCAAAATTTAAGAAATAAATAAGCAAATACGATATTCATAAAAAAATGAGTAATGTTATTGAAACTTAATTTATGGGCTTAATATGAAAAAGTTTATGGATTGTGAACTTTGAATTCAATATAATTATTTGATTAATTATGATTTTGAATATTTAATAAAATTAATTTTCAATCCAATAATTATAATTGATCATACAATATTTATTTAGTAATTTTTTAATCTAAAGGCGCCTCAGGCTAACCACGTGTCTGTTGTAGAATGAGCTAGTAACTCATAGGTAACTGATTGATAAAGAAAAATAAATATTGAGTGTAACGGTTATATTACGTCAGTATTATCAGATGGTGTCATCGTCCACTGAAAAACAAATAAATGAATAAGTGAACCTTGTTTAGTCTTCATTGAAATTAACTTTTCATTGGGTAATTGTCATTGCTTTATGGACCTAGTCTATCCATACCCAAAATAAATGGACAGGTGAACCTTATTTAGTCTTCATTGAAATTAAGTTTTCAGTCGGTAATTGTCATTGCTTTATGGACCAAATCTATCTATGCCCAAAATAAAGTTCTAATTAAAAAATATTGAAGAAACAGCTAATGAGTCTCCTCAAAATAATAAGAAAATTCATATAGAATAATTTTACTTTTTTTTTTCATTGAAAAAATGGGTGGGTTAAAAGAGAGCGTCCAGAGACCACCCAGACAAGTCGTTATTAGTGGGATCATGAGACCCCTGATCGCACTCGTTACTTCTCTTAAGAACGAGTCTAGCTAGATTAACATAACAGTCAACCACCGAACCTTAATGTAGACTCCAAGATGAAAACTCTTTCCCACGAAAACTTCGACCGGTACACAGGTAACCACTCCACTCGGTAGTTATAGAATAATTTTACTTGGTGCATGAAAGTAATCACCAACATTGACCAAACCAAACATAAAACCGAGTAAGTGGGACCATTTCGTTCTGCTTGGCCCTAATTGTTGAGTCCTCTCTCTCTCGTCCCTAAAAGAGATGCATTGGATCAGCCATTATCTTAACTCTGTCATTCTTTGAGTTTTTGCAAATTGCTTTGTTTTATGTTTGTTCTCTACTGATTCTGTCATAGTTTTGCTCAATTATGGGTACAACGCAAAAACAAGAACTTGAGAAAGACGATGATACAACAACCGTTAGTCACATAATCAACTGTGAAGCACAACTACCGCTCACGGCGGCGCAATCACTGCCCATGACACCACCAACCGCCAAAGTGGTGTCTTTTAAGGAAGAGCCTGACGAGGAAGAAAGGATTTCACTCGAAGGAATAGGGATGATACCGGTGGAGATGCCTATGCCGCTGCAAATAAGACAACCGGAAGCGGCGGCGCCACCACCGACAAAGAGAGCATCAACGAAAGACCGCCACACAAAAGTCGAAGGCCGTGGCCGGAGAATTCGAATGCCGGCCACCTGTGCTGCTCGGATCTTCCAGCTCACCCGAGAGCTCGGCCACAAATCCGAAGGAGAAACCGTCCGGTGGCTACTCGAGCACGCCGAGCCATCCATCATCGCCGCCACCGGCACCGGAACCGTCCCTGCAATCGCCATGTCAGTCAACGGGACTCTAAAGATCCCCACCACCTCCTCCTCCGCCATCACCAACGACAACGACGCCGCAAAAAAGAAACGCAAGAGACCTGTGAACAGCGAGTTTGTAGACATAAACCCCGGCAATATGGGTTCAACTTCAACCACCTCCACCGTTCTTGCTCCGTTAATGGCGGCTAATCAACTTCATGCTCTCACACCCATGTGGGCAATACAATCAAATTTTGCAGTTTCACCGGCGTTTTTGATAGTTCCTCCGGCGGCATCCATTGCCGGCGTATCTAATCAGAATCAAATATGGGCTTTTCAACCAACAACGCCGCCATTAATTAACATTTCTGCAAGACCCATCTCCTCTTTCGTGGCCTCCACGCAACCTGCTATAAATATAGATACAGCAACGCCATTAGAGCTTCATAGCTTGTCAAACCCAACCATTTCAAGTGCCTCCATGAGCGAGAAAGTTGAGAAGACTAGTTCAAGAAGTGTTCCGAGTTCAAGCTCTGGTAAAACCACGACGACGAAGACGACGCAGACTCTGAGAGATTTCTCTTTGGAGATTTACGACAAGCAAGAGCTTCCATTCATGAGTAGTAATCGCTCTGCTAAGAATCAGATGGGTTCTAAGAATTGAAGATTGAGATTACAGAATTGGGAGGCTTTGATTCATTCCTCTTGGTCCGTTCAGGGAGGTTTTTGGGCTATGATAAGGAAAAATTACACTTAGACCCCCTTAAATTATCATCTCGCTTTATATTGTGCCCTAAATTATCCATTTTCTGTTTATAATTTAAATTATTGATTTGAGTTTTTATATTTCTTTTTTTTTTTTAACAGTTTGTATATGAGAAGGGAGTGGGTGAAGTTCGAACCCGCATCCTTTAGATCCAACGACGGTGTGGTTGGCCATTAGGCCACCATTGAATCCTCGAGTTTTTACATTTCTCAATTGTTAATTTTTGTCCAATTCTTCATGGAAAATTAGAGTAAAAATGAAATTTACCTAAAGAAGGGAAATATCACGTTTATTTTAAGAGTAATGTTAGAGCATCTCCAACTCAGCTCTTCAAAATTGCTAATCAAAATATATTTAAATATTGCATTATCTATTTTAACTAGCCACTTTACAAGTTCACTCTAACCACACTCTCTATTTTAGTTAACTATTTCACCCAATTTTCACTAACTTTCAATAATTTAAAAGGAATATAATATATATATATATATATATATATATAGAGAGAGAGAGAGAGAGAGAGAGAGAGAGATAGAGAGATAAAGAAAGAATTTAGAGAGGCTAAATGACTTTCCACATTTGGAGAGTCATTTGAGTGAAATGAGAAATAGAGAGTGAGATAAAGAGTGGGTTAAAGAGTGTTTTTAGTGTTTGAATAGCTAAAATAGCTAAAAGAGAGGAAATAGAGAGTGGATTGAAGATGCTCTTATTTGAACATAAAAATTCAATCTAATATGTTGATATAATAATGTAATTTTATTATAACCATTAGATTAACAATAAATTTTAATGTTTGATAGGAGTCACAGTTAATCCAATGATTATAGTGAATTAAGTTAGTTAATTAGGTCTTAATAGCATTACTTTTCTTTTAATATTGTGAGATTTTACTTTTGTCTTGATTTGTTGTGAAAAATCGAGGAAAAGTCGATAAGTGGAAAAAATGCGAAAACTCAAATTAATAATTTAAAGTGTAAGGTGAGAAATTGAATAAGGTAAGGGAGCAAACATAAAATGAGGAGCATAGTTAAAGGGTTTTAGTGTAATTTATCATCTTATGAATATATAAGCTTGGAGCTCTCTCTGTTTCTGATGGGCGCACGTGAGCAGTATGGAAAGAAATGCACGTGTGAGGTGGTGGGCTCCACAATGTTAGTGGGTCAAAGCAAGCAATGGGGTTAAGGGATGCACCGTGGACCGTGCAAAGGGTGGGGTGGGGTTAGGTATTTGATGTACAAGTGGGTCAAGTGGGGGCCACCTTTATCTGTCTCGAATGTGTGGATGGCCGTGTGGTGGTCCCTCACCCTCACCCCCACTCCGCAGCCTTCTGGTGGGACTACCCTGACACACAGTGGGTAAAGCTGAGCTGTCTTTCTGGGGTTGTCTTATGCTGTGTTTGGCAGATAGTATTAGGCTAAAGGATTGGTATGAGTATTATTTAGTAATGAGTATTCTTTTGTTTGATTTGTGGTAATCAAAATTTATTCCCATTCTTTTCGATTTCAAAGGAATAACTAATCCTATAAAATATGGGATTACCTATTATCAAATAAGGCATCGTATTTCTCATTCCCAATGACTCGGTAATGAATCCAAATTCATAACTACGGAAAATCCGACTCCTCCTAATCACCACTATTTTGTTTTCTCTTATCGACTTGCACCTTTCTCTCCCCAAATCTCTCTTATCTCCTCCACTCCTCTGCTCACCTCTTAACTCTTCTCTAATGAGACCCATGACATTCCACCCATTCTCTCATCTCCCTTTACTTACTTCTCATCGATTTTTGAAACAAAGAGAAAAATCGACGACGAAAACCATCCTAGACTAAATGAGAACCAATTTTGACCACCAATCTCAGCTTATTCCTTACTCTTAGTGAACAATTGCATGTCTGTGAGTTGCTTTTATTAGTTAAAGTATGATATGGTATGCTGGGATTTGGCCCATTTAGGTAATGCTTTTGGCGTTCTCATGGAATTTTTGTGTGTTCATGTTGTCTTGATCAATGGATAATTGTTGTGCGTATATTAGGGGTGTCAAATGTGTCGGGTTAAACGGATGACGGGTGAAAAACATGTAAACTCATACACGACATGTTTAATAAACCGGTGAAAAATCTCAACACGAACACGACCCGTTTAATTTTAAAAAAAAATTATATCAACAAATTTTAATACACCACTTTTTCTACTGCCAATTGTATTTACCTCAAAAAAGAGAAATTTCTAACCAAATTTCACATAAAAATCAGATTTGAAGGCTAAAAAAAAAGACAAGATGCCACTGCCTTTTATAGGCAAGGTTGCCCTCCACATCTCTCCTCATTTGCCGATGTGGGACAAAAACAAAAGGAGTTAGTTTATCTTTGTCATGAACTGCTCCCATCTCCTCTCATTTGTCTTTGAACTACTATTTTACATTTTTTTTTTGTATTGATTTCTTTACCTTTTTTTTTTTTTCTGGCTAATTTTTTAACATAATTATTAATTTATTATTATATTAATTTTATTTAAACGGGTAAACTTGTGATAAACGGTTTGACAGGTCTCACCCGCACGACCCATTTATTAAATGTGTCTGGCGGGTCAACCCGTTAAGATCTCACCCAAACCCGCTTAATTTGTGTCGATTCGTGTTGGTTAATCGTATCGTGTCGAATTTTGACAAGCCTAGCGTATATACAATTGACTTTGTTTGGAAATCTATTGGCCGACCAAACTAAATCAGTTGGACGCGGTAATGTCCGAAACATGTTTGATGATAGTCCTAAATGAGAAAATGGTTGTTTTATAGATTGTAGCTGCTAGGTCAATTCTTTAATTCATGATGTAAATCACAGAGGACCAATGGATGAGCTGTTTTTCTATATTGATCATTGATACGAAGCACGCATTGCTGAAAAACAAGCAATACAAATTGGATAAGCTATTTTTGTCAAGTGATAAATCAAACATGGATTGCGTATGATTGATGGATTTTTTAATACTTCAAGTGATACTAGAATGTTGTATGCTATTCATTTCATAAGAAATTTGTTTTATGAATATCAAACTACGTCCAGTTGATTGTAGTCAAAAGTAAGACTAATACAATTCTTGTGTGTTTGTTTTTGGTGTTTTTGTCCTTGATTTATTAATTAGTTTGACATTATATTACAAGTTTCTTTGTAGACCTGATTATCAAGTTTTCGAAGTAGAATGTGTGTTTGCCCTAGTACAATATAAATTGTTAGATGTCATCCCCAGATACTAGAAGCTTTTCATTGTATCACTAAACTAAGATCCTAACATCAACTACATGATATCAACCTAGACCAAACTGAAAAATTCTTGAAGGATAAAAAGCAGACCACACAAGTTGGAGACTCCACCAAAGGAATTAACTGCAAATCTTTTGTGATAGCTAAGCGAATTTGCAAAGTTTTTTGCTTGAATGTGCTAAATTCATTTTGCTCTATTTTGCTAGCTTTGTGTTTGTTTAAGTGCTAAATGTGTGTTGTCATTAATCTCCCAATTGGTGGTGTTGTTGCAATCTGCGACTTAAAGGAGGCAACAACTTTGTTTGCCCGTGCAATTGATATTGATGTTGTAGTCTGCAACTTAAAGAAAACGATTTTTGAAGAGTTGTTGAAGATGCTTGATCTTTACATAAGTGAGAGGCGCAAAGCCTCTGGCTCATGACTTTGATATTACTGACCTTTTTTGGTCATGCCTGAGGCCAAGAAGACCAAATTTGTTAGAAGAATATTAAATGGTGTTTTTTGAACATATCTATTTCAATGGAGAATTAATTTGTACTATGTAGAAAGTTGTATGATGAACAAACTTATATTTATTTGGTTTGTGGAACACTATACATGTATTTTTATATTTTTTTTTCTTTGGTAAATATTTATTTTTATTTTTTGGTGAGAACAAGAATATACATGGAAGATTATGTATGATAATGAAATTTATGCATTTCAGCTTTTTTTATTTGTCATGTCTATTATCAATTTTTAAATATTTTTTTGGTGAATTTTATTGTGCATTTAATCTTATTTGTCAAGCTCTAAAATTAATAGGAGTATTCATCATAAGGTAGTATGTTAAATTAAGTTAGAAATTCTATGATAATATATATATATATATATATATATATATATATATATATATATATATATATATATATATATATATATATATATATATATATATATATATATTTTTTTTTTTTTTCTATTCCAGCATAAATAATTTAATCCAAACACTGGAGTGGAATGCACATTCCATTTCAAGACTTAATCCCAAGTTAATTGCCAAACATGGGAATGGTTCATTCTATTCTCAATGTCATTTCATTCTCATGTCTATTCTATTATACTTAAAAGTATTACCGCGAACCAAACGCAGCGTTATAGTTATAATTTTTTTATTCTTGAAGGAAAATAAATTATTATTATTATTATTTATTTAGTAGGAATGATGAAAAATATGAGAAATATATTTTTTATTGTTTGATATTGGATGAAAGATGAAAGGAAAGGAAAAATATGCATACCCAATGTATAATTATACCCTTAAATAGTGAATTATGTATTGGTGCAATATATATATCTATAATGTAAAATAGGGCCAATTTTAATAAGTCCGTTCAATGGTCTCAAATATACTCACCCAACGGCCACTAACATCCTTCTCAAAATCATTCATATTGTACCGTATCTTCAGGCACGAGTTACCCCTAATTAGAATATATTAAAGGGCAAAAAAACAAAACAACCTTAAAAATCATATTGTTTCACTTTTCCTTCTCATTTTCTGCCCACATTTTTGGGGCGAAAAAAATTTGTGGGTTGATGGGAAATGTTCTCTTTCCATTTTTCCTTTCCCTCATGCTTTCCTTTAATACTGTTGGAGTTATTTCCTAATTTATTAGGGTTTTACCGTTGTTTTACCTTTTTTATCCTTATTGTACTTTTATTATTTGACTATATATACAGGGGTTCTACACTTAAGTTGTATCCCTTTCTCTCTTCCAAAGATTCCAAGTTGGTATCAGAGCCGACTCTCGCCTGAATCGAGTGTGGGCCCTTGACGTGCTCGCGTGTAGTGGGCGGGCAGGTAGCTGGCGAGCTGCTGCACGGGGACGTGCAGCCCTAAGGGGGGTGGATTGTGAGATCCTGGTGTCCCACATCGGTTAGGGAGAGGAAAGTTGATGGGCTTATAAGTAAGTCTCTCGTCTTACTTGGCATAAGGCCTTTTCCCAGGGGTACTGGGAGGAACAAAACCGTGAGGCCCAGTGGGCCCAAAGCGGACAATATTATGCCATGTAGAGGGTGGGGTGTTACAAGTAATACCAAATAATAGAACGTCTTTCCATCCATCCACCTTTCTACCATTTTTCATCCACCCAACTTTTCTTTCAAACCAAACAGGAGATGAATGTTTCTAATTTAAGGATCTAATCTAATGGGACACAATTCCACGTCTAATAGAAAAAAGTTGTAAACTTCCTAACATTCCTTGAATAGATTTATTAGTGACTAAATCAAATAGAAAATAAATTTAAAAAGTATATGTAGGTATATTAGATATGTAATAGGAAACATAAAAAACAAACTATATATGTGAAAAAATTTGAATTGTCGAATAAATTTGATTATGTTGTAATTAATTACTAAATAACCAATTTTTCATTGAATAATACATTGATACAGATATTTGATCTGTAAAGGTAGGTACGGTGTACCAAACCATGTTATATCTTTGTCTTTTGTTTTATTATTTTTCTTATCTTTAATTCCTCTCTCTCTCTCTCACACACACACACACAAGGGTGCAATAAGAGAACTTCCTAGAGGAGTCACCCATCATAGTATTACTCTCGCTCAAACAATTTTTCTATTTCTCAACTTATAAAATTAGGGTTAATTATCCGTTGCGCAAAAAACAACATAATCAATTATAACTGTTAGACTAAAAATGAGTTTCATCTAACATTAAAATTCATAACTAATCCAATAACTATATTTAATTAAGTCAGTAATTAGATCCCCAAATTAAATCTCGATAACATTGCTCTTCTTCCAACTATGATTCACTATAAAATCAGCATGGACCACCACCACCACCAACAAACACAAACCTAAACATTTTTTTAGGCTATTCGAGCTCTCCATCGTTTTTCCAATTAATTAATAATTGAATATATTGTTCATTTTTGTGTAAATTAAGACAAAAAATAATTTTTTTTGACTAATTTACAAGCGACAACAATTTATTATGATTGTATAATATATTTTTATATATATAATGTACACCACCTGACTCTATCACGCCGCAACAAAATTTCTCCAATCTACTCTACCTTTTTAGTATTTTTAGAATCACAAAATAAAAAAAGTGGGTGAAGTAATGACCGCCAAAATGTTCTGAACCATTAAACCAAATGCTATTCAATTGAGGCATGTGGGTCCACCACTAGTAAACCAGGCCCACCATGGTGGGTGGGACAGGGGCCACTAGCGAAATTGGATATGTCCGAAGCCACAGCACGCGACACTGTCCTTTTTCCAATGCTTGGGTCCACAACTAGTAGCCAGGTCCCCCATTACGATTGGATTCTTATTTTGTTAGTGAGACACTGTTACAGGGAAGAGAAAGCATAAAGTTTGATTCGATTCTAATTAGTTGAATATGAATTAATATTTTTTATTTATAATTTAAATTTGAACCAGAATTCAAATTTGATAGCTTATATTTTACGGATTCGAATTTTTGAATATACCTATATCCAACCCGATTATGATCAGATCTAAATTATTTATATAAATATTAAAAAATTAAGGGATTATTTAAAATAATTTAATTAAAATTTATGTATAATTTGTTAAGATTTAGTTAATTAAGTTATTTGAATTAGATCGATTTTTTGGATTAGATTTTGAATTATTATTGGATTCAAATATGGACCACGAAATTTCGTCAGATTAACAGATCGAATTCGGATCGGACTTTTGAATCGAATTCAAATTTAGATCAATCAATATACCATGAAAAATTATAAGTGGTACAATACTTTTTAATTTTTCAATACCGCAATCAAACCCATTAGTTTTTAGGAAAATTTGGAGGCCGGTCCCTTTATATGGACTTATTTGAACTTAAGTCCGCCAAGGAAACTTATTTGTTATGAAGTTTGATTTTTGTCAATTTTACCGGACTATCCCTTCCCTTTAAAAGTGAAATAAAACTAAAATTTAAAAACTCATAAATTTTAAGAGTTTGACTAACATTAAAATTTTTTCTCTCTCGTATCTATCTATATTCATATGTAAGTTAAGATTATATATATATATATATATATATATATATATATATATAGTTAGACCTATCAAAATTCGATACGATACGATTAACTTACACGACCTGTTACCAATAAAAGGCAATGACCTACCTTCCGAAAAAAAAAAGGCAATGACCTATTGCCTTTTTTTTAAGCCTTCAAGTCTAATTTTTATGTGAGATTTAACTAAAAATTCATCTTTTTTGAGGTAAGTACAGTTGACAGTAAAAAAAGTGGAGTATTAAAATTTTTTGTTATAATTTTTTTTTAAATTAAACGGGTTAAACGAGTCATGTCGTGTTACCTGTTTATTAAACGAGTCGTGTTCGTGTTGAGATTTTTCACTAATTTATTAAACTTGTCGTGTACATGTTTTTCACCCGTTTAACCCGACAAGTTTAACACCCTTATATATAGTAACATTAAAAATAAAAAATAGTAACATTCAAATATAAAAAAAAAATTATCATTTAAACACAAAAATATAGTAACATTTAAACATAAAAAAATAGTAACATTCAATATTAATATTTTTAAAAAATAACAATAGTAACATCAACAAAAATAGTAACATGCTCAACAAAAATAGTAACATACTTAACAAAAACAGTAACATTCTTATAAAAAAAAAAAATAGCAACATGTAACATTGAACAAAATTGAAAATAAAAATAATAGTATTCAAACCCATAACCAGAGGAAGAAACATCCAAAAAAGTAACATTGAAAAAATAATAACATACTCAATAAAAAATAGTCACATGGTCAATTAGAAAAAATAGTAACATGGTCAACAAAAAACGTAACAACATGAAACATTGAAAAAATTTTGGGGATTATTTATCAAGAAAATAAAAATAAAATTAGGGATCAAACTAACAACACATTGAACAAGTTTTTCAACATTTTTTTCCGAAAACCAATGACATAGAAGTTTATGATGATCACAACGTAGTATAATATATGGTAGTTGTTGATGATGTTCTAAATCTTACTGATTTTGATGCTCTAGAGGAAAAAATGATATCTAAGGAGAAAGATTTATTGTAATGGAGTGATGATCTGCTTCTAACGAGAGAGAGAGAGTATAAATTTGAATTTCAATTTTGGAGTGAATTAAGGGATAATAATTTATAATTTAAGAAATTAATTTAAAACTATTTTCAAGATCTTTAAGGTTTCTATAATTGAACATAATAACACTGTTCATAGTATTTTTGGGATTTAAAAAAATAGTAGGCTTAAATACTTATTAATAAGATAAAAAATGAATTTATCATCAAATAATTTTTTTTGATGAACACAATTCATTATAAATCCATACAGGAATACTTAAGCCTAATTTTCACTAGTTTTAACTCAAGCTTCTCCTTTATGTTACTTGAAGGATGTGTGAATTTGCAAGTTTAGTTGAGTCTACATTTGAAGCCCACTAAAATATCAATTGGGCCTCTTTGGTCCAAGGATAGAACTAATTAGCCCAATGTAATAGTCTATATATTTGAAGCCCACTCGACGGCTGATTGAAAATCTCTCTATCACTCTCTTTGCGTGAGGAGACGATTTCATCCCTCTATGCTCTCTCTCTCATCACCTTTCTTTGCAAGGTTCCCACTCCTCTCTCTCTCTCTCTGTAAGTATGTGTGCGTATGTGTTGATTTAGGGGGTTTAGGGAGGCCGGTACCTCCCAAAAAATTTAATAGGATAAAAATAGACTTTTTAAAATAATTGGGATAGAAGTACATGTGCTAAAAAAAAGTCATAAAAGCCCTTTTACCCCTACCATAAATAGTGCATACCTAATTGAATGTGAGACTTTTAAGATTACAATGTGAGACTTTCAAGATTCCTTTTGATATTTGTGTATCATTTGAATTTTAAAATTTCATATATATATATATATATACACACACACACACACAAATATATGTAAAGTAGATTGTACCTAAATGATGATAATATATATTTTGTCCACTCAAAGAGTTGCACCTAAAGAGGGAGTCGAAAAATTGCCATGCAAACAGTGTCAGCAAAGAGAGACACGATATAATGACAATGAGGGTCCAATCAATGACATCATGTAATGCCCCCTTCATAGTGCCCAAGCAGTGTTAGTAAAGAGTGACAACAGTAGATTGTACCTAAATGATAACAATATATATTTTGCCAACTCAAAAAGTTGCACCTAAAGGGGGAGTCGAAAAATTGTCATGCAAACAGTGTCACCAAAGAGAGACACGATATAATGATAATGGGGGTCCAATTAGTGACATCATGTAATACCCCCTTCATAGTGCCCAAACAGTGTCAGTAAAGAATGACAACAGTAGATTATACCTAAATGATGACAATATATATTTTGTCCACTTAAAGAGTTGCACCTAGAGAGGGAGTCGAAAAATTGTCATGCAAACAGTGTCACCAAAGAGAGAAACGATATATATATGAAATTTTAAAATTCAAATGATACACAAATATCAAAAGGAATCTTCAAAGTCTCACATTCAATTAAATATGCACTATTTATGGTAGATGTAATTATGGAATACAATTTAGAAAGAATTTGAAAATGTTTTAAAATGTCTACTTATTGACAACTATTTGATGAAAAAGAGGACTTAAATGAGAATAAGTTTGGAGGTGGTACTTAAAGCCAAATAAGTTTTGAAAAAGGTACTCACATCCCATTATCTCTTGATTTAGTTCTTGAACAATCAGGGCCGCCCCTATAGTATTAAAAAAAAAAGCATGGGCTTTAGGCCCCAAATTTTTAGAAGGCCCCATAATTGTAAATACATAACTAGTCAACATAAAAAATTTAAACCCAATCAAAAAATTATAATTTCAATAATTTGGGCTTACAATTTAATCCATAATATTAGAAACTCAAAAATCAAAAATTTTAAAAATAAATAAATAAAATTTCTTCCTCTCTTAAAAAACAAAAACAAAGTATCACATCCTCCTCTCTCACTTAAAAAAAAATTAAAAATATTTTTGTAAAAAAATAATACTAAAAATAAAAAAGCCTCATTTAGTATTACCGCTTTAGGCCTTAATTTACCTTGAGCCACCACCCCTATGAACAATTGTGTTAAGAGGATTGTTTTCTTCGATACATTAGTAGTCTAGGTGTTTGACATAATTACTCAACCATATTATGTTGTGTCTGGATATGGCAATGATATAAACTTTGGGATTGGGAGCATTGTTTATTGTTAGTGACAAGACTTTAGGCGGCTCGATAGTCATAAATCGACACGTGGATCATTGTAGCCGTTATGAAGTGCAAAGGGCGCTTGGAGGAGGCGCCAAAGAGTTAAAGCCTTGGGGAGGCTGAGGATACCCATTAGAGTCGGGCATTAAAGGAGATATGACAGATAATTAAATAGGGTCTTGAGTGGCTACAAGTCATTAAATGTGCATCCTCGAGAAGTATGAGAACAGTCATCATTATAAGGTATTAATTACCATGATGCCGACACATTATCCTCGGTGAAACCCGAGGGGGTGCTTAGTCCCGAGCAGTGAACACTCAAGAGTAGGTATCAAGTACTGAGCAGTGGTATTTAATGATCGGGGATAGGGCTATAAAGGCTCGGCACGTCTCGAGAAAAGGTCCGATCACCCCGAGTGAATCAGTTTTGAAAGGATTTGATGAGATAACACTCATTGTGCATAGACACGTGTGTGCGCCATTAAATGTTGAGATGAGACTCAAAGGTCATTCAATCATTGCTAGTTCAAGTATAAATACCCCTCAGAAAGTTGAACAAAGGTACGCAATCTAAAGACAAAAAATATACTGTGCTAATGACTCCCATGCCGACTGACTTGAGCTTCGGGGGGGATTAGCCTGGTGTTAACCCGGCCCATTTTCTAACCCTTTGATTGTTTCAAGTTCATCATCCAGCATATCACTATCTCAACTCATTGCGGGAAATCACCCGTGCAATTTGGCGCTGTCTGTGGGAAACTAAGGGCCAGCTTTTCTCGTAGTGATAGCGTTATGGTGAACACACGATCCCAAGGTGACTTGCCGGATAGCCTACCCGTGAGAAATGCGGAAGCTAACCGACCCCCAATAGTCGTTGAATCACCCTCCTTTAATCTGTCGGATGTAGCTCAACGCGTCTCGCAACAGACGATTCTGGTGGACCAGACAAGGCGTCCTGGCTTGCGAAATCGTTGAGTTAATGGAGAAACGGATGGGAGGGTTTATTTTAGATGTATATACTCATAAAGTACACAACTCATGGTGTTTCTTTTCTAATTGATTTCATGAGTTACTTTTGACTAGAGATATGTTTTGTCAGTTGACCAATTTCTGCCTTGGACAGGATTGTACATGATAAATTTTGTAAAATGTACAAGGTTTTGGTTTGAGTTGCATCGCAAATTATCCCATATGGTTGGCATGGTGTATACTTGTAAAGAAAAGAAAAGAAAAGATCAACATTGTCAGTGGAAATCTACAATGTCCACCCATTCTGCTTTAAATTCTGACTGCTTGGACTTACTTTTAGAAGATACCAGTGATCCTTAAAGCATTAATAGAAATAGACCGAGAATGTTAGTTTTCTAATGCCCCACAAATGCCCCCATGCGAATGTTACCCCTAATTATGCTACCATGTTTTCTCTGTTAAGTTGATCTTCAACGTTTTTCTGAGTTGACTAATGGATGATGCAATGTTATCAGAGTCTGCTTCAACCTCATCTATCATCGATAAATCCCTAGAGCATCTCATTCAAATTGCCAGAGATGCTGATGGCCACTCAGACCTTGCTTCCAAGAATATTTTAAATGCAGTTCTTCAGCACTGTCAAACTCTTTCCTACCCTTCTGATCTGTGGAGTTGTGTACTGATAAAGAGCTGCATATTGTGGCCGAGATCACACAAACTGCCTCAGCAGGTAATTGCCATTGCTTTTACTTGTGTTTTGTGTACATTGTTTAAATATTAGTGAATTGACATATACCCTAAATGCTTTCCCAATTGCATTTTGAGTTTTGCTTGTTGGTTTCCGTGGAGATTGGTTGAAGTTGCTTATTTCAAGGATTTGTCTTGAAGAATCTCACTTCTTGCCGCTGTTCTCTAAATTATGTACTATAAGTACTTCTGGAAACATTGATTATGTTACATCTGGGGTTGATCTTTTTGCACCTGAGCAAGCATTTTTGTTGAATAGCGTATCAGCGATCTTGTAGGACCGTATCAGACATCTTACTGTTTCCAATGTGTTTGTTGCATTTGTTCTTGGAATATTTGCAAGTGCTGTTGGGGATATTAATTTTGTCTCAAGAGGGAAGTCGGGTCTTCCAACAGGATCCGCTGCTATTGATGCTCTTGGATACTCGATCACCATTTTGAGAGATATCCGTGCAAGTGATGGTCTAGGAGGTTTCAAGGAGGAGGGTACAGAGGGTGTTGTTGATTTGCTACTATCCTTAGAACTTCTGGAACTTCTTTTAAGTTTGCTCCGTGAACTTGAGCCTCCAGAAATAATTAGGAAAGCAATGAAACCGAGCGACAACAAAGAAGGATCAAGTCCTTATTCGTCTGGAAAGGACCTTGAAAAAACAAAATATATACCCAAGCTTTGTCCTTACAAAGGGTTTCGGAGAGACCTTGTTGCAGTCATTGGCAATTGTGCATACCAAAGGAAACATGTCCAAGATGAAATTAGACAAAAGAATGCGATTCTTTTGCTATTACAACAGTGTGTTACTGATGAAGACAATCCATTTTTAAGGGAGTGGGGCATCTGCTCAGTCAGGAATACGCTAGAAAGCAATATAGAAAAACCAGTAAGTAGTAAGTGACTTGGAGCTTCAAGGATCTGTAGATGTGCCTGAAATTGTTGGACTAGGTCTTCGAGTGGAGGTAGATCAGAAAACTCGTTGTGCAAAGCTTGTAAATGTCTAATGAAGGTGTCCCCTGCTTGAATCAAAATTTTCCCAACATGGAGTTAGGTACCGAGTGTTCACCCCTTTTATCAAACTACTGATGCAGAAAGTCGTGTTGGCATGTCGGGTGAGTAATGAGAAAATTTTGTAAAATCCATATGACTGTTCCTTAATGAGGCAATCATGCTATACAACTGCATATAAATATGTACAGACACAAAATGGTACATCTCATTTTTCATGCACTGGCCACTTCATTCCTATGTACATGTCTACAGTACACTAAACACATTAGTCTTCTTATGGACTATAAACAACTATTGGACTCTTTACAATGTTATGAGAGCTGCTCCATATGAGTGAACCTGATATCATTTGTCCACTTGCCATGGGTTTTGCTTTGACAATCACCTTGAAGCTTCTCTTTCGCAGGGCACTAGAGAATGTGAGACTTGCAGGCTTCACAGTAATCTCCACTCCTTTTGGTGCTTTAATGGTGGCATTGTAGATGGATTGAGGTGTGCCTACATTAGTAACTGTCCTTTGGAAAACACCTACCGTCGGCTCTTGATTACTCTTCATGTGGAGCTGCATGGTGGGATAGTTGATAGCATCTACGCCAAGCCCCGGAAGCAATGCAGAACAATTTACTGATTTCTCAGAAATTAAAACAGCTATCGAAGATTCCTTGTAGCCTTCATGGCATAGGAACTGGATATAAGACATTTCATCCACGTCATAGATTAATCCAGGGTTCACTGCTTTTCTTGGGTTCAGTTGACCAGCACCATACCCAAATTCAGCGCCACGGTTCACCCTTGAGCTCATAGGTGTTGCTTTGGTAGAGATTTACGAGGTATTGTAAAGAAAGAATTTGAGCGAATTAGACAATAGGAAAAGAAAAGAAAAAAAAAGCAACTTCAGCAAGAAGTCATGGTCTTGGTTAAGTTGCTTTGAAGCACGAAGTATGCATGTAGGTTTGTAATTAAAGGGCAGTATAGTGCAAGAGACTCCTACCACTACGGGGAGGGAGTCAGACGTACCCAGCCTTGGCTATGCATATGAAGAGACTATTTTTGTGACTCAAACCCGTGATATTCAGGCCATAGTGGAGCAAATTCACCATGTTTCCAAGAACTGAGGCGAAGCTAATTAAAATTGAGATTAAGGGAGAAGTTATTCCAGTTTTACCTGAAGTCATAATTGCAGATTTGATAGCAGCAGGAGTCCAAGTCGGGTGGAATGACTTCACATAGGCAGCTACCCCAGCAACGTGTGGACAGGCCATGGAAGTACCAGACATAAGTGTAAAGTCTGAATATTGGGTATCACCTTTCAACCCGGTTAGTGATTGCAGAGGGGTGTATGCTGCCAAGATGTCAATACCAGGTGCGACAATATCAGGCTGTTTCATAGTTTATCAGGAATCAGGAAACAGGTTCATTCGAGTAGCAGGCCTTGTGATCACGATGAACTCAAACCCTGTATACATACCTTGAGAAGGTTTTTAGATCCTGGATTTGGACCTCGAGATGAAAATGAAGCAGTAAATGGAGCTGGGATTTTGACTTCTTTGGACTTATATATCACCGCTGATGGTGATCTGCATTGATCAGGTAAAAGTCATTCATTTTTTGAATCCAAACAGCCAAAAATCTGTATTGTCAAGCTGTTTTTTTTGATGTAGTGCTGATCTTTCAATAAAGCAGCCTAAATTGAAGGTACCTTACAGAGTGTATATAGTTGTCAATGATTTTGCCCATGCTGGTATTCACCATGGTTGCCGGAGCCATGTAAATTTGGGCAACATCAAGAAACACCTCACTTTCAATGATGGTGCCGATCCCTCCAAGACCTTTAATGACAGAATCAGCACCCCATGAAGCTAGCTTGCAGTGGACAAGCTTTCCTTTCACCTTCTTAGGGTCCAGTGTGTTTTCAAGACAATAACTGTGGAAAAACAGTGTAATGATCTTCAAACATTTGCTTCACACAGTTTTTTTCTTTTGTCAAATGTCTGATGAAAGAATGAGGGTAATTTTATAAATACCGGCTGATTAGAAAAAAAATTAGAAATCACCAGTATGGGGAATAAAGTGAGTCTTCAGTAAGTAACTGAAGAAATAGGGTTAATGTTGTTGAAACCATTGTCAAATGTTTGATGAAAATATTAGAACCTGGCACTGTCCTTGCTTGCTGAAGCCTGGGCTACATCAGCCCCTGTAACAAGAGGATATGAGTTTTGCTTTGGATCAAAAGCATTCATTCCAATTCCCTGCACAATATTGGCATACACAATTTAAAAGGACATTCCATTATACGATGCTTTCGTCGTTGTGGGATTGAAAGAGGTAATTTTATCATATAAGTGAGATAAGTTCTTCGGTGACTCGAATTTGGAGTAGATTTTTAAGTGGTACTGAGTATATGTTGCATGATTAATACCCGATTTTTAGTAATATAGAGTGTCTTTAGGTACAAAATTAATACTAGTATATATAATATTGCAATTAGTAATTTGAATTGCACATTTATAAAAACACAACGACTGTTTAGATTAATTCAATATTCATTTAATGATGTAAAATTCATTCTCAATTTTTTTTCCCACCCAAAATATATTTTCTGCACGGCCCCTAATGTCAAATAACTCAATCAACATATTCCTCTAATGACAGGCAATCCTATTAAAATTATTTGGTGTTACTATTACACCATGTCAGTAGTGCCACGTGATATAATAGTCCACTAATAAATAAATAAATTAATAAATGGCCCCACCAAAACTCATGAATATTCAATCATGTCATATAGAACCACCTCCATATTAGAAAGTGGGCCATATTTTATCTAATAGAAAGTGGGTTATATATATATATATTTTTTTTATTGAATGTTTACACTATGTAACCAAATTACACCCAATATTTACACTACTAATTCACACACCATCTTTTTCTTCTTTCTTCCCTCTCCTATCTCTTGCTCATTTTTTCGATGTTCACTTTAATCTTGAATTAAGTAATTACATAAAAAATTAATTATAAAATATAAATATTATACAATTAATATTTAATTTTTACATCAGAGTGCATTTAGACATGAGATTTTTGTTAATATAATACACACACACACACACACATATATATATATATATATATATAGAGAGAGAGAGAGAGAGAGAGAGAGAGAACTAACCGAGACGATTTGGCCTTTGCCGAGCACGACTTTACTCCTAAAGTTCCGATCAATACCACTCGCACCCACAGTCAATATCCAAGGCGCATGGTTCACCACACTCCGCAGAGTAGGTCCATCATTTCCGGCGGAAGACACCGTAATAATCCCTTTTTTCAGCGCATGAAACGCTCCGACCGCAATCGGATCATCCACATAACTCGCCGGAAAACCACCAATCGAGATGGAGATCACATCAACGCCGTCGTGAATTGCTTCATCGAACGCCGCAAGAATGTCCATGCCTGAGCAGCCTGAGCTGGCCCAACACACCTTGTACATCGCCACCCTGGCCGACGGCACAGCCCCACGCGCCGTCCCTCTGGCGAAACCAAAGAGGTTTGCGTTTGGAACTATGGTTCCGGCTAGGGTTGATGATGTATGAGTGCCATGACCGTCGACATCCACCGGTGAGAGTATGTCGTTCGGGTCTGAGATTTGGTCTAGTTTGAAGTATTTGGCGCCAATGAGTTTCCTGCAAAAACACAAGCGTGGTGGCAATAGAGAAATGACATTGAAATAAGAGAATCAAGAAGACATACCATCACCAGTATAGAGTCAAATAATAATGTGAATACCAAATGAAATATTGGGTTAAGGAATAAAAAGAAAATAAAAAATATATAATTACTAGTTATTTTTCGTGCCTGAAGATACGGAATAATAAAAAAAAATTGTCAATAATAAATATATTTGTATTCACACCCAAAATCAAATCACAAACATAAAAAAGAGATAAAAAAATTTAAGTACCAATTATAATGGTGGTGGGCGGCAGTGATGATGGTGGGAGACGGTGATAGTTGTGGTGGGTAGTGATAACCGTAGTAGTGGTGGCAGTCGTGAATGACAACAGTGATGGTGGTGGTAGGTTTTTTGGGTGACGATGATGGTAGTGGCAGCCGTGGGTGACGGCGACGGTGGTGGTGGGTGTGGGAGGTGGTGGATGACGGTGATGGTGGTTGACAATGGTGGTGGTGGGACAACTACGGTGGTGGTGGGACAACTACGGTGGTGGTGGGCAGTGACGATAGTGGTGGTAGGCGACGATGGTAAGTGTGGTGGGGGTAGGTGACAGAGTGTCGGCTGCAGTGGTGGACGATGATGGGTGGTGGTGGGGGTGGGTGATAGTAGCTGGTGGCGATAGTGAGCGATGATAGGGGGTGGTGGGTTGTAATAATGGGTGATGGTGGACAACAATGATAATGGTGGGTGCTGACGGTGGGCGACGGTAGTAGTGGGATGATGGTGGTAATGGTAATAAATATAAGAATAAGATGATGATGGTGATAAGTGGCGGCAGTTGACGACGATGGTAGCAATCAGTGGTGTGTGGTGGTGGTGGTGGTGGCAGTGGAGCAGTGAGGATGGGGTGAGGGTGCAAGTGGGGCAATGACGGTGGTGGTAGTTGTGATGATCGTGGGGGTGATGGGACAGTGGTGGGGCAGTGTGTGGTAGTGGCAGTGATGGTGGTGGGACAGTGGTGGTAGTGGTAGTGATGGTGGTGGGACTGTGGTGATGGTGGTGGTGATGGTAGCGATGGTGGTGGTGGTGGAGTGGTGAGTGTGGTAGGGTGGCGATAGTGGTGGTGGCGGCGGCGGCGGCGACGACGGTGGTGGTGGTGGTGGGGGTGGTGGCAGTGGTGGTGGTAGTGGTGGTGGAGAAGTGAGGGTGATGGTGGTAGAGGTAGTGCTGGAGCGGTTCTAAACACAATTTTTTTTTAAAAAAATACTTATGAGAAATAATTTTTAAAAACACTTTTAAAAAGTTACTCAAAACACACCCTTAGAAACCTATTTTTCCTATTAAATTTTGGAGTTTTAATATTAGCCGTCAGATTAATTTTAAAGTAAAATTTAAAGAAATCTCAACCGCGAATAACAAAAGTCATTTTGTTTATCTTTTGAGATTTGAATTGTATTGTATTTTATTATATAGATGAGTTATTTGTGAATAACGTTAACACAATACATTTACTATTCATGTTAAATAAGTGTCATATATCTTTTAGATCTCTGTCATGTTGAGTTCGTGTTAATGTCTAAGTTGGACACTTCTCCTTACAAACCCAAATTGATGGTTGATTTATTTAATTTGTATGTATAATGGTCGATCTAGTATACTCCGAAAGATCAGAGAAGGGACCCGGTGTATGACTTGCGAGTTGGAATTTACTATCAATTTATTAGTGGACAAGAATATACCTGTTGCATCCTGAAAAATTAGCAAAATGAGCACAACTTCCTTTCCATCTGGATGGTTTGGGATCAAGTCCATCATCTTTAAAGCTAGCTGATTGTGGAGTGATCCCTGCAGGCATATGAACAACAAAATTAGTTGATAAGTATGAACTTTTGTACGTACGTTTATTATACTACATATTGTATGATCGGGGCTTGGACATTATTACAATAGGTATCAATAGTATTGACTTCGCTCTGTGAAGTGTTTGTAGAAATGTTTGATAGGTATAAACTTTTGTTCGTTCGTTTCTTAAACAGTGTGTAGATCTAATTCAAAACAAATAATATTATATGATACGAGTCGAGAACATTACAAGAACCAAAGAAGAAAGCAAACCTGTATCGAATAGGCCAACAATGATGTTGCTCTCCACTTTCAAATTTCTTCTAGCTGTTTGAGTTAACCCAATAAATTCCCATGATTTTGTGGTGTGTAGTTTGTGATACTGATTTTGAAAAACAGAAAGCACTCCATCCATACCTGGACATGCACCTCAGTATATGATCACTAAATTCAACACGTTTCAGAAATGTTTCGAAAACATAATGCATGAAGATAAAAAAGTTCAAAATTTTCAATTCTGAAACATTCCGAAACATGGGTATTTCGATTTCTCATCATTGATTCGTTTATATTCCCACCAAAAGCGAAACGTTTTGGTATTATTGGATAAGTTATATACATACTGGATAGCTTCTTGGCTTCATCTTCAGACAGCTTTGCTGCAAATGCATTGAAGCTTTTCGTATAGCTATAAACCAGGGACTCCTTAGCATCAACCTCACTGAATTTTCATCCAACACAACATATCAAAAAACCTCTCTTGCAAGCATGAATTCATTGATCAATCGAGTGACAATGTGTGTGTGTGTGTGCGTGTGTGTGGAACTCCGTCAAGTGTTGTACTCCATGCTGCTTGTCCCAAGTGAGGATAAAGGAGAAGGGTTGCGTTAGGTAGCCGACAACCAACGTAAAACTTTGTCAGATCCCCTATATATATGTGTGTGTGTGTGTGAATCATATCTCTACAAATATATAGTTTCAAACAACCTTTCCTTCAAGGTCGAGAGGACATCGATATGGCTTTGAAATACAGATACTTCGTTGATTGGAAAATCTCTCAAGAAAACGATGTAAAAGTCCTGCAAGTGAAAAAAAAAATATTACGTCAATTGATGGACATGATCACGTATCAATTTACAACTAGAAATTTTCAATGAAGGAAAGCTAGCTAGTAGTAAAACCTTTTGTATGTCTCCATTTACAACTACATGAACTGTTGAGATAAGGAAAAAAAGAAGAGAAAGATGAATTGAAGGGACAGATAGAGCCCTCAACATGGTTGTAGAACTTAAAGCTTGAACCTAGCTTTGTATTGAGCTATGTATGTGCAGGCATTGCAGTGTTTAAATAGGAAGAAACCAAAAAGACAGTATTTAGAAGAGGCAACAACAATATCATGAACAGTGAAAAGAATAAGTAGAAAAGACTTTTAACTCCACTCCATAGTTCTTATGGCTTAGCTTTTTCACTTTGGAAAACTTAGAAGAAACTTAACAGAAGTTTGGTTTTTGTGTACTCTTTAAAAAGAAAGATGTGTGGCTTATAAGAATTCCTCTTAGGAAATTTTTTGCAGCATTTGGATTTCTTTTTCTTTTTAGTTATTCTTTTTTTTTTTTTTGGTGTGAGTTACTTCATTATAAGGACTATGGAGATAGAGTATCTTAACCTGCAAAGGTTGGTTCAGTGATCGAGAAAGGGGTAAGGCGTACACAGTACACCTACACGTCCAAAGTTCAAGTCTTTCTCATAGTATAAAGCTCAGGTTCAATCAATGTTTGTGGTTCGTGAGTGATTGAATATACAACCATACGACCAGTTGAAGTATACATACTTAAGTTACACCCTTTCTAATAACTTAAATTTTTAGAGTAGATGGTTGTTTAACATGGTATCAGAGCAGGAAGTTTTGTATTTGAATCTGGCCACCACCCTAATTATTAAAAAAAAAATTACGTGATAGGCCTAAAATCTAGTCTGCATGTGAGAGGATGTGTTGCACCATCTCCAACAATTACCTTTTTTTGGTCTGACGCAAGAGACCATTTATCTTTGAGTAATATACTACACTGACCAAATTTTGTGACCAAATTTTGAGCCCAAATGACATGCAGCGTGTCATTTTGAGTCTTTATTGGGGCCCAAATGACATGACACCAAATAAAGAAAACCAAGTAAACTGCCATATCATTTGGACTTTAAATTTGGTCCCAAAATTTGGTCAGTATAACATTACTGTTTATCTTTACCACAAACTAAAAGGAGTGAGTGCCTTAGAGGGTACATGATGGGTTTATGCCTAACAAGTGGTCTGGACCACCATACATCACTGATTATGAGATAAGTGAACTTAGTTTTTTTCAAGATTTCATGAACTTTTTTAAGAAAGCTTTGCAGGTAATAATGGGCATGTTCTTTGGGAACCCTCCAATGGGTTATAGGCTGATTTCATAATTTTTAATAAATTTATGTTATTGTCCAACAATCAAGCACATTTGTGAGCATCTTGAACCATGTAAAGTCTGAGTGGAGCAGCCCTCAAAGAGCACTACATTATCCCAAGCTTATATTAATATAAAAACCATTTGAAAGCAACTCGCACGGGTTGGTTCAATGATCTAACAAGTGATAACAAGTAAACTCACACGTCTAGATTTTAGTTTCTCCTGATCGAATCAAATCCGAGTTTAATTAATGCAAATGATTTTGCGGGTAATTGCAATGTAACCAATAGTCCAAAAGATGTGTACTTGAAAATTGAAGGATAGATAATTATCAAGTTTGAATAAGTGGCTTGTAAATAAAGAGCCTATTAGATCAGCAACCCCTTTTACTTGAACTAAAATGCAAGTCTTCCTGGCCCATTGCTTCTAATAGTAGCAAATTGTAAAGCTCAGTTTCTTCTTCATCATTACTTTTTGTAAGCTCAATTGGCTTTTGTGTTTTCTATTCTTTAAAGCTTTTTAGCTTTAGCTGTGGACAAAATTGAGCAAAGTGAGTGAAAACTTGAAATTTCACTTTTTGTTCAATACATTGTGAATTCCAGTGTGAGAATTAATTTCTTTAAAATGGAGGGTAAAACTCTCTCCTAAAACCAGTTTCTAGATGAAAATCTTATATACTGCATACGATTTTTTATTTGCATTAGACAAAGATTTTCTATGTTTCAATTGGGTTTGAGCAAAAACATTATAATTCAATTTAAATTTGGTGAGTACTTGGGTAAGGGTCCCGACCTCCCGGGGTTAGCATTCAATCCAAATTAATGAATTTAGGGTTAACTCAAATTTAACCCGAATTCAAACTTGAATTTGCATAACCCAATAATCAAATTCATGTTAAAACATGAATTGAACTCCAATCATATCTCAAATTGTGTAATCTTAGAATCAAATCGAGCTTAATCCAAATTTCAGCTCATGTCGGTTGTATAATCCAAGTATATTTGGAGTTTAAAAATTTGAATGTGGACAATACTTAAATTGAAGGGTTAGGATTGAATTTGAGTTCTAATTGAATTCCATTTTTTTTTATAACTTGAGTGAACCTAAATTGATTTCTCAGCAACCTTTTAAACTATATCTGCTTTGTGATGATGGGAGCATTTTTAAGTTTCAAACCTGCCCGAAAATTCAATAAAAATGGAAAATAAATAAATAAAAGAAATAACCATGAATGCCTAAAATCATTTGTGCAATTCAAAACAATAATTACTCACTAATGCATAGTCAGCATCCCCAATAATACTATTTGGACCTAAAAAATTGATCTAATTTGTTGACATAATGATGTGGCTTCATAGAAATCATTGAATCAAAATCAAGTTCCAATGTTTGATGGGGTCTACAGTGAATCCAAATGTCACAATGAATTAGATCAATAAATTATGTCAGTAAATAAAGTCTCAATAACATTACTCCTCTCATGTAGTTGGAGTAAATATTCGTTACAACAGTGGTACTATATCATCAACATTACGTGGTATTATTATTCAATCGAAAAACAAAAAAATGGATAAAATAGATCCCATTTTTTCATATGGGGTGATTACAAAATGACATTAAAGAGTGGTTATTAAAGTATATGAGATTCACTTTCTAAATTTTTATGTTGTTATTGGATGATGACACCATATAGTGACAATAATGCAGTGTAAATGTTGCCGATGAATATTTTTTCCTTGGTGTAGGCTTTGGGTAAATTATGGTGGGACTTTGAGTTGGTCAAATTTTAAGGCTTATAATTTTTAGGGGTAGTTCTATAATTAAGTCTGATCTCTTCTAAGTAAGAGATTTCAAGTTTAATATTTTTCATACCCGTAAGGGTCGACACCTTCGTCATGTATTAGCATGGTGGTTTAAATCAATTTAAAGCTTTGGGGCAAGTCCTAAATCAAAGGAGTAATCAGTACAAACTTGAACACCGTAACAGAAAAAAAAAGAAAAAAAAAAAGGAAGATTTACACCCACATCCCCTGAGATTTGTTACTTAATCACTCAGACCCCCTGACATTTAAAATATTACACACAGACCCCCTGAAGTTTGTACGCGCGTAACACTTAGACCCCTGATGTATATATATTCATTAATAAATTACATCTACCCCTTAAGTTTAAAATATTATACTTAGATCAAAAATATTTCAATCAAAGATAAAATATCAAATATTTTAGTTTACAATTAAAATTCATGTTCTATTGAATCTTTTATTGAAATAAAATCAAAACTAAAAATTCAATTTTTTATTAAAAAGTCATGATTAGTATACAATTATATTGTCTATTAAAATTTAATTTGATCGTTTAAACGATCAAATTAAAATATCAAACTACCCCAATTAAAGCTAAATGATATTGTGTTCATTACAGTTTGATCATTTATTTAATTTTTTAGTTTTATTCTATTAGATAGTATAATTATATACTAACTATGATTTTTTTTTAAAAACTAGATTTTTATTTTTGATTTTATTTCAATAAATGACATAATAGAATATGATTTTTAAATGTAAAATTTATGTTCTATTATAAATGACTTAGACCTCTTGTTTGATTTTTTAGCTTTATTCCAATAGATAGTATAATTGTATACTAATTACGATTTTTTAAGAAAAAAATAAATTTTTAATTTTAATTTTATTTCAATAAATGATACAATAGAACATGAATTTTGGTTGTAAAATTTAAAATATTTGATATTCTATCTTTGATTAGAGTATTTTTTGTCTAAATATAATATTTTAAACTTAAGGAGTTTAAGTATTATATACCTACAAACTTTAAGGGGGTGTAAGTGTAATTTATTAATTGATATATTTACAGCAGGGGTCTAAGTGTTAAGCGTGTACAAACTTCAGGGGGTCTGTGTGTAATATTTTAAATGTCATGGGGTTTGAGTGATTAAATGACAAACCTCAGGGGATCTGGGTGTAATTCTCCAAAAAAAAAAAAAAAAAAAAAGAAGGAAAAAACCAATGTATGTTTGACATTAACAAGATCAAATTGGGTTTTCAGAAATGTTCATCTTCATCAGTCGAACCTCCCGCCAAAAAACGACCCCCATTTTCTCTCTCCTCCTTCACCACAACCACCACACCACCAACTTCTGCCTCAACCCTCCACTCCAAATACTCATTCAAATCCCCACTCTCTCTCCACCCCCAAAACCCTCAACCCTCAACCCTAACCCCAACAGATATCAAGCCCCAAAAGAAGCGGAAACTCCCTTATCGCCCTCCATCGTCGCTCGACCGGTCCGGTCAAAAACCGGTACGTTCCAACTTGCCGTTTGATTTTCGGTTCAGTTACACAGAGAGCAGTCCAGCGGTGAGGCCTATTGGGCTTAGGGAGCCGAAGTACTCGCCGTTTGGGCCCGACCGATTGAATAGGGTCTGGACTGGGGTTTGTGCTCCGGTGAAGGACCCCAAGGTGGGGTCCATTGAGGATGATAATAAGTTGGAGGAGAAGAGGAAGGCGATGAGAGAGAGACTACTGGGGACGCCGTTGACGAGTGCGGAGAGGAAAGTGATAGTGGATAGGTGTAAGAGGAATAGGACCAAGAGGCAAATTAATCTGGGTGCACGGGTGCTTTCCTGCAATAAGTTGAGATAACAATCCGCTAGATGATGAAACATGAAACAATCAAACGATTAGGAAAGGGGCTGGGTGAACACTCGGCTAATCCCCTCTGAAACTCAAGTTAGTCGGCATGGGAGTCATTAGTATTGTATATTTTCTGGATTCGAGTGCTGTACATTTGTGCAACTTTCTAAGGGGTGTTTATACCTGAGCTAACAATGATTGAAGGACCTTTCAGTTCCATCTCAACATTTAATGGTTTGCACTCGTATCTACTCATAATGAGTGCTATCCCATCAAATTCTCAAAACTGATTCGCTTGGGTGATCGGACATATGCTAGGGACACGCCGAGCCTTTATGGCCCTATGCCCGGTCACTAAATACCGTTGTTCGGTGCTTGACACCTACGCCTGAGGGTTCATTGTTTGGGAATAAGCATTCCTCAGATTTCACTGAGGACATGGAGTCGGTGTCACGGTAATTAATGTCTTGTAATGATGATTGTCCTCACACTTCTCGAGGGCTTGGATGCGTGTTTAATGACTTGCAGCCACTCAAGACCCTATTTAGTGAGCTGTCATATCTCCTTTAATGTTAGGGCTTGATGGGTGTACTCGGCTTCCCAGAGGTTTTAACTTCTCGGCGCCTCCTCCAGGCACCTTTTGCGGTCCATAACGGCTTATAACTGTCCACGTGTCAACTTGGGACTTCTGAGCCGCCTAAAGTCCCGTCACTGGGTATTGCGTTTTTTCTTTTAGATGATTGCATTTTCATGTTGTTTTGTGGTTGATGAATTGGGTATTTTGGTTTTGATTTTATGATGACTTTCTTTTGATATGTTTGATAATTGTCTCAACAAATCAAATTATGTGAATATATTCTCATATTCATGCATTCACATATAGTACGCATCGACAAAACTAATTTATTTATGCGAAGCTTGTGTGTAACACACTATGAATATGAGTGGTGATGGTGTATAAAAAAAGAGAAGTGTGAACTGGAAGAACAGTGTTAAGTGCTTGAGAGAAAACAGGGGAGAAAACACTAGGAATGAGTAGTTCACCTAGCTGAAGAGCTAGGTTAATCTACTGTAATGGAGTGTCTTGCTTTGACTATCTATTGCTTGAGGAAGAAGAAGAGGATTACTATAAGAGCTCTCCTTTTGGAGTGTGCATGTTGCCCTTTTTATACACAATTGGTGGTGTGGTCTGATTAACCATCAAAAATGTTATTTTATTATATTTAATGATTGGTTAATTTCATATTATTTGTGATTAAATGTGTTAAATTCCTTAATTTTCTAGTTTGATACTTTTTCTAGTTGTTTGATTTATTTTGCAGGTAAATTAGTTGATTTAAAGTAATAATAGATAAGGCAAGTGAAACAATCACTAGAGGAAAAATCACAATTGATAATAAGGATTGAAGAGTCAAAATTAAGAAAGGAAGACTTGAAGATAAGACAACAATTTAATCCTTATAAGAGTCTAAGTTGGAAGAAAACTCATTTAAAGTTAGATTGAGAAAGTATCCTAGAAAATAAGGATTTGACACGTCTTCAGTATCTTGGTCATAACTTTTGACTCCGATATCGGATTGACTAGATTTTTGTGGGGTTGGAAAGAAGATTTCATGGGCTAGGCTACAAAAGAGTATTTCACGAAAATTTCGTGAATCGGCCTCTAAATATGCCAAATTCAAGCTTAAAGTCTGGACATATTTTGTACCCACGACCCCAAAATTTTATGCACGGGATTTAACCTTAAAAGACTTCTTTTTGGAAAGAAATTCTTCCCAATCCAACTTTATATCTTCTAATTATACCTAGGTTTTGTTTTAGTATAAATAAGGGCTTTCATCTATTGAGAGGGGATGATTAGGATTATTATTATTCTTTTCCCATCTTTTCTTTTCTAGTTTTTGTTTTAAATTCGATGGTTTGCGAAAAATCCAACTAAAGTTAGGGGAGATACTTTCAATGAAACACAATATTTATTATTGATTTAATGTTCTTTTTAATGCATGATTTATTTTTTTAATTTAATTCTTGTCATCTAGTAAAGTTTTTGCTTTGTATAATTTCTTGATTCGTTGTGCCGTGTACATTGAATGCTTGAGATTTCCTGTGAGTCAAATAACTGGTTATTCCACACTTGAATTAATTAATTAAAATTTCTCATAAGATAGTTGATTTATTATTTGCAATAAAATAAGATTTACCTGTTGGAAAGCTTGATTTATCGTAGACTCCGGGCACAGTGAATGCTTGTGATCTATAAGAAATTTTTTATATTTATTCAGATAATTCATTAATAATAATTTTTGATGTTTTCATATTATAACTACTAAATATTTCAATTGGGATCACTCATCAGTTAGTTGTTAAATCGCAATTCGTATCGTGAATCGGAATCCTAAATTTGAGAATCGTGAATCGTATCGAATCGTGAATCGTAAGATTCGACATAAAATTTGAACAAAAATAAAAAAATAATACTACATATTTAAAATAAACAAAATGTTAAATATTGAACATTATTGCATCCTAAAAATAATCAATTGACATAACCACATCGTCTAAATGGAAAAATACTAGTTTTTTGTTTCATTTTCATCTTTTGTTTAACCATTTTGAAATTCAACAACTTGAAAAAAAAAATTCATTAAAGAACTATGGCTATTCAAGAATCAAAATAGTGACACACAGTATAAATTAGGTTACAAACATGAATGAAAAAAGAACAAATAAAAAAATTAATTGGGAGAAAACATATAGGTCAACATTTTGAAACAAAAAATTAGAACCTAACAAACTATCCATGAAAGAATTGAGAGCAAAAATCAACCGATGATGTGAGAGTGTTAGCCGTGACCTTTAGTTTAGACAACGCAAGAAGAGTTTTAGATGACGTCAAAGAAAGAACGAGTAAAGAGGTTGAGTTTTTATTAGGGTGTGGGTTCCTCTGTAAACAAAACGACATCGTTGTGCAAAAAAATTGGGTTTTAAAAAAAGTGATTGAATCGTGCGATTCGTGAGATACGAATCGAATTGTACGAATCGTACAATTCAGATGCAATTCAACTCTAAAATGATTCTTATATAAGATACGAATTATTTTGTACCTGTATCGAACCGAATCGTACGAATCGAATTGTGAATCGTACGATTTTGATAACTATGCTCCTCAGCTGATTCTCAATTGAGTTCAAAAACTGGATTATTAATAATTGACTTGTGGATTTGAAAGGGTATCTCCGATGTTTTAGTATTTTCAATTATTGTTTTAAAACAAAATTTATTGTTTTCTAATTTCAAAATATCTACAACAATTTTTTTCAAAACGATTTTCTTTTATTTTTCTTTGTGTTCTAAGTTTTCACAATTCTCTGTGGTTCGACCTCGGACGTCCGAGAAATTTATTACTTCGCACAACCTGCACTTGAGTGATCAATTCTAAAGTTGTATCATGGTTCTCACAACAATCATGAAGTGGTCCTCACAATCTGTTAGGATATTTTGGGGAGGCTCTCCTTCCCAGATGTGACATGACATTTTAGAAGCTATGATGTGTCATTTTTTAGGCAGTGACTTCTTATCCAAGGTAGGATTTGTTAGATAAAAACCCTTTGCTCCCCTTTCTGGTGGTTGTCGAGCTGTTCTGTGTCCTTGGCCTACTTGGATTCTTATGGGTTAGGTTGGTACCGCTTTGTGCAGCCTTCCTGACTTGTTTGAGGTATGAGCTGAATGTTTTCTTTTGCCATCATCAAGTAGAATTGTTTCTCCCCAAGTGAAATTGGAAATTGTTTGGTTAAGAGCAGCCGAATGAAACTGTGATGAATTCACAGAATATGATTATGCATAGACCAAACTAGTTTGGTCAGGATGTGAGAGATTTTGTACAAAAGGAAAAACTTTTTTATTCACCTTATAGCATCTTAGGTAGTAGGTACTATTACCCATCTAAATGTAAATTTTTTTAATCTGAATCATATCCCCTTAAGAGCTCAAAGAATATAGTAAGTTCTATTTTATGAGTTATCAAATTGAGAGCATTGATGTTATGGTTGCTTGCTCAAAGAATATAGTAAGTTCTATTTTATGAGTTATCAAATTGAGAGCATTGATGTTATGGCTGCTTTAGCAAAATTATTTGCTCAACAAGATAGCCTTCTTAGCACTTAGTTGTTACGTAGTACTGTTTTGAACTAATTTCTATTAAGTTGAAGTTTGAACACTACTCCTTTAATGTACTTATACTGAAAAAAAATAGGTTGTTTTCTATGAGTCTCTCTATCCCTCTCCGCTGTCTCTTGTGGCTTTCATGTGTTCCTTGGTAGGGAGGGATGGTTTAACACACAACATGTTGAATGATATTCATAATCACTGGAAACATGCTGAAGCAGTGAGGATAAATTGTACGGGTGAGAGGTTGTCGATAACATCAAGCTCAAACTTCATCTAAGCAGAGGATATCGGAGATCTCCCTCAAATTTATGGCTTCAAAGAGAATGGGATCTTCCAGAGACTATATTTGAACCCCCTTGAACTGTTTGTGATTACTGCATCAAACTTTGGATGCCTGCTTTTCTACTCTGTTCTGCTTTTGGGATTTGTTACCTTTGGAGCTGCTGCTGCTTTGGGCTTTGCTGGAGCCCTGTTCTACCTGGCTTCTTGTTTGATATGGGTGCCTCCTGCTGCTTTCTTTCTTGCTGATGCTTGGACTGGAGGATCAGATTCTATCATTTATTTTGGCATTCAAGGAAGAAAATGCAAATATCTGATTGCTGGTTGATGGTAATGCTTGAGGCTGATTCTCCTTCTTTTTATCATCCTTAAGTCTGCTGGTGTTGCTGGTTTTGCTGGCTGCTTCCTCTTTCTATACTGGATGGTTTTTGTTCAAGCTTCTGCTCATCTTTGAAGCTTAGATAAGCTTCTGTTCTGTACACTTTTAATTCAATCCTTTTGGATTTTGTAATCCTTTTATTTTATTTTTGCTGTTGGGATGGATGATCTTCTTCTCCCTTGTTCAGAAGATCAGCCATCCCATGGAATCACCTTGTACATTTTCTTTGGTTTTTTAATGAATTCATCTTACTTACCGGAAAAAAAAAAGTGTATGGGTGTACCTACTGCTGATATGAAAAATGTGTGCAGTCAGTTAGAGGTATTTTGTTCCTTCAAATCTAGTAAGCGTCAAAACATTTTGCTTGAGAACCAACTTTTCATTTACATCAACATTGCAAACATGTCTTTTGGATTTTCATAAGCATTGTTCAGTGTTCACTATGATTTTAATGTCATGTTAAATTGGTACATTAATTATCTTCTCCAGATTGTGAACACTAGCATTGTGTATAAATAGATTGCTCTAAGAAATTATTTTGCCTTTGTGGAACTATTTATTAAAGTGTTTCCCTATGTTCCAGGACAAAACATTTGGTAAGATCATCCAAAGACATGGTGGTCTACTTGTATTGTACAGAGGTAGGAGTTATAATCCCAAGAAGATGCCTGTGATTCCACTAATGCTGTGGAAGCCTCAAGAGCCCATATATCCTAGGCTGATTAAAACTACTATAGATGGCCTGAGCATTGAGGAAACAAAGGAAATGAGAAAGAGAGGATTAGGTGTTCCTGCCTAAACAAAACTTCGTGAGTTTTTTCTATACCTAGTAGCTATTGATACTGTCAGTTTGAGTGGTCTCTAACATTAAATTTGCAACTGCTGCTAAAAATGGTTATTATGGTAGTCTCGTACCTATGGTCCGCGATGCTTTTCTCACTGATGAACTAGTTCGGATAGATTGTAAAGGCCTCGAAAAGGGTGACTACAAGAAAATAGGCTGCAAACTGAGGGTAAGATTAACTTGGGTGTTTGATTGTATTCTGAGGAAGCTTCCATATACTTCCTAATAGCCTTGTGCTTTTTTACAATGATGACAAGTTAATGGTCTTTGTTGTAGTATTTTGTTTTTCTGTCCTTCATATTGTTTGGTATGTTGACGGGAGGGGTAACATACTTCTTCTGTCTCATTGAATACATGTTTTGTTGTTTTTTGCACCCACAACGACAACCTTGTCTGGATTTTTGAATTATTGCAGTCTCATTATTTCACAATTTTCTTTTGGCATCTTTGCATTTATGACCTATATTTATAGTCGACTTGGTTAAATTTGGATCTTTTGAGGAGTTTAATGCGAGATTGTCAGGCATCGTATTGTAGCACAATATTAATTTTGTCTCAAGAGGGTAGTCGGGTCTTCCAACAGGATCCGCTGCTATTGATGCTCTTGGATACGCGATCACCATTTTGAGGGATATCTGTGCAAGTGATGATCTAGGAGGTTTCAAAGAGGAGGGTACAGAGGATGTTGTTGATTTGCTACTATCTTCAGGACTTCTGGAACTTCTTTTAAGTTTGCTCCGTGAACTTGAGCCTCCAGATATAATTAGGAAAGCAATGAAACCAAGCAACAACAAAGAAGGATCAAGTCCTTATTCGTCTGGTGAGGACCTTGAAAAAACAAAATATATACCCAAGCTTTGTCCTTACAAAGGGTTTCGGAGAGAACTTGTTGCAGTCATTGGCAATTGTGCATACCAAAGGAAACATGTCCAAGATGAAATTAGACCAAAGAATGCGATTCTTTTGCTATTACAACAGTGTGTTACTGACGAAGACAATATAGAAAACCAGCAAGTAGTAAGTGACTTGGAAATTCAGGGATCTGTAGATGTGCCTGAAATTGTTGGACTTGGTCTTCGAGTGGAGGTGGATCAGAAAACTCGTTGTGCAAAGCTTGTAAATGTCTAATGAAGGTGTCCCCTGCTTGAATCAAAATTTTCCCAACATGGAGTTAAGTACTAGGTGTTCATCCCTTTTATCAAACTATTGATGCAGAAATTTGTGTTGGCATGTCGGGTGAGTAATGAGAAAATTTTGTAAAATCCATATGACTGTTCCTTGATGAGGTAATCATGCTATACAACTGCATACAAATATGTACATACACAAAATGATACATCTCATTTTTCATGCACCGGCCACTTCATTCCTATGTACATATCTACAGTACACTAAACACATTAGTCTTCTTGTGGACTATAAACAACTATTGGACTCTTTACAATGTAACGAGAGCTTCTCCATATGAGTGAACCTGATATCATTTGTCTACTTGCCATGGGTTTTGCTTTGACAATCACCTTGAAGCTTCTCTTTTGCAGGGCACGACAGAATGTGAGACTGGCAGGCTTCACAGTAATCTCCACTCCTTTTGGTGCTTTAATGGTGGCATTGTAGATGGATTGAGGTGTGCCTACGTTAGTAACTGTCCTTTGGAAAACACCTACCGTCGGCTCTTGATCACTCTTCATGTGGAGCTGCATGGTGGGATAGTTGATAGCATCTACGCCAAGCCCCGGAAGCAACGCAGAACAATTTACTGATTTCTCAGCCATTAAAACAGCTATTGAAGATTCATTGTAGCCTTCATGGCATAGGAACTGGATATAAGACATTTTATCCATGTCATAGATTAATCCAGGGTTCACTGCTTTTCTTGGGTTCAGTTGACCAGCACCATACCCAAATTCAGCATCACGGTTCATCCTTGAGCTCATAGGTGTTGCTTTGGTAGAGATTTACGAGGTATTGTAAAGAAAGAATTTGAGCGAATTAGACAATAGGAAAAAAAAAAAAAGAAGCAACTTCAGCAAGAAGTCATGGTCTTGGTTAAGTTGCTTTGAAGCACAAAGTATGCATGTAGGTTTGTAATTAAAGGGCAGTATAGTGCAAGAGATTCTTACTACTACGGGGAGGAAGTCAGACGTACCCAGCCTTGGCTGTGCATATAGATAAACTATTTTTGTGACTCAAACCCATGATATTCAGGCCATAGTGGAGCAAATTCACCATGTTTCCAAGAACTGAGGCCAAGCTAATTAAGATTGAGATTAAGGGAGAAGTTATTCCGGTTTTACCTGAAGTCATAATTGCAGATTTGATAGCAGCAGGAGTCCAAGTCGGGTGGAATGACTTTACATAGGCAGCTACCCCAGCAACGTGTGGACAGGCCATGGAAGTACCAGACATAAGTGTAAAGTCTGAATATTGGGTATCACCTTTCAACCCGGTTAGTGATTGCAGAGGGGTGTATGATGCCAAGATGTCAATACCGGGTGCTACAATATCAGGCTGTTTCATAGTTTATCAGGAATCAGGAAACAGGTTCATTCGAGTAGCAGGCCTTGTGATCACGATGAACTCAAACCCTGTATACATACCTTGAGAAGGTTTTTAGATCCTGGATTTGGACCTCGAGATGAAAATGAAGCAGTAAATGGAGCTGGGATTTTGACTTCTTGGGACTTATATATCACCGCTGATGGTGATCTGCATTGATCAGGTAAAAGTCATTCATTTTTTGAATCCACACAGCCAAAAATCTGTATTGTCAAGCTGTTTTTTTTGATGTAGTGCTGATCTTTCAATAAAGCAGCCTAAATTGAAGGTACCTTACAGAGTGTATATAGTTGTCAATGATTTCGCCTGTGCTGGTATTCACCATGGTTGCCGGAGCCATGTAAATTTGGGCAACATCAAGAAACAACTCACTTTCAATGATGGTGCCGATCCCTCCAAGACCTTTAATGACAGAATCGGCACCCCATGAAGCTAGCTTGCAGTGGACAAGCTTTCCTTTCACCTTCTTAGGGTCCAGTGTGTTTTCAAGACAATAACTGTGGAAAAACAGTGTAATGATCTTCAAACATTTGCTTCACACAGTTTTTTTCTTTTGTCAAATGTCTGATGAAAGAATGAGGGATCAATTACTATATTACCGTGGTTTTTATTTTTTATTTTTTCATGTACGTTGCTTATGTGATTGCGAGGTTTAAACTCGTTTTGAAAGTAAATGCGTGTTTTACAAAACTCCCTTGCGGGGAATAAAGTGAGTCTTCAGTAAGGAACTGAAGAAATTGGGTTAATGTTGTTGAAACCATTGTCAATTGTTTGATGAAAATATTAGAACCTGGCACGGTCCTTGCTTGCTGAAGCCTGGGCTACATCAGCCCCTCTGACAAGAGGATATGAGTTTTGCTTTGGATCAAAAGAATTCACTCCAATTCCCTGCACAATATAGGCATACACAATTTAAAAGGACATTCCATTATATGAGATTCTCGTCGATATGGGATTTAAAGATGCAATTTTATCATATATGTGAGATAAGTTCTTCGGTGACTCGAATTCGGAGTAGACTTCTAAGTGGTATTGAGTATACGTTACACAATTAATATTCATTTTTTGGTAATATAGAGTGTCTTTTAAGTACAAAATTAATACTAGTATATATAATATTACCATTAGTAATTTGAATTGCACATTTATAAAAATACAAAAATGGCTAAGATTAGTCCAATCTTCATGTAAGGGTACAAATTTCATTCTTAATTTTTTTTCCCGCCCAAAATATCTTTTCTGCACGGCCCCTAACGTCAAATAACTCAATCAACACACTCCGTTAATGACAGAGTACCCCACTAAAAATATTGGGTGTAACCGTTACACCATATCAGCAGTGTCACGTAGTGTAACGGTCAACTAATAGGTAAACAAATTAGTAAATATGCCCTACTAAAACTCATAACCGCCTAATCATGTTATACATAACTAACTCCATGATAGAAAATTGGCTATATTTTACCTTTTTTATTATTTTCTTATTAGATGGTTTCATCATATAAGCAATTTACATCCAATATTTACTCCACTAATTCATACCTATCCATTTTTTTCTTTCTTCCCTCTCCAATCTCTTGTTTATTTTTTCAATGTTCACTTTAATCTTGAATTAAGTACTTAAAAAAATTAATTATTAAATATAAATATTATACAATCAATGTTTAATTTTTATTTTACGGAGTGTATTTAGACACGAAATTATTGTTAATATAATCCACGTACATATATATACATATATGATATATATATATATAGAAAGAGATAGAGAGAGAGAACTAACCGAGACGATTTGGCCGTTGCCGAGCACGACTTTACTCCTAAAATCCCGATCAATACCACTCGCACCCACAGTCAATATCCAAGGCGCATGGTTCGCCACACTCCGCAGAGTAGGTCCATCATTTCCGGCGGAAGCCACCGTAATAATCCCTTTCTTCATCGCATGAAACGCTCCGACCGCAATCGGATCCGCCGCATAACTCGCCGAAAAACCACCAATCGAGATGGAGATCACATCAACGCCGTCGTGAATCGCTGCCTCGAACCCCGCAAGAATGTCCACGTCTGCGCAGCCTGAGCTGGCCCAACACACCTTGTATATCGCCACCCTGGCCGACGGCACAGCCCCACGCGCCGTCCCTCCTGCGAGGCCAAAGAGGTTTGCGTTTGGAACAATGGTCCCGGCTAGGGTTGATGATGTATGAGTGCCATGGCCGTCGACATCCACCGGTGAGAGTATGTCGTTCGGGTCTGGGATTTGGTCTAGTTTGAAGTATTTGGCGCCAATGAGCTTCCTGTAAAAACACAAACATGGTGGCAATAGAGAAAGGACATTGAAATGAGGTAAGGGACTATTGTGAGATTATACCTGTTGCATCCTGAAAAATTAGCAAAATGAGCACAACTTCCTTTCCATCTGGATGGTATGGGATCAAGTCCATCATCTTTAAAGCTATCTGATTGTGGAGTGATCCCTGCAGGTACGTACGTTTATTATACTAAATATTGTACGATCGGGGCTTGGACATTACAATACGTGACTTTGCATTGTGAAATGTTTGTAGGAATGCTTGATTGTGAAATGTTTGTAGAAATGCTTGATAAGTATGAACTTTTGCACGTACATTTATCATATCATACAGTGTGTAGATCTAGCTCAAAACAAATAATATTATACAGTCAAGAACATTACGAGAACCAAAGAAGAAAGCAAACCTGTATCTAATAGGCCAACAATGATGTTGCTCTCCACTTTCAAGTTTCTTCTAGCTGTTTGAGTTAACCCAACAAATTCCCATGATTTTGTAGTGTGCAGTTTGCGATACTGATTTGGGAAAACAGAAAGTACACCATCCATACCTGCACATGCACCTCAGTATGATCATTAAATTCATATGCATTTCAGAAATGATTCGAAAACATTAACGTATGCAGATAAAAAAATTTAGATTTGTTTGGTTTGCATCTTAAAAAATAGTATTCGAAAATTATTTTTGGGAAGAGTTTTTTAGAAAAGTGTTTTGATATTTTTTGTGTCCTAGAAATTTGTTTGGTTATATGATTTCAAAAATAGTTCTACAGAATAAAAAACAGTTATACTATTTTGGACAGTAACACAAAAAATAATGAAAACATAAATATAGTGGGTTGGTGGTAGAAGTGTGGTGTTGGTGGTGGTGGTGGTGGTGTTTTCTAAATTCTAGAAAGGTTGTTTTCAAAAACACAAAAAACATTTCTAACTTGTTCTCTAAATTTACTTATTTTTTGTTCTCAATTTTCAAAAAACAAAAACATAAAACAATTGATCGAACAGTTTTTCTCGTATAAACTGTTTTTGAAAACAGAAAAACAGTTTCTGAGATACAAACTAAATAAGACGAAATTTTCAATCCTGAAACACTCCGAAACATGAGTATTTCTATTTCTCATCATTGATTCGTTTATATTCCCTCCGAAACCGAAACGTTAACAAAACAAAAGTTTCATTATTGGATGAGTTATATACATACTGGATAGCTTCTTGGCTTCATCTTCAGATAGCTTTGCTGCAAATGCATTGAAGCTTTTTGTATAGCTATAAACGAGGGACTCCTTAGCATCAACCTCACTGAATTTTCATCCAGCACAACAAATCAAAAAACCTCTCTTGCAAGCATAAAAAAACAGAAGACACAGACACATACAAAATATATATATGTGTGTGTGTGAATCATATATCTGCAAATACATAGATTCAAACAACCTTTCCTTCAAGGTTGAGAGGACATCGATATGGCTTTGAAGTACAGATACTTTGTCGGTTGGAAAATCTCTCAATAAAACAATGTAAAAGTCCTGCAAGTGATCATAAAAAAAACATAACGTAATCGACATGATCATGTATCCATTTACAACTAGAATTTTTCAATGAACGAAAGCTAGCTAGTAGTAAAACCTTTTGTATGTCTCCATTTACAGCTACATGAACTGTTGATATAAGGATAAAAAGAAGAGAAAAAAGTTGAATTGAATGGACAGATAGAGCCCTCAACATGGTTGTAGAGCTTAAAGCTTGAAGCTAGCTTTGTATTGAGCTGTGTTTGTGCAGTTATTGCAGTGTTTAAATAGGAAGAAGCCAAAAAGACAGTATTTAGAAGAGGCAACAACAATATCAAGAACAGTGAAAAGGATAAGTAGAAAAGATTTTAACTCCACTCCATAGTTCTTATGGCTTAGGGTTTTCACTTTGGAAAACTTGGAAGAAACTTGGCAGAAGTTTGGTTTTTGTGTACTCTTGAAAAAGAAAGATGTGTGGCTTATACGAATTGCACTTAGGAAATTTTGTGCAGCATTTGGATTTCTTTTTCTTTTTTATTTTTTTTTGTGTCAATTACTTCATTTTGAGGATTATGGAGATGAATGCCTTAACCCGCAAGGTTGGTTCAGTGGTTGAAAAAGGGGTAAGGCATACACAGTATACCTGCACATCCAAAGTTCAAGTCTTTCTCATAGAATAAAGCTCAGGTTCAATCAATGTTTGTGGTTTGTGAGTGATTGAATATATCTGATATTTGTAATGCAACCATATGACTAGTTGAAGTATAAATACTCAAGTTACACCCTCTCTAATAGTTTAAACTTTTGAAGTAGATGGTTGTTTAACATGGTATCAGAGCAAGAAGTCATGTGCTTGACTCTCGCCGTCACCTTAATTATTAAAAAGATTTTCATATGCTAGGCCTAAAATCTAACTCACATGTAAAGGGGCGTGTTGAAATATAAATATTGAAGTTATACTCTCTCTAACAACTTAAATTTTTGAAGTAAATGATTGTTTAACACGACCAAAAGACACAAGAGACGTCTTTTGGTCAACACAAAAAACCATTATCTTTTCCACAAACTAAAAGGAGTGAGTGCCTTAGAGGATACATGATGGGATTATGACTAACAAGTGATCAGGACCACCATACATCACTGATTATGAGATAAGTAAACTTAGTTTTTTTGAAGATTCAGCAACTTTAAAAGGAGTGAGTGCCTTAGAGGGTACATGATGGGTTTATGCCTTACAAGTGGTCAGGACCACCATACATCACTGATTATGAGCTAAGTAAACTTAGTTTTTTTGAAGATTTCATGAACTTTTTTATGAAAGCTTTGTGGGTAATAATGGGCATGTTCTTTGGGAACCCTCCAATGGGTTATAGGCTGATTTCATAATTCTTAATAAATTTATGTTATTGTCCAACAATCAAGCACATTTGTGAGCATCTTGAACCATGTAAAGTCTGAGTGGAACAACCCTAAGAGCACTACATTATCCCAAGCTTATATTAATTTAAAAACCATTTGAAAGCAACTCGCACGGGTTGGTTCAATGATCTAACAAGAGACAAGAAGTAAACTCTCACGTCTAGATTTTAGGTTCTTCTGATCGAATCAAATCCGAGTTTAATTAATGCAAATGATTTTACGAGTAATTGCAATGTAACCAATAATCTAAAAGATGCATACTTGAGACTTAAATGGTAGATAATTATCAAATTTGAATGAGTGGCTTATAAACAAAGAGCCTATTAGATCAGCAACCCCTTTTACTTGAACTAAAATGCAAGTCTTCCTGGCCCATTGCTTCTAATAGTAGCAAATTGTAAAGCTCAGTTTCTTGTCCATCAGAACTTTTTGTAAGCTCAAATGGCTTTTGTGGTTTTTATTCTTTAAAGCTTTTTAGCTTTAGCTGTGGTCAAAATTGAGCAAAGTGAGTGAAAACTTGAAATTTCACTTTTTGTTCAATACATTGTGAATTCGAGTGTGAGAATTAACCTCTTTAAAATGGAGGGTAAAACTCTCTCCTAAAACCAGTTTATAGACGAGAATCTTGTATACTGAATATGATTTTTTATTTGCATTAGACAAATATTTTATGTATTTCGGTTGGGTTTGAGCAAAACCATTCTAATTCAATTTAAATTTGGGGAGTACTTGGGTTAGGGTTCCGGCCTCCCAAGGGTCAGCATTCAACCCAAATTAATGAATTTGGATTTAACTCAAATTCAAGCCTGAATTTGCATAACCCAATAATCAAATTCATGTTAAAACCCGAATTGAACTCCAATCATATCTCAAGTTGTGTAATTCTGGAATCAAATCGAGTTTAACCCCAATTTCAGCTCACGTTGTATAATCCAAGTATATTTTGAGTTTGAAAATTTAAACGTGGGCAATACTTAAATTGAAGGGTTCGGATTGAATTTGAGTTCTAATTGAGCTCGATTGTTTTTTTTTTTTTAACTTGAGTGAACCTAAATTGATGTCTCAGCAACCTTTTAAACTATATCTGCTTTCTGATTGGAGCATTTTTAAGTTTCAAACCTGCCCAAAAATTCAATAAAAATGGAAAATAAATAAATAAAAGAAATAACCATAAATGCCTAAAATCATTGGTGCATATCAAAACAATAATTACTCAATAATGCATCCTCCCATAGTTGGGAGTAAATATTCGTTATAATAGTGATACCACGTCATTAATATCATGTAATATTATCATCCAATAGAAATACAACATAATGAATAAAGTAACTGATATAGAGGAGTGATTTTTAAAATATAACGGATTCACTTTCTCACTTGTGATGTTACAACGTCGTTTTGTTTAACCGTACCTCTGCAATTAAAGACGAGCCGGATGCTGAAGTCCTAACCAGCTAACCTTAATCTTCGCGACGCGGTTTTGTTCAACCGCACTTTTGCAGTTAAACACGAGCCGGACCCTGGGGCCCTAACCTTAACCTTAGCCTTGTCTCACTCTTCTCTGTATCTCAAAACAATTGGGTTTTCAGAAATGTTCATCTTCATCAGTCGAACCTCCCGCCAAAAACGTCCCCCATTTTCTCTCTCCTCCTTCTACACCACCACCTCAACCACCCCAACTTCTTCATCAACCCTCCACTCCAAATACTCATTCAACCCCCCACTCTCTCTCCACCCACAAAACCCTAACCCCAAAACCCCAACAGATATCAAACCCCAAAAGAAGCGGAAACCCCCTTATCGCCCTCCATCGTCGCTCGACCGGTCCGGCCAAAAACCGGTACGTTCCAACTTGCCGTTTGATTTTCGGTTCAGTTACACGGAGAGTAGTCCGGCGGTGAGGCCTATTGGGCTTAGGGAGCCGAAGTACTCGCCGTTTGGGCCCGACCGATTGAATAGGGTCTGGACTGGGGTTTGTGCTCCGGTGAAGGACCCCAAGATGGGGTCCATTGAGGATGATAAGAAGTTGGAGGAGAAGAGGAAGGAGATGAGAGAGAGAATACAAGGGACGCCGTTGACGGGTGCGGAGAGGAAACTGCTAGTGGATAGGTGTCAGAGGAATAGGACCAAGAGGCAAATCAATCTGGGTATTGCGTTTTTTTTTTCTTTTAGATTATTGCATTGTCATGTTTTTTGTGTTTAATGATTTGGGTATTTTGGCTTTGATTTTATCAAGAGTTTCTGTTGATATGTTGGATAATTGTCTCAACAAATCAAATTATGTGAATATATTCTCATATTCGTGCATTCACAAATAGTACGCATTGACAAAACTAGTTTATTTATGCGAAGCTTGTGTTTGAGTAACACACTATGAATATGAGTAGAATCGCGTCTCCCCAAGTGAAAGTGGAAATTGTTTAGTTAAGAGCAGCCGAATGAAATTTGATGAATTTCACAGAATGTGGCTATAGACCAAACTAGTTTAGTTAGGATGTGAGAGATTTTGTACACAAGGAAAAGCTTTTTTATTCAAATTATAGCATCTTTAGGTATTATTACTACCCATCTAAATGTAAAATTTGTTTATCATGAATCATATCCCCTCAAGAGCTCAAAGAATATAGTAAGTTCTATTTATGAGTTATCAAATTGAGAGCATTGATGTTATGGCTGCTTTAGCGAAATTATTTGCTCAAGAAGATAGCTTTCTTATCACTTATCTGTTATGTAGAACTGTTTTGAACTAATTTCTGTAAGTTGAAGTTTGAACACTACCTCCTTTAATGTACTTATACCGAAAAAAATAGGTTTTTTTTTATATGAGTCTCTATCCCTCTCCGCTGTCTCTTACTTGTGGCATGTTCCTTTGTAGGGAGGGATGGTTTAACACACAACATGTTGAATGATATTCATAATCACTGGAAACATGCTGAAGCAGTCAGGATAAAGTGTATGGGTGTACCTACTGTTGATATGAAAAATGTGTGCAGTCAGTTAGAGGTATTTTGTTCGTTCAAATCTAGTAAGCGTCAAAACATTTTGCTTGAGGAGCAACTTTTCAATTACATCAACATTGCAAACATGTCTTTTGGATTTTCATAAGCCTTGTTCACTATGATTTTAATGTCATGTTAAATTGGTACCTTAATTATCTTCTCCAGATTGTGAACACTAGCATTGTGTACACATAGATTGCTCTAAGAAATTATTTTGCCTTTGTGGAACTATTTATTGAAATGTTTCCCTATGTTCCAGGACAAAACATTTGGTAAGATCATTCAAAGACATGGTGGTCTACTTGTATTGTACAGAGGTAGGAGTTATAATCCCAAGAAGAGGCCTGTGATTCCATTAATGCTGTGGAAGCCTCAAGAGCCCATATATCCTAGGCTGATTAAAACTACTATAGATGGCCTGAGCATTGAGGAAACGAAGGAAATGAGAAAGAGAGGGTTAGGTGTTCCTGCCTTAACAAAACTGGGTAAGTTTTTTCTATACCTAGTAGCTATTGATACTGTCGGTTTGAGTGGTCTCTAACATTAAATTTGCAACTGCAGCTAAAAATGGTTATTATGGTAGTCTCGTACCTATGGTCCGCGATGCTTTTCTCACTGATGAACTAGTTCGGATAGATTGTAAAGGCCTCGAAAAGGGTGACTACAAGAAAATAGGCTGCAAACTGAGGGTAAGATTAACTTGGGCGTTTGATTTTATTCTGAGGAAGCTTCCATATACTTCCTAATATGAAATAGCCATGTTCTTTTTTACAGTGATTGCAAGTTAATGGTCTTTGTTGTAGTATTTTGTTTTTTCTGTACTTCATATTGTTTGGTATGTTGGCGGGAGGGGTAACATACTTCTTCTGTCTCATTGAATACATGGTTTGTTGTTTGTTGCACCCACAACCACAACCTTGTCTGGAAATTTGAATTATTGTAGTCTCATTATTTCACAATTTTCTTTTGGCATTTATGACCTCTATTTAAAGTCGACTTGGTTAAATTTGGATCTTTTGAGGAGGTGAAAGCGAGATTATTGGGCATCATATTGTAGCACAATATTAGCAGATGTCTTCCTTCTGCTATGCATAATTATACGATTTTTGTCTTGTGCTCCTTTTGTATGACTAGCACCATTAAGAATAACAATTTCTCTAGTATGTATTTTGTTATGATACGTGTGACTTATTAAATGCTTCTACTATTACAACATCAGGTTGGTCACATGTAGGGCTTCAAATTGCAGCCACAAGGCAAGCGGAAGACCACCATATTAACGAATTTTTTTTTTTTGAAAACAAAAAACGAACAAACTGTCCATCGATTCCTTTGCCAGGCAGGACCTAACACTCAAATCTGATATGATTCCTGCTCAAAATTTTGTTTCATTGCACCTTATGGAAGAACTTGGTTCTTCAATTTGTTGGTTGCTATGTGAGTTTGACCCTATTCAGATAGTTTTAGTTACAGTGGTTTTACCAGACCAATCAAACACATATTGGTTAGCCCTTTCTTGGGCATGCGTGATGATTTCTTTTCTCTTCCCCAGAGAGATCTTAAACGTGATAAACAATTGAGCGTGCAAGAACTTAATGCATTTACCCTTCAGATTTTTTCTCTTAAGTTCAGTATAGGCAGACATATTCTTGACGCATCTGCCTTTCTAATTGGAGATCCCCAGCCAGAATAGTGATAGTTTTTATATTATTTGTGTGGAAATGGCTGTCTTTGGTGCGAACACAACATTCTATTCTCAAAAGAATTCATTGCCATTTGCACAATCGTGGAAATGATGAAAAGTTATAGTTACAGCTGTTTTTTGTTTGTGCCATTAAATTTTTAAGCAGCCTTTTGATGATATAGGGTGATTTTACAACTTGACTATTGGTGGGATATGTGAATTATTTGATTTGTTTTTGCTTTATTTACTCAGCAAACATTATTTTTCAAGTTTTATTGTTTACATTGGTGATACAGGACATGGTTCCTTGTGTCCTGGTGACTTTTGATAAGGAACAGATTGTGATATGGAGGGGCGAGGACTATAAGCCTTCAGAGGGTGGATACTTCCTTACTGAGAGGGAATCATTTGATAATCCAGAGAACGATTTGGTTATTGGAGCAGGACATGAGAGCTTAGATGATGGCCACAGCCAATATGACATTGATTCTCGAGATAGTGACTAGTCCTGCTGTTGCTAGAAAAACAAGCACCTAGGTGGTATTTTGTTTTGTTGCAATGTCTATAATGCAAGAGGCGCCCAGCGGTGGCCTGGGGAGAGGAGTTTTCAAGTTCTGTCAAGGAACATTGATGGCTTAAGCTGTCAGTTTTCTCATTCATCAGAAATACCCATCTGATTTGCAGTCTCAACTTGTTTTCGGGGAACAATTTTACAGCTGAGGAAGAGATCTCTTGGAGAAATTTAATGGGCTAATTATTGCATATATGAGTTCTTCAAATGTAACTCTCATGCTTCAACAGTGGAGTCAAAATGCGCACATCCACACTTATTCATGGTTGATGTTCAATGTTTGATGTCCTTAATGAGGTTAGTTTGGTTTCTGTCTCTCATAGTTGTTGTAACTTAAGAATCTGTGTGTGGAGTAATCTGTATACATGGGGTAAATGGTGGTTAATTTCATAATTGTTGCAATAGGTCTGCTTTATTGCTTTGAAGAACAAACCAAAAGAAGGGTAGATGTGTATGTGTTTTCCATTTGGGGAAAGGTATCGGTGTCTCATTGAGCCTGGTTGGGCAAGAATAGCCAAAAAGTGGTGGGTGGCCCACATCCTGTCCATCAGGATGGCCGTAATGGACTTACCTTTCATCGTTTACGACTAGGGGTACTACCGTACTAGGGTATCTAATCTCATTCACTCTTCTAGCTTTCGTCTTTTAGTTTTGGCTCAGCAGAATGCTTTTGCCATTGGTGTTCTCTTTAATCTCTGCAAATTTCACCGCTGTAATAGAAATTCTCTCCAGAGTCCAAACTTTTCGTACCCCAGCGTGGTAGTTTTCATCGCCTCAACCCTGTTGGAATAGAGTTAACTTGTGCTATTTATTATTCTCTAGATATCGTCATTGCTGGGAAAAGAAGTTCATGAACCGTAGGCCTTATACGTCCAGGTGACATTGCTCCCTCAAGCATTCGCTCGCTATTTAGGAAAATTCCCCATTGTTGCCTCCTTTCAACTTTTTTATTTCCTCCGGATTTTTGTTTTTTTGTTCAAATTTGACTTTCAGAAGTATGATTAGCCAAATGGGCTGCACTGTTGCACCGTCTCTTGGGCTTGGTTGGGCTCACCAACGGGAAAGAAAGCCATGGCCTCTTCCACATCTGATGGCTTGTCCCCGGGTTATTATATCCATGGTTTACTGGGCTGTTAGGCTTTGAGGCCAGTCCGTGGGCCAAATGCCTACCCTTGTTTATGGACAATATTCTCTTTCCTAATAAAAACCTTTGGATTTGGACATAATAATAAAGGTTAATTGTAGGGCTGTTAGTCGAACGAGTTCGAGCCGAGCTTTAAAAGTTTGTTTCTTAATCGAGCTTAAAAAATTGTTCAAGCTTGGCTCGTTTAGGAAACGAGCAGAGCCTGAACGAGTCAAAAACAAGTCGAGTTCGAGCCGAGCCCGAGTATTTGCACATAAACGAGTCGAGCCTGTCGAGTTTGAGCCGAGCCTGTAGGGTTTGTTTTCTAAACGAGTATAAAACTTGTTCAAGTTCGGGCTCGTTTAGAAAACGAGCCGAACCCGAGCCGAACTCAAGCCAAGCTCGAGTAGCTCAGTTTGATTAACAGCTCTAGTTAATTGTACTAGAGGTCTCAAAGTATGAGATTTGTTTCATTTTAATTATATTATTTAGTCTCTAAAGTATTGAATATGTTTCTACGTGGTCTTTCAAGTAGACATAATTTAGATTGTTAACAATTTTTTATTATAAACTTGTAACGTAATACTTAAATGTGGGCAAAAAAATAATTTGAATAACTCTTGACCAATTTTTTAAGCAAATTTTGGTCAAAGATCTGTTCAAATTACACAGTTTTAACTATGAGTTTTCTAAATTTTAGTCAAGAGTTGTCTATATAACACATTTTTTGTCAAGAACTATCTAAATTATTTTTTGTCCATATTTAGGTATCACGTGACAAGTTTATGATAAAAAAATCGTTAACAATTTTAATGTTATCTGTTTGAGGGCTTACATTCAAGGCTAAAAATGATGCAATTGAATATTAAGGACTAAAATGAGATAAACACTATACTTTAGGGAATTCTAGTGTAATTAACCCTAATAATAATAATTAAAAAGGCTTCCCAGCCTGGATGATGCAGTTAAAATATATATTGATAATGCGTGGATCTTGATGCACTGCAATTTGTTTATTAATTAATTAATTAATTGTTCTTGGTTTTAGGGTGGGTGCTATTTTGTGGGATAAGCAATCTCTGGTCCTCACGGGACAGGGTATTGTTCGTGCAAGCAATCCATCCTGTATGTCATAACCTAATTATGTACTCCATGGTAACGTAATCCGGGTTTGTCAACGGTATCAATTTTTTTTTTTTTTTTTTTTTTAATATTGTATTATTTATCACTTTTTAAAGTATTTTATATGACTTTTTTGGTGGAGATTTAGATAGAAGATAATAAATCTCCCAAGTAATTTCCTCTTTTTTTTTTTCTTTTAATGATGAAAATTTCTCTAATACAAGTTGCATTGGACTCACTCTAAAATAAAATCATGAATATCTATGGGGACTAACCAACTATGAATAAATCTTACTTATGGGTAAGAGTAGGAACATCTATTAGTCTGTATTGTTGGTCTACTTGTTACAAAAGACGAACATTCTCATTCCAATTTTTTAGTATATTTTTCACTTTAAATTTTCAATTTTTTTTAATGAAATATATTGATGGATGTGGATAGATAATCACTATTTAAGATTTATTTAATTTTTATGTACTTTAATATAATCATCACCATCCCAATTTTCTTTTTTTTTTTTTGTTAAAAAATTTCATGGCTCTAATATCCAATCATCACACTCTTTAATACCAAATAAACCTACTAGTCCACAACTATCTTTTTTCTTAAATTTTTTTTTTGTTCACTTTAATTTAAAATTGTCTAATTAAATAAAAAATAAAAAATAAATTATTATTTAAAATATGAATATTAAGTGATCAATGTTCGATTTTTTATATTACAGGTATGAATTTTTTACTAGTGTACATATATATATATATATCTAATCACTAGCACAAGAAAGAAGTCTCGACAAGAAAAAGTGAAAAAAAAAAAAAATATAAAAAAGTACTAAATTATAGAAATAGTTAAAAAAACAAAACATAAATAAATTTCACAAATACTATCAGAATGTAACTGAATTTATTTATTGTAAAATAATGTGAAAGAAACATGAATATTAGATAATAATAGGGGGGTTATGTATAATTGCATCATTATGAGAGTGAAACCATTTAAGGGGAAGTCAAAGGAATGATTCTTAGTTGTCATAGTAAGATCCCACAGTCAAACAGATTTCGGACAAACCACACCACACCACACCACAAAGAACCGCAACCGTGTCTGAAAACGCCCTCTCTCTCTCTCTCATTATTATTACATCTTCCTTTGCTTTGCTACCCGCACATTCTCTGTTCAAAACCCATCTTTTTTCTCTCTCTAAACTTTTCACAACTTGTCCACCTCCATCCTTCAGCACTTTCCAACAATGGCGGACCATGATCTCACCACTCGTCTCTTGGCATCAGACCACCATTCACAATCGTCTGATGACCCCCACCTGATCATCAACGTAGATGGCGAACCGGGTCTCGAGAATTCCAATCGAAACTCCCATCAAAACCCTTCAAATCATCAATCTAATCACCAAAGTGATTATATCAACAGTACCCAGATGGAAATCCTTGAAAACCCATATGAGTTACTTGGGGCTAAAGGGTATGCTTTGCCGGAATCGAGTACCGTGGACCCATTTAAGAATAACACAGCGCGAATTGAAGGGGTTTATGAGTGGCTGAAGATTGTGGTTTGCTTGCCTATTGCGTTGATTAGGCTGGTCTTGTTTGGATTGTGCTTGTCGGTTGGGTATGTGGCCACCAAGTTTGCTCTTCATGGTTGGAAGGATAAGGAGAACCCGATGCCTAAATGGAGATGTAGGCTCATGTGGGTCACCCGAATATGTTCTAGATGTATCCTCTTCACTTTTGGGTAAGTTAATCTAAATTCTTATACATGTGCTTGAATATATTTATGTAGCTCTTTATATGCTTTTTATATGTTTATGAACAACAGATAGCATTTATTTGTTTGGTCATTGATGCTACTGTAGATGTTTAGATTTGGCGATAACTTGTAGGCACTGTGATTCTATGAATTACTAAGTTAAATAAGCTTCATTCCTAAGAAAACGAGTTTTATTGTCACTATAAGCTCAAGAACTTTCCTTGTCCTATTCTATGAATTACTAAGTGAAATAAGCTTCATTGCTAAGAAAACTAGTGGTATTGTCACTATAATCTCAAGAACTTTCCTTGTCCTATCAGTTATTGGTCCAAAGTGTTTGGAGGAGAAATGCTCATGACATATTGATTTTGGTAATTCTAATATTCTTGGGATACTCCTACTTTTGGGGAAAAACGAGAAAGTAAGGGAGGAGTTGGGCAATCACCCTTTTTTCTTCCATGGAATTTTGGTTTCAAATGTCAATCTCCATTTTTCCCAGGAATTGAGAAATTGAGGAAAGGTGAGATCTTGTTTTGGGCACTAAGGTTATACTTTTCTCGTAGTTGTTTCACTGAATCTTCAAAACTAATTTAGTGGCCATTTCCAGATGGTATGCAAATTTTTTATTTGTGCACTTTGCAGTTGTAATTATATGAAGGTGGTGTACGTTGAAAAGTAATGTTTAAGAAGCTTTCAGTGTTTGTATCATCTAGAAACCATGTAAAATTGGAAGAAGGCATTTGGATATTTGCATTAATACTCAACCCTTTCAAAGAAAAGGTGTCAATATGTTGGAAGAATCATTTACTTCTATTATTTTCTTTGAATGAATTACCTACTATAAAATATGTCAACAGCAAGCTCTTTCTGATGGTATGTTTATTTAGTTACAAGTTTGGACGTAAGGGGTTGTAATAAGGAGACAACCAGTGTAGAACCTTAAGCCAAATCTTTGTAAACATGGATCTTTAGGGAGCCAACCAATCAGTTGGGATTAAGGCATGTTAGTCTTCTTGAGTTGGGTATGTTTCCATATTTCTAAAATATAATCTTAACAGGAAAAAATTCAACTTAAATGAATTGAGTATGTCAAAGTTCAAGGAAGTTTTCTTTATAAAATTCTAGTCCTGTTTTAACTCGGTCTAACTTGAATGAAATTTTATTTACCTATGGTGTTGCAGTTACCATTGGATTAAGAGAAGAGGAAAACCTGCTCCGCGAGAGATTGCTCCAATAGTTGTTTCTAATCATGTATCATACATTGATCCTATTTTCTTTTTCTATGAATTATTTCCTACCATTGTCGCATCCGAGTCCCATGATTCCATGCCTCTTGTTGGGACTATTATTAGATCAATGCAGGTAAACTTATGCCATATAGTTAGTAAATTCAGTGCCAGTGATTTACATAATTGATATTTGTTCATTTGCACCGATAAATCTATCAACACATGAATCATGATTTCTCTCATTTCTCCATTTTTATAGGTAATATACGTCAATAGGTTTTCACCATCGTCAAGGAAGAATGCTGTTAATGAAATAAAGGTAGAAAGTTTCTATTTTTAGTATTAGCTTTTGGATCTTTTGCTTATGTTTTGATGAAAACTCTTCATTATTCAGAATGATGATTTAGTCTAGTAAGCATTTGTCGTCGTTTTTATTTGGTTCCATGTAATTTTTTGGCTATAAACTATTATGACTAAAGGGGTGATGGACACACTTGGAAGAAAGGAAGATAAGGGTTTTATTTCTTGGGCATTATATTTGGTATCAGCCAAGATGTATTAGCTTTAGCATCTTCTATCAGTTTCAAATTAAGTTAAAATTTATTGGTTGACTTTCAAGAGAGTGATGCAGAAAAATTATTATTTTTGAAGTTTATTTCAGTCTTTGTTTCTTGGGATTGAGGGTTTATCTTTAAATGTTGTAGTGTGCATTATAGTCAAGTTGTTATCTATCTTATGACCTGCCCCAGGGAAAAAACAAAAAAGAAAACTGCCTGAAAAAATGATTCAATATATTGTTCTTTTCTCCTCTGCCTCTCATCCAGCTTCACGTTGCATGTTGCAATCTTTGTCCAAGTCAGAGTTTTGATTGGTTAAAATTGAGAAACTTGGATTTGTCAAGTCTGCATTTTGGTTGGATTACAGATGCATCACTGTTTATTTATTCGTGCTTTGGACACTTCTCAATGAGGTTCTGTGGAATTTATTTTGTTCTTTTGCTGTAGATTTTTGTTGACTAAAAATAATCTCATATAGTATTTGTATCAATGGGATCCCACTGCAAGTATTTTATATGATGCAGTATTCTTTTCATCGCCCGTGTTGATAGATTCCCCCTCCCAGTTTGATGAAAATGTGTTGTCCTGTATAACTCGAAACAATCCGCTTTTATGATTTTGCTTTGAGTTAAACTCTAATATTTATTTCATTCCTCTTGTTAATATGACATGAGTTAGACAGTTAAATAGGATGGCTAGTGATTTGTTGCTATCCATAAATTGCGGAATTATCTGTGATGTGTGTTTGTTTTGGTGGTTGTCATTTACAAACGAGAAGCTGTAATAGACTTCTGTTAGAATTGGAATTGCATTTGACAATTTTGCCAAGGTCTCATCTAGGTGTTTTTGTTGGATAAAACTTTGTTGACTGCAGTCATCTTTATGTTTGATTGACCTTGAAATTGTCATTTCAAACTCTTTTCAAAGGTTAAATAATTGGAGTTAGTGGATTATTAAATGTGATACATGAATATTCTTCTTTTTCAACAATTCAAACTATTAAGTTTTATCAATATACAAGCTATTTGATACAGCATGTGCTTTCGAGGATCTGAATACAGAGAAAAGCTTCTAGTGATAGATTTCCTCGATTGCTTTTATTTCCTGAGGGAACCACAACCAATGGAAGAGCCATTATCTCATTTCAACTTGGTGCATTTATCCCTGGTTATCCTATCCAGCCGGTGATTGTCCGCTATCCCCATGTACACTTTGACCAGTCCTGGTATGACTTTCTCTTTTCAGTGGAAATTCTTTCGTCGTTGTCCTTGAAAGTTATCTTACTAACCTTGTTTATCGTACGTTATTTTATGTAGGGGGCATATTACTTTGGGGAAGCTCATGTTTAGAATGTTCACACAATTTCACAATTTCATGGAGGTATGCTGTGTATCTCTCTCTACCGCTCTATCTGTGGCGAGTGGTTCATGATATATTTTTATTATTTTTGTGGTGTCTCAGCCGACCTCAAACAAGGATAAGGATTCGTTGAGTTGAGTTGAGTTGAATATGTGTGGTTTCCTCAAAACAAGTTTATCTTGGTTTTCTTTGAGGATTTTCTCTCAATAATGTTCAAGCTGGCAAATCATATTGAGGTTGTCATACTGATGTGTGTGTCAAAATCATATTCAAGCTGGCATTTTAGTTCACCCTTAAAGCGTTTAATTGCGACTCAACATGATTGAAGACCTATGGTTCTGCTCTTGAAAGAGTATAGTACAACTTTACAAGAAAGAGGGCAGCCTTTCAGGATTAAACTTGAGAATTGAGATAGTAGTTGCCCTTCAAACTGATTTCTTCTGCAATGTGGTATTAGACATCTCTTGCAGCATGCCATTTCTTAAGCATGTAGTTGAATTGGGAGAATTAGGCTTTGGAGTGGGGGGGAATGTCTTTCCAAGAGAGATGGAGACCATGCAAGTCAATTTCTGCTTTTAATTTGATGGACATGTATGCTCCTTTATACACTCCACAAAAAAAGTAGCCTAGTGAACGAGGTTTCCACCATTGTGGGATCACAGAAGAGTCAAATGTATGCAATCTTATCTCGAGTGAGGGGAATTTTTACGTGCCTCTAAATTTTAATGTCTTGGTCACAATGGAACAATCTTACAATAGTGCCAAGACCCACTCCTTCATATATTGGGTGCTGCAATGAAATAATGCTAGGCACGCTGCCGTGATTTGTAAATCCCACATTGAGTATATATGGTGACCCTAAATAAGCTTTTTAATGGACCATGAACTACATATTCTGCACCAATATTAAAGAAAAAATAAACTCATCTAGACAGAAGATGATACACATATTATGAGCCTGCCTGTTTGATTTCATTTTCAATAATATAGATAAATAATTCTGCGTCTTTGCAGGTAGAGTATCTTCCTGTAGTTTTTCCCCTTGAAAATCAGAAGGAAAATGCTGTGCATTTGGCCGGGAGGGTAAGTGTACGCTACTAATTATATTTCACTGAGCTGCTTTGTTGAATTTGGAAATGAACATTCTCAGTATATCCATACACTAAAATGTGCATTTCGAGTGGAATGCATTACCAATATACTGTATGAAAAGCCAAGTTATTGAAATGTACATGATGTGTCCTATTTATTTTGCTTCAAGGAGCTCTTTATATTGTAGACTCTTTCTATCATCCATATGCTTCATTTCATATCCCTATGTGTTACATGAAGGATGTCTGAACATAAATTTTTTTGACTTTGTGGTGGATGTGTTGTTTATGGATGACTTAATTCAAATCATGTTGCAATAGTGCCCATCCTCCTTGTTATTAATGGTTCACTTTTTGTTTTTTAAATTTGAATTTTAGTTTTTATGGGAGCGATTCACAAATAGTCAGCTGAATTCTTGATTTATTGTCTGGAATCTTAAGTTTTTCTCCTTTTACAATGGTACTTCTAACCAAAAGTTTTAATTCAGAAGCTCCATGGTCATGTTTAGAAAGACCTTGGTTTGTTATTTTGTCTCAGATGCATGCCATCTGATACGAAATCAAGTTGGGCCTAATTGCATAAGCAACACTTGTTGTGTTAATTTTTGGTCTGTCAAACTTTTTATAGTTGGAGGGAACTTCTTGTAATCACACCTTCAGTTTACTAAATATATTTTTGCTTGCTTCCGCAGCAGTTGATACCCAGTGTCCTTTCTCTAGATGTTTTCCAAATATTAGCAAATGCAACTGAACTGAGAGGGTTTCATTTGCATGCTTATTTCTTGCATAACTACATTTATTTGTGATGCTATTTAATTTAGTTCTCATAGTTCTTTTTGTTAATTAGTTCATTCTTATTGCAGACTCGCCATGCGATTGCCACTGCTCTCAATGTTGTACAAACTTCTCATTCCTATGGGGACTATATGCTTGTTACAAAAGCATCTGAGTCCAAACAGGTGCACATTTCTTGCTTATTGTGTCGTGCATTTTGAGATTATTTTGGTAGTTCATCTGTCTCTATGGTCTTCGCATGTTTTCACCAGAACATATAACAATTTTCAAGTCCGGATCACAACACCTGAAGCTTGAAATCCCCAGCTTTTTGAAAAGATAGAGTCGATAAAATGAAAGTTGCAGAATTTATCCACATTTGTTTGTACAATAGAGAAGTGATTCAGCAATGGCTTGAAGCAATTAAATTGGTTAGAATAGCTAAACAAGTACTGTACTCCGTGGGGAACAAATTTGCCAAATTAGCATAAACATCTTTCCACATACTCACAATGGGCCTTCTACTTCTGTGGAATCCAGCAGAAGCTTCCAGGTGGAAGGTAGAAGGCTCATGCCTCACCTGGTTGATTCCTAAATTTTTTTTGGGATGTATGATTGAAGATTTTCTATGTCAAAGAAAAAAGTGGAGAGAAAAAACAAGGACTTGGCAAACTGTACCAATAAAGTCAAAAGTTTACTGGTGCAGAAAAACAGTGCCATAACTCTTTTAAGGGCAGTAAGAACCTTCTTTTTTTTGTGTGTGTGTGTGTGTGTGATATGTAACACCTTTAAAGGATGCAGCACATTGACTTAAGCAGAAAAATGCTGCAAGTCCAAAAGTGCTCCACAAAGATTTGAAAACTGAAGGAGGCTCACACCGGAAAGCTAACACATAAATGAATTCCAATGAAAACATAGTTTAAGGTATAACCGTGATTATCTATGGCCTTGGACCTGTGCTTCACATGATAATGAAGTATTTACTCTATTTGCTAAAGTTGAACTCTACTATTTATTTGAAGAGGTGATGCGTGAGAGGAACAGAAGGAATACAAATTACATGGATAACACTAATAAACCACTATTTCTGCATTAAGCTTTGTTATGACTGTGTGCTGGTGTGGTGTTATCCATCGTCACTTATCAGAATCTTGTGGAAGTTTTTACTTGTTTCATTTCACTCGAAGAAGATTGGTTTTTTTTTTTTTTTTGGGGGGGGGGGTTGTTACATATAATTGAATGTGAAGTTTTATGATGTCCATTTGGAAATCCCATGCTCCTTTGGCACTGAATGTCACCTTGTTTTGCTTTGCAGGAAAACCCACTGCTATATATTGTTGAAATGGCAAAAATAGCATCAGTAAGTTTCTTTCCTTTTATTTTTCTTTTCTTTTTTTGAACATTGAACAATTTTATTTAATAATATCTTGTTTTATGAGTTGCAGACATGCCAGAAACTAGAGCTGCATTCATATATCCACATCATTTTCTATAGTTCACTTTATGTGATGTAGGGTGTGCCTGAATTGATATGATTTAGATTTTAGAGGTCTACATTTGTTAATACTTTTCTTTCCAGTGATTCAATACTTTTGTGTTACGTGTTTATTTCTTTTGGAAGACATGTGCAAGTTAAGATTTTGCACTTTGGTGCAAATCAAAATAAGGCCGTCTCCTCTAACTGCTTGTGTTTCTATACACTAATCCGGTTCTTAATACGATACAATATTCTTGATATCCTCTATTTTTTGTTCAACTTAATTAAAAACATGGGTTGGGTTATGTCTTTGTTTTGCAGTCATTACATTTGAACACTTTTGAAGCCGTGGACTTTCTGGATAAATTCCTTTCCATGATCCCAGATCCCAGGTATGCTGGCATTGTATGCTTTCTGTGATACTCATGTTACCTTGATCTGTAGTTGTAGTGTTGATTGTCTTCAGTGAAAAACATATGGTCGGTTTCTTATCAAAACTGGTTTATCTGCATTTGTGTATGGTGACCTCTGTTATTTTAGACTTTTCACCTTTATGCATCTGGTGAATTGCATCCCACGATAATGTATTTCATTGCAAGGCGTTGAATTCTATCAAGCACTCTTCATTCCATGGTAGAGGTTCATGAATATGGTGCCTGAATCATTAAGGAGTAGTGCATGCTAACATCTCTTTTTTCTTGGTGTCTTCATTTCTTCTTTCTTTGTGTTTGTCTGGCCTTCTTTTGCTTAACGGTAATTATATTTTGAACTTAATAAAAAAGTTGCTATCTCTGCCAAAGAATACTACGTCCACTAAAATGTTATGGGAGACGTATTTTGGTGGCTACAGCTATATCACTATTGATGTATGTGGAAAATTGTCACTATGTGCATATATATTTTGTTATTTTATAGGTTCTGGTCAATTTGTTTTTAAAAGGTCCACATTTTTGCAATTCGAGAGCACTTGTATTCTTTTTTTTTTCAGATTCTGTCTGTCTCCCCCACTGCGGGGAGGCTAGTGTGTTGAATGTCATTTGTATTTGTCAAAGTTTGAGAGGGTGAGCATCAAGCTTGATGCTTTATTTGAGAAAATGTCATGTACATAATGTGTTGACAGAATGGGTTTCAGAAGTTGGTCATACTTGTTCTTGTGACTGCTACTGTAATCTTCCAGAGAACTGAAGATGTATTATATGTATCTCAAATTCTTATTGACACCATGCTATTATGTGACAACGTACTTTCCTCTCTTTTAAGTTTGTGCAAGTTCATCCGAGTTTTTGTTAGATTAGTTTCAAGTTTGTGCAAATGCCAGAACTGTTATTGACTATACTCATCATGTTTGCAGCGGACATGTCGAAATCCATAATTTCTTGAGGGTTTTTAGATTGAAGGCTTGTACCCTTTCAGAAAAGGTCAGTTACGAATTAGTTTATGCTTTTATGTAACTTCTCAATTTTGTTGTTACTTGTTAACTGTATTTTCGTATTCATTTCTTACCATGGCTGGATGGTTGTTTGTACTACCATCATAGTTTAGTTGTTTTTCAACTATTTGAACAGCCAAACCAATGTGGTTTGCCCTTTTTCGATATTTTTTTTTTTTTGGCTTGATACCTGCTTTTAGATAAATAAACATAAATGATAAAACTGTGATTTACAGACAGAAGCTTCATGTTTGTCATATCAAGATACAAAATTTTCAGTTATGATTCTTATGAAGAAGGAATAGTTGTGCTGATTAGAACCCTAGATTTTGTTCACATTAAAGTTGTTGATAACTTATGAAATTTTAGCTGTACTGGTTTTAGCTTTGGAATAACTAGGGAGTTGGGTCCAAGCATTAGTTACATAAACCATAAAACTTTGATTTTCAGACTGATGCTTCATAGTTATCGTGTTGAAATACAAAAATTCTCTCGTATGCAGGAATACAAGTGCTGATTTGAACCACCCTAATTCTGAGTGGAATTGTAAATTTTGTTCACATTACATGATCTACTTGAATGAATGCTATAAATATACCATTGGCCATCAGTTTGCATTTGTCAGAACTCAGAACCGATGGCATGCTTCAATACTTTTGCTCCTTTTGAACTTCATTGTTGGGGAAAATCGGCCAAATTTTCCATTCTTGAGTTATATACTTTCCTCATGGAGTTGAATCTAGATGTCCATGTATTTGATCCAGTGTATTATTGAGTTTTGAAAAAAAACATGTCATCTGACTTTCATGATAAAACTATGCTTGGCATCTGGAATGGCCGCAATGAAGTGTTTGCCTTGCAAAATAGATGGAAAAACTAAAATACTAATGAGAATAATGTGTGCATTTTGAGATTCATTTTGATTTCTTGGTCGGCAATCTCATGTGAATAGGATGATTTGATTCTTATGCATTTTGCTTGAAAGAATTGTCGATACCTAATTTTGGTAGTGGTTCTGTATTGGTAAACTAATAAATATGGGCATTTTTTACGTCTATCTCCCATTTTATAGAAATTATTCTGCATTGCAGATATTTGGATTCGTTGATGTGCAGAAGAGAGGCAGGATAACATTTAAAGAGGTCTCTCTCTCTCTCTCTCTCTCCATATGTAATAAACACATACATTTCGTGGAACTCTTAGGCTAACAACTTTGAATTGTGGTTCAAATTTGAGGGCAGGCACTTTGTGTAAATAATGCAAAAGATTAGGTTTGTACTTGGTCCACCCCTCCCAGCACTCTTGTATGCACATACTTGCGTTTATGTCCTCATATCCATATATATGAGCTTGTGCATCTGACGCGTGCGTAATGTATACATGTACACTAGATATCCACCTGCTCACGTGCACTCATTTGAAACTTGGATCATTTCTTCAGCTCTTCATTGGTATTATACTGAATTAAGCAATTTCATTAATGGCAGAGATCATCTATTGGCTTAAGTGAGTGTCTGGATTTGGATGTAGTTGAATCTATTTTGGGTTGTTGCTGTATGACTTGAACCTCCACCTAAGTCAAGGGTTCAACGATCAGTAGGATATGTGGTGTACAGCTGAAAAGTGCTCTATCTTTTTCAGTAACTCACTTGAATTCTCAAACTCTTTGATAAAACGAAACCCGAATTGTCTAATTTGCTACATTTGTACATGCCTATTTTACCTGGAACTTTCATGCTTGACTTAGTCAAGCATTTGACTTGCATTTGTCATATTCATTGACTGAGGAAAATATTGAAATTCTAGAATTGTCAGTCAACTTTTGTGTTTAATTGAAAGTTATGGTTTGAAGTAGACCAGTTAATGAAGAAAGTTTTTTGTATAGCTAAAAAACAAGAAGGAAAAAGAGTAACAATTTATCCACTTTGGAGTAGCATGGTGGTTGTCTGTAACGGGCATAGTTAACGCGTGAAGTGTTAACGGGTTGTAGACTTTTATTGGGTGCTAATTCATCTTTTGTTCTCAGATTCAATATGATAGATGATTGTCTAGTTGATGTTATTACTTGCAGTTCTTATGCGGATCAGCTCATGTACTGAAGCAGCCTTTATTCCGACAAGCATATGAATTAGCATTTACTGGATGCGGCTCTGATGGAAACCATGACATTTCAGAGCAAGAAGTACATTTCTCTGTTTCTTTTTCTTGATTTTCCCATTGTTCTGAGACAAGCTTTAACTTCTTTGTTACTAATTCCATGCGTAACAGTTTGGAGGCTCCATTTTATTGGCGATTCCAAACTTGAATGAAGATGAGGTGAGTAGTCGATTCCCATATGCATTTAACTAATTAATTTTACATAATCCATGTATTAGATGTGGAAAATTTCCGACTTGGTCCACATACTTGAGGTTTGTCAAACTTGGCTTTTGCAGATCCATGAACTCTTCCTTTTGTTTGACACTGATAGCGATGGGAGCATCAGCAAGAACGATTTTAATACGTGTTTAAGGAAAAATCCATTGCTCATAGCACTTTTCTCGCCCCAATTGTTGCGTTCGGATTTCACTAGCAGGTCATAGGATGGGAAAAAGATGTGGTGTGTTGTATGGTGGTAATCGAGTCGTGTTTGATGCAGTTTTGCCTTGATGAATTAATCACTCCCCCCAATGGGGGGAGTATACTGGAGGATTCAAAGTGTGTTTTTTGACCCTGTAAAAAATCTCATGAAACAGTTCCGATTATTTATCTTGGCATTTTTGTAGTGTATTTTTTTTTTTTTGGATCTTGTCTTGCCTGCAAATTATTGATAGGTGATAGCATACAGAAAAATCGATTATGTTGATAGTATGTCATTTTCCTTGCGAGTTTAATTGTTTTCAGGCTTTGACACTGTTGTTGTCGCTGTCACTGTCATTGCGGTAATGCTACTGCCTGGCTCTTCAAACGTAGAGCAGAACACTTCATTTTGACGAGAGATGATAGAAAGAAAAAGAAGTCCGTGTTACTGTAAGGCCTCTAAACTCTTCCCATCATAACAGTGTTGTGTTGTCCATGTGGACGGGGGATCCCAAGACTGCCATAGGTCCTTGGTTCGACCTCCTGGGGAGAATTGAGGTTGTTACGCGAGCATCTCATCTCTAAGACTTGTTTGATCTGTATGGAGTATTTCATGATTCCTCGAGTGTCACCTAGAGAGAGGAATGTCGTCAACTAGGGCGCTATTGTACACTAATCACCGACTCGCCGGCAAAAACATACGTATTTCTAGTAAGTGCACTGTCGGCAAATACTTGAATTCATTTATGGGTGTATGGTGTGGAGGAGAAGAACCGAGATTATTCCCTTTCTTCGTGGGTCCTATGAAAATATCAACCTGTCTTTAACCAAGATTCTATTAATTCCTCATGAGTTTTCCTCTATTCCCACTAAGCCCTATTTGTCCTCGATCCACACAGACAAAGAATAAGGTTTGCTTGGGGCTTAAGCAAAAGAAAATTCAGGGATAATTTTAAAAACTTTAGATCATTTTTTGCAACTCAAAAAGCGAGAAGGGTAAAACAGAGAATTTCAATGAATAATGTAATCCTTATCTTAAGTGACGTGGTACAATCTTCATCGTTAAATATTAATGGGACCCACTTATTTAAGAATAAAAATTGTGCCAAATGAAAAATTTGTCAAGATTCGAACTTTAAACGTTTAGATTTACAGTTTGTTCATGTTACCACTTGAGTTACCCGGTTCATCATCCGTACACAGCAGTTTATTTACTGTTTTCTTTTCTTTTATTTTTTTAAAAAAAACTTTAAAAAAAAAAAAAAAAAAGCACCGAAAATGGGTGTAAATCCTTTGGGACCACCATTTTTAAGGTACAAAAGCATAGCACGCCTGAGTGGTCCAAACAGCACATAAAAACCCAAATAAAAGGCCAGCCCCCCTCCAAACCACCACCACCACGTGCAGACAGGTGTCGGCACCACAACTTTATACGACAATATTACTGTTGAATATTATTTTATTATAAAATTTAATCTCGAGAACCCGAATACTGGGCTATATTTTATATATGGGCCACCTGTCTTCTTTTTTTTTCCGATTTTATCGTCAATTTCGCTAGAATTGATGAAAAATTAGAAGAAAAGAAAGTGAAAGAAATATATTTTTTATTCTAGGAGGAAAGACGTCTTCGTTCTTCCACTTGTGTTTTTGTAGGGAGGGTGAAAAAATAGGACTTGCATTTTTTACGTTTTGGTATGAATGAAAAAATAGAAAAAAATAAAATAAAATCCTCTTTTAGCCATAAATTTTATGACAGAAGATTATTCAATAAGTTGTTGTCAATGTGAAGATTTTTAGTTGTGAATAACCTATCGAAGTATATTTTTACAAATTACATTAGAATATTATTTATTTATAATAAAATTGGTAAAATAAATCTAAACTTGTCCCATTACATGTGTAAAAATTCTAATCAATTCATCAAATAATTATTTTATTTTTATTTATAATCGCATAATCATTGAGTAAAACTCAAATTTCATTTGAGTTTCATGACATGAATAATTTTAACATCAATTCGTCAAGTAATCCGACAATTGTAGTGCAATATATGCCTAATTTCATCAAATAACTCAAACATCACTACTTAATTTTTAAATATAATTTGAGGATAAAAAAAGTAAATATCTATCCAAGAGTAGTCAAAATTGAAACTCATAAAGCCCAATGAGTAGTTCAAATGGTAACATAGACGAACTGTAAATCTAGACATATTAAGTTCGAATATTGACAACTCATTGGGACCAGATCATGATGAATTTATCCCTCATGAATACCCTACTCTCACGCGTGGATAACTTGCCTTTAACCGGACCGAGAAAATAATTAGTTGAATTGTGCGTAAGCGGCATGAAAAAATGATACATGTGCATTTTACATTAAAATATTATTCACTATAAAAGTTATTTATAATAAAAATAGAGTTTTATTGGAGGAGTTACAAAAATAAATAGTACTATTGGAGATGCTCTTAAACTTAAATTTAACTTAATTTGTTAACCTAATGATGTGGTTTCATTATAACTATTAGATTAATACTAAGTTTTAATGTTTGATGAGACACACAATCAATTCAACAGTTATAGTGAATTAAGTCAACATATTATTAAATCAATAAATTAGATCTCAATAATATTACTCTTTTTTTATTGTAGAATTCTAAGGAAGACTTGCTGAATTTTAATTTTAATTTCTAATAAATATTATTTTTTTAATTATTGTAATTTTTTTGTATTAAATTGTGTCTAAAAGCACGAACAATTTTTAGTATATATATATATATATATATATATATATATATATATAATATAAAACAGAACATACTTCAATAAGCTCATCTGACCGTTTCAAATAGACTTATCCAACTATCACCAATATTCCTCTCAAAATTATTCACATTACAACGTACCTTCATGCACGGGTTACCTTAGTGTGTATATATATATATAATATATACTTATTGCTTGTCATGGTTTAGGTAAAGATCACTTTCCAAGTCTTATTCCAAATGAAACAAGCATTAAGTCCTTGCCTAGAAGTAAGACAGGACAGGACTTCCCATTTATGTTGCCTGCAGTTGCTATTCACCTGGCCTTTTTCTTTATTTTGCACCTTTGGTCATTTGCTCTATTCTTTTTAGTTTCATTTGCAAATTTAATTTTGTTGTATTCTTCCTCCTCCTCTTTGTGTCAAAATATACTCCCCCATATGGGTATTAATGCATCTATAAATGTTAAAAATTCAACTTTTGACTTTTTTGACAAAAAAAATAATAATAATTTAAGTTTCAACTCATCAGGATAACTCAGATAAAGAACTCCTCGGTTACTAACTTGAGATTTTAAACATTCCGCGTGGTTTTTATGTGATTATACTAATCCCAAGTTTAGGTTGTAGCTCGTGTCGTTAGGACAAGTATAGGGGGCAAAAAAATCAACTCCAGATCAATATCAAAACATTATCAACAATACTATATACGGGGGTGGTTCAAGCTAATTTGAGGCCTAAAACGGTAATATTAAATGAGACTTTTTTATTTTTAGTATTATTTTTAAAAAACCAAAAAATATTTTTAATTTTTTTTAAGTGAAAGAGAATGGATGTGACTATGTGAGTAAATATTAGTTGATTTTTGAATATTTTTTTATTTGTTTTTTAACTTTTTTATTTTAAAGTTTCTAATGTTATGGATTGAATTTTAGGTCCAAATTATTGAAATTATAATTTTTTGATTGGGCTTAAATTTTTTGGGGCCTTTTTGTAAGGCATAAGATTTTTATGGATTTAAATTTTTTATGTGAACTAATTATGTACCTAAAATTATGGGGCCTTCTAAAAATTTGGGAGGCCTAAAGCCCACGCTTTTTTTTTAATACAATTGGGCCAGCCCTGACTATATACACCCCACTTTTTTGCACTACTTAATACGGACTATTATATTAGTGGTCCTATTGAATTTATTAAATATTTGATGGTTATGATCACGACACGTCATGTGATGTAGATGAGATGATGCACAAAAGTAGCGCACATATCGTTATTGAAACATTATTCATTAATGCTTCTTGGTTTTTTATAGATTTAGTTTGAGATCAGAATATATAAAAATATTTAACTTAAATGAATATATAGTGCATGATCGAAATAAATAATAAAGACAGATTTATATAGCCGATTACATATGTTTGGGACATAAAACTTGGTTTGGTTGGTTAGTTTGAGATTATAATATCCCAATTATGTTGGAGAGATTCAATCGAGAGTGAAAGATGGTGATTTCACACCACATGTATTTTTAATACTGTCAGAAAAGATTATTTGTTGGCGTAAAAATTATTTGAGGGGATCGTTGATATCATAAAGATTTTTTGAGATTCTACGTATTATGACGAAATAATATCAACACAAAAAGTGTTTGTGACGACAAATAAATCTTTTATGACAAAAAAAAACTTTTTTCCTTGTAGTAATTTTTAAATATTCATAAAATAATAGATCAAAGTATAGGCAAAAAAAAAAAAAAACAATTTCATACCGTATTAAGTGAATAAATTTGTACTTTTAAAATTAAATTATTCGTGTTTGATAATAATTTAATTTATTTATAAGTTTTGATATTAGGTTATATTATATTTAAATTAATATAAATAATTAAGCAACCATAACTGATTAATTTTATATAAAGTAAATCAGTGAAATACAATAAGCCCAACCAACCTAAATATAACATTTAGGGTCGTTTAGTTACGGTATTAAAGGGTGGATTATAGAATCATGATAGATTAAGACTCTCTAATTCAACATTATATATTATTTGGTTGCAAAAAATACTCCGTGTTATATATAGTCTTATTTCAAATTCTTACCCAAATAATATATTATTTATCCAAATAATACATTTTATCGGTACTATAAATTTACTATTTTACCAAATAGATAAACAAAAACATTAATTACTATATAATATTGATAATTTTTTAGTCAATATGTAATTATTATTCTATTATTCTATTCTTAATACAGTATTTTACCAAACATTAAATTATAATACCTAACATTTTTATTTTATATTTAATCTATTTATACATAATTAATCTGTATTAAATAAGAGGGTCCATTCTTTTACAATCCCATAACCAAATCAGCCATTACGGTATTTATTCTCATTCGAATGGTGAAGGCAGATTAGGTAAGAAAGACTGTCTGATAGTAGAGAGAGAGAGAGAGAGAGAGAGAGAGAGATGAGGAGGGGAGGGGGACCACTGCCCCATGTGATGAAAGAGACGGCTCCCATTTTTGAGAAAAGTAAGGATACTCCAAATCAACACCACCAGAGCCTTAAAATCATCACAGACCTATGCGTTGTCAATCTCTCGTTGCTCCAATTCATACGTATCGTACCATAGATGTTGACATGTTTCAATTTTTATTGTACGGACGCCGCGTTTTTCACAGCTCAATATTTCCATATTCGATCATCCCCATCCCCATCTCTATCTCTATCTCTTTCTCTTTCTCTTTTATTTTCTGACCACACAGCGAAACAGATAATTTCCACCCAGTTTTTTTTTTTTTTTTTTCTTTTTTCATTTCTTTTCCTCTTCCACATCCCTTGTTTTTCTTTTTTGGGTCTACTTGGTGGGGTTACCAAAACAAGCAAAGGATGAGGTTTGCCTAAAAAAAATAGTATTATTTTTTCTTTGGTGGGGACTTCCAAGAATTTGAGAAAAAGTTAAGAGAGAGAAAACAGATTGTTGATGAATAAGGAAAGGTTGTAGAGTTGTGTGAGAGAGGGCCTTTGCCCTTTCTTTTGATCATAAACCCATAAAAGGACTAGGAATCTATCAATCACTACACCTACTACTGCAATTACCTTTCTGGGGTTTTTGCATTCTTAAACATAGATCAGATCTGTTTCTTTCCCTTTTTTAGGCCTGTTTTTCCTCACTTCTACACTACATCAAAAAGCTTCTCTCCAGTTTTGGCCAATTCTGTAAGGTTTCTTGTTCCACCAGATAATATTATTCATACACTTGTTTTTTTTTTTTCCTTTTATATGTGTTCTTGAAAACTCTTTATAAATTGTTGTATTGATGAAACTTCTGTAGTGTTGTGTGTTCGATTTCTTCCATATCTTTATATTAGTTGATATTCATGGGGTTTTAGCTTTCTGGGTATTCTGGGTTTTTCTTCCCTCTATAAGACTTACATATCAGATCCGTTTCTTCCATTTTCTAGGCCTGTGCTTCCTCACTCCTGCACTCCATCAAAAAGCTTCTCCCCATTTTTTTGCCAATTCTGTGAGTTCTCTTGTTTCATTATATGCAATTACTTATCTTCCTGTTTGTTCTCTTATACTATGTCGTACAAATTCTTCATAAGTTGTTGTATAGATGAAGCTTCTGTGGCGCTGTGTGTTTGATTTTCTTGCATATCTTTAAATGGGGTTCATGTTCATTGGGTTGAGCTTTATGTTTGATATTTGGGTATTTGTGTGTGTGTAATGTATAGGTGGTAAAATGGTGAGAGGAAAGACTCAGATGAGGCGTATAGAGAACGCCACAAGCAGGCAAGTGACCTTCTCCAAGAGGCGAAATGGGTTGCTAAAGAAAGCATTTGAGCTATCAGTTCTTTGTGATGCTGAGGTTGCTCTGATTGTCTTCTCTCCTAAAGGAAAGCTCTATGAATTTGCCAGTTCAAGGTATGACTCATGTGTCTATATCTTAGTTAATGGGTAATACATCTTTTTATGTTTTAGTTTCTTCACTTTTTTGCTAGGGTTTTACTGATCTATTTTTGGTTCTTGTTGTGGGTCTAATCTATACCATGTTGGAGAACCTACATATGTACTGATCTGAGTTTTGAGGTTAAGTATTTTGGGTTCGGTTTGAATCCTACTTGTATATGAGTCCAAATTCTAACATACGATGTGTATGTAGGGGTATATTTACACCTGGGTTTTATGATATTTTACACCTTCTAGGGTTCTGTATCAGATCTGGCCTGTTGTTATTGGAAACCAAAATTTGTTAACTGTAGAGATCTCTAAGATTCTTTTTGCAGTTCTTAGACCCTACAGTAGACATACCTTTTAATATCTGCGTTCCTGTTTATAATTACATATGCATAGATGGAAACCCTAAGATAGAGTGTAAGGTTAGGAAATAGAATGGTTCAAATACAATCCCTTTTTTTTTTTTGCCAGTTTCATTTCAATAACTCTATTGAAACAACTGTAAAAAGTGTACTGTTGGACATTATTAAGTGGAAAATGGGGATGTCTTCATGGGTTTTTCCCTTGTTTGGTGCATCACAATATATCATACAAGCTTAACTTAGAATTAGTTTCAATATTCTCATCATGTCAAGGTAAAAACTTCAAGGTTTGTTTAACTCTAACATGGATCAACACATCATATTTGTAATTCATAAATTGATATACCACAAGAACCCAGATTCCACAGACTATAACATAGTCTAATCTCTGCTAAAGTAGAAAAATTTGTACTTCTTGGTACTTAAGTGGAAAAAAGTTATGTTTAAAAGGTAAAGAGTAAAGACTGAGATTGGAGGCCAGTTGGCCAATGTAGTACTTATGTTCTGTTCACTGTCTTGTGCCCAACGGCCATACTCTTGAACAGCTCCCTCTAGGGCAGACCCATAGAATCTTTTGGCAGGATTCTTGTACTGGAGTTGATCTTCACCGTTGTTGGATCTCAGATCACAATGGTGCTCATGCATAGTTCTGTGTCTAAAAGCAAAATCTCCGTTTACTTATTTAATGTTTGGTGCGAGAATATCCATGTTTTTTCACTTCAAATGTCTATCAAGAGTGCCTGTAGGATTGACAATGCATGTACTTGTGTTGGGTTTGTGTATTGTTTCAGTAAAATATGGTGTCAGAATTTTTTCAAATCATACCCCTTCTATAGTAGGTTTATAATTGTAGATTTGTAATCGTTTACAGCCAAGTTTGAGTCATTGGATTCCTGGTTAGGTTCGTGGTGTGCTTAATTAGAATCATGTCAGCCACTGAAAATAAATAAATAAATAAATAAATATATATATATATATATATATATATTCACATCTTGTTTTATCTGTTGTTGCCTTATTCCATCCATGTTACCTGCTATTAGAATCATAGTTATTTGTCTCATAATAATCATGCTTTAATGTTTTATCTACTAGTCTACTATGATCATATTTCTGTACCATTTTCAGCATAACTGTTCTTATTGTAAGGATATGCTGTACATTCTGCACAAGAATTTGTATACGAGTAAATGTTATTTGAATCTAATCACCTCTAATTCACTAATATGCGGAGTCCAATATGGGATAGAGTTCACAGTGCTAATATCGTCTGGAGCCAATCCAATGGTAACAATAAATTAAATCAAGTAATTAGGTCAAATGATAAGGCTTAAATAACATCATTGTTTGTACTTTAAGTGATATGCAGTCATTTATAACATCTGTTTGTAACTCATCACAGCAACTATGACCAAACTTGAGATGGTTTTCCCCTTATAATAAATGTGTTTTATAGGTACTGCCACTGGGAAGAATGTTCATAAATACAAAGGAAATAAGTAGTTAGTTTACATGTTTGTTGGTTTCAGCCTATCACTTGGCTTGACTCCAATGTTGGAACCTGACTGTCTTATCTCAGATTATGATTTTCTTTCTAGAACATAGGACGGAAATTGTAGAAAAATATCGGAAACTAAACGTTACTAAACCTTTTTTTTTATGTCTTCCTGATAGATGAAAGCAACATTAAAAGGAACCAAAGAGGCGTAAACTAGATGTTATAGTTATGGATATCTCATTGTAGGAAAGAAAAATATGTGAGCCATGAAAGGAATAACATGAGATTCCCCAATAGAACAAGCATTGTTGGAATTATTCCAATCTAATTCCATAATTATGAGATCATTTTGCAATAGGCAAGAGGCTTATGAACACTCGAACTAAATTTTTTTGATCAACTTGATTACAACCATAGTCGACTTGGACTCTTCATTCGTTTGCTTACCACAACACTACATTACATATTTTATTATATTCTAGACATAATTACTAATTTGACATGAACACGGCGCTTTCTCCACTATACATACAATTGCTAATAACGTCACGATACATATTCGATTATGTGATACTTAGCACACCACTAACACACATTGTCCTCCACTATGCCCACACATTCCCCTAGCACATACTAATCTAAGTCAATTTAACAGTAAAATGAAACTCCTAAATAAAGTTTACATTATAGCACCCCCTGATTGTCACACACAAGACCTTCTAGCATAGTTTTTCTAAGAGATTATAATGCTAAGAAAAATACAAATGGTAAAAATTTTAAGCTTTGTTTGAGCAGGTGAAATTGTTAGAGATGCATATTTATAGGAGGTGAAGCACCAAGATATTTCAATCATCACAAGCCCCTTTAATTAAATTGGGAAAAGGCAGGTACAATACGTTGAAATCTTGGGGGTTTCTATTTGCAATAAAGGCGAGTAAAAAGTAGAAAATTTGCAAAACAGTCCATATGAAGGAAATGTGAAAACAATTGATTACTACATTAGGCTCTTCGGTGGATAAAGCATAGTAGGTAGAAGAAACTATTCTTTGCAAGACTTGGGATGAAAAGCTTAATGCTCTACAAACTTCCTTTCTTATTAGAGAAATTGAGGCAGATGCGATCAAGCATGTGCTATTTTCCTTTAATGACATGAAGGCTCTAGGTCCAGATGGGTTTAATTCTTATTTCTTCAAAAGGGCTTGGCCAGTCATAGGTAGTGAGGTGCCCATATCTGTCCAACAATTCTTTTAAAGGGGTAGTCTCTTGAGGGAAATAAACTCCACAATTATAGCTCTGGTTCCCAAAGTTCCTAACCCCTTATCTATGGGAGACTTCAAACCCATTTCTTGTTGCAATGTTCTTTACAAGGTTATTTCCAAAATCTTGGCCAACAGGGTCAAGCTTGTGCTACATGATTTGACCAATTCAAATCAGGTTGCCTTTATTCCGGGGATGAAGATTAGGGATAACATATTGCTTACCCAAGAGTTAGTTAAGGATTACCACAAAAATAGTGGTTCCCAAAGATGTATTGCTAAGGTTGATATTATGAATGCTTATGATACCATTGACTGGGAATTTCTTATGGATGCTTTGGTTGATGCATTTTTCCAAAATTCTAGGGGGCTTAGACAAGGAGATCTTCTCTCTCCTCACCTTTTTTTGTGATGGCCATGGAGGTTCTTAATGCCATCATCTAACCCCTCTTTCAAATACCACTGGAGATGCAAAAACTGAAAATCACTCACTGGGTCTTTGCTGATGATCTTTTGCTCCTCAGTCATGGGGTTGCTAACTTGATGGGTATTCTAAGCTAACCCCTCTAAGAGTTGCTTATTCATGGCAGTACCCGAGGAGGAAACTGGCTCAATCTTTGGTAGAATAGGTTTCCTAGAGGGTTCTATTCCCTTCAAATACATGGGGATCCTTTTGGTAACTTCTACACTTAAGTCATCATATTGCAGCCCCCTAATTGAGAAGATTGAGTCCAAGGTGAGGAGTTGGACCAACGAACTCCTGTCCTTTGCTAGGAGGTTGCAACTTACTAACACTGTTGTTCAGTATAGTTACTTTCTGGGCCTCCAATTTGAGTATTCCTCAGCAAGTAATGGACAAGGTGGAGAGCATCATGAGATCTTTTCTTTGGAGTGGGAATGTACTTAAAACCACTCATGCTAAGGTAGCTTGGGAGGAAGTATGTAAGCCTAAAAAAAAGAGTTATAGGTATAAGAAGATTAAGGGATTGCAATTCTGCTTATATGACTAAGCATCTATGGCTCTTGTTCACTGATAAAGAGATCCTTAGGGCTAGATGGATCCATGCATACCACCTTAGGGGGAGAAGTTTATGGAGGTCAGACCACCCCAAAATGCTTCTAGAATTGGCTTAACATATTGAAACTTAAAAGACTCCATTAGACCCCTTATACTCCATACCATTGGAAATGGGGAGAACATCTACCTTTGGTACGACTCTTGGCACCCTCATGATCTTTTGTTTGGAAGGTGGAGAAGTGAGGGGCAACATACATGAATCAAACTTGCCAAAAGAAGCAAAAGTTAGTTTCATTGTTCAAGACAACCAATGGCAATGGCCTCAATCTACCTCCCTAGAGAGCTTATGGAGACTGCTTGTTCAATGCCCACTTATGTCCTAAACGTGTTAAGGGAAGATGTTTTCAAATAGTCTCCCACCCCCAACGGCCTCTTCTCATCTGCCTCTGCCTTGAACCATTTGAGATCTCAAACCCCAATTGCCCCATGGCACCAACTGGTCTAGTTCAGTCAAGCCATCCTCGGGATGAAATCATGCTCTAGTTGGCTATTTAGAATTAGGCTCAGCACAAAGGACAGGACACAAATGTTTGCTCCTCAACTGGAAACTGACTGCACCCTCTGCAGGCTATTCAATGATTCCCACATTCACCTTTTCTTTGGATGCCGGTACTCCCACTACATTTGGTCCCACTACCTGGTAGCAAGTTTTGGTCTTTACAACTGGTAAATGGAAGGTAAGTCCGTGCCTAGAGTACTCCAGAAGCTCAGTCTTCAGGTGACTGTTTATTATATAGAGGAACTCCAGGTTACATTCCAATAAAACTAGGGACTACAAAGTTTTGTTGCATACCATTCTCTAGACCATACGATACAAGGTTGTATCCTATGAAGCAGGGATATTTCATCAAGGTCGACATATCTGTATTAGATACCGTATCTAATACGATGCTCGTCGGATACGTATTGGATACACACCAAACATATCCAAAAATAAATAAATATATATGGATACTTCTATATGCATAGAAGTATATGTAATTTTTAATTATAATCTTTACCCATTTCTTTCGTTTTTTCACATACAATGCAATACATGAACAATAATCCATATGACTTTGAAGACACATGAATGTTTTCCAAATATTATTTACTATCACATGTTCAAAAAGTAAAAATGAGTTGATTACACTACAATCTTAGCAACAAATACTTGTAAGCAAACAATCTAGTTAAATGTTGATTCTTATTTCTTTAATTAATTATGTTCACTTTGTAGATGTACTATAATGAGATAATAGAAGGCTTTTTGAAATTTTTTTTTTTTTTGTTAAAGTTGTTTATTATTGTTAAAGAATCCTTAAAAATTATAGCTATCAAGTCATTACATAATAGTATAAATATAAGATATATAATTTTGTAGACGTATTCTAGCCGTATCCGTATCCTATGTTTTAGGGTTTTGTTGTATTGCTGTATCCGTATCGTATCATTCTCGTATCTCGTATTCGTATTTGTGCTTCCTAGGTTGTATCTCTCAAGTTCAAGAATTCAACCAGGAACCAAAGACTAGTCCAAGTCTGGCAACTCCCAAGCTCATTCCTTGCATGATGTAATTGTTGATCCTCTTTTGATCTAGTAACCTTGATGTAATGGTTATTCTGTTTGGGATACTTAGAATATTCTTTTGCATCCCTTACAAAATTGATCTTTTTTTTTGTTTATACAACGGGCTCTCCCATAGGTGTGTCTGCTTGTTTTCTTTGGATGTTACCGATCATGTGCATCTTGTTGTTACAGAAATGAAACCAATTTACAAATGGAGGCTTTACCTAAACCCAATCACACTTTATAGAGGTGTTGAGAAAATTTAATTATTTTGATTGTAAGTCTAGTCAAACACTTTTAAATCCGAACAGTAAACTAGTACCTAATGAATGAGCACCAATAAATCAAGAAGGGTATGCAAAGATTATTGGAAGTCTAATGTATGCTATGAATAATGCAAGTTTTGATATTGCTTGTGCTATTGGAATGTTGAGTAGATTTACTGATAACATTAGAATTGAACATTGGAAAGAACTGAGCAGAGTTTTCGAATACTTCAAATACACAATGTATTATGGAGTAATCATTGCACAAGTTTTGTTTTTGAATGTTATAATGATGTTAAATGGGCTTTTGATAGAACAAACTTAAATCAACTAGTGGTCGGTTATTCATCTTAGGTGGTGCTATTGTAGCTTGGTATTCTAAGTGAAAACTTTGATCAAATAAAGAATAGTGAAAGGGGAAATAAAATATTATTATTGCTAAATAAGTCTGTAATCCTTCTTTATCTAGAATACACAATGTAGACCCTTATATAGTAGAGCAACAAAACAATATAAAATGCCTAAATTACCTAGAATATAAATACTCTAACACCCCGCCTCAAACTCATGATGTGGTAACATCAAACATCAAGAGTTTGCTAAGAAGAAAACGGAAGCGCGCGATGATGTGAGATTTCGTAAAGAAATCTGTTAACTGCATAGTAGAAGGAAGAAATGGGAGAGATATCGTGCCCAACTGAAGATAGTGGCGCACAAAGTGACCATCAATCTCAATATATTTTGTGCGCTCATGAAACACCGAGTTGTGGGCAATCTGAATGGCACTGGTGTTATCACAAAACATAGGAGTAGGAGTAGACAAGGAAATGCCAAGATCAGCAAGTAGCCAACGCAACCAAACTATCTCTGCTGTTGTGAAGGCCATAGCATGATGCTCAGTTTCAGCAAATGATCGAGCCACAACAGGTTGTTTCTTACTTTTCCACGAAATAAGAGAATCACCAAGGAAAAGACAGAAACCAGTAGTGGACTTGCGATCCATAGAGTTACCAGCCTAGTCCGCATCAGAGCAAGCATGAAGTTCCAGAGACGATGAGGAAGAAAATAATAAACTCAACAAAACTCCAAGTGTATGTTCAACAAATTAAGACCCAAATAGCAATGAGAGGTCCAACAGAAAATCAAAGCCCAACAAAAATCACCAACAACAATGCCAAACAAGACAAAGCCCAACAAAAAAAAGAAGAAAAATCAAACCAGCAGCCCAACAGATAGAAGCCCAAATTAGCACCAACCCAAATCAACAAACCCAAAGGATTGGGGTTGCCCAACAAAAATCACTAGCAACAATATCCAACAAAACAAAGCCCAACAAAGAAAGGAAGAAAAGTCAAACTAACAGCTCAATAGAGAGAAGTCCAAATCAGCACCAGCCCAAATCAACAAACCCAAAGGATTGGGGTTGCCCAGCAAAAACCACCTGCAACAATGTCCAAATCAAATAGCCGAAAGCCCAATAGTCCAAAATAGGTGCAAACTTCAAAGTTCTATTCTCAAACTCAAAACAAGAGTCAAAGAGAATACCAGCGAAGCCAAGAGCAGAGACTAGAACCAAAAGAAGCAGCCAACGCCAAACAATCCAAAGTTCGCTACAAATCAACTCAACAATTTTGCAAATCAAATATCCATAACAAATTGAGATTTCTTACACAACAATACAACAAAAATGGCACTAAAAATCAAGTTCAGTACTGTTCACCGAGTGAATAGTATTTTCGACACTGTTCACATCCCTTAGAACCACAAAAAGTCAGTAACCCACCAATCACTAGCCATCAAATCACATTACCCAGCACCAAGAACCTTTAGTCGCACTACTAAGACTTGATATGAAGTAAAGAAGTCGAAGAAATGAGCAAAAAAATAAATCACCATAGATGATGTCAGCCCTAATCCAAAAATATATTCTTTCTCCACCTAAATTATTGTAGTGCTACAATATATTTTGGATCGAAATCATGCTTTGATACCATGAAAACTTTGATCAAATAAAGAAGAGCGAAAGGAGAAAGAAAATATTATTATTGCTAAACAAGTCTGTAATCCTTCTTTACCTAGAATACACAATGTAGGCCCTTATATAGTAGGGCAACAAAACAATGTAAAATGCCTAAACTACCTAGAATATAAATACTCTAACACTAAGAAACACTCTTGTATTGAGTTATCATCAATGGAATTTGAATATGTTACAGTGTCATTAGCTAGTATAAATATTATATAGATGGAGAATACCATTAGTCATTCTTTTTATTGATATTTAAAGGACTAGTTAATTTGTATTGTGATTATCAAATAGTGATTCACAATACTAAGAATAAGAGAATATCAAGTAATAATAAGCATATTGGCGTGAAATATAATCATATTCGAATGCTTATAAAAAAAAGGTTAAGTTACACTTGAATACTTTACCTACTGATCAAATAAGAGTAGATTCATTAACCAAACAACCATGTGGTGAAAAGATTAGTAAAACAATGGCAGGTATGGGACTATACAGGTTGAATAGAGATAGTCTTGACTGAGTTTAGTAAAACAATGGTAGGTATGGGACTATACAGGTTGAATAGAGATAGTCTTGACTGTAGTCTACTCTAACAAGTTACTGGCAACATGATAAAGTATTATTCAGGAAATGTTAGTGCGAGGTTATATAGTATATTGCATATTTTAAGAATAGTGAGGGTTAAAGTCACATATATGGTTAATGCAATGCTTATTCCATAGGAAAAAGGTTGAATTTTGTCCGTAACGAAATTCATAACTTTGTGTAGGGTAATAGAGCAGTTTGGTGTGCCCTAGATGAGTATGCTTTTGCAAGTATGGTGGTGAAGGCCACTTCCTACGGATTTCCTATAAAACCTTAGGGTACTTGTTAAGCGGGATTAGCCCATGGCCCTTTAACGCGTGCCTTAAGTGACGTGAACTTTGTGTGTAATACGAGCATATTGCTTGAATTTTAGATGCTTCAAGATGAAGACCTAGTTCTCTTGATCATTTATAGCTCATAGTTTCATGACCTTGTGTTCAAGGCTCGTCTAATTGGAGGACATGCATCATATTGTACCCAAAGTTTTCTTCATTATATCATTTTTAGTAAAAATAGTTGAGGGATTGTTGTATGTAATGGTATGTTATTTACTAACAATGTAAGTATTAGTATAACAATAACAATATATATATATATAGAAGTAATTTTCTCATCTCTTCAGGATTTATCTGGTAATTATTTAAGAAGGCATTTATCTATACCTTAAAATTATTCTCCTTATATGGAGATAATATTAAAGTTTGGGGAATAGTTAAAGAGAGATTTGTCTCTAGAACCATAGTGATTGACTAATGGTTCATTATTGTCACTTTTATTTGACGATTCTTCATCACTTTTATGTGATATAACTTTTTGATTATTAACAGCTTTAAGGGGTAACTTACTAAAAGGTGCTAAGGATGGATAATATGTATTTTTATATGCATTAAAATAATTATCATCTTTATATGGATCAAAATAATATGCACTTTTATATGCATAGTAAGCAGTTTTATATTCATCAGAATAATATGCTCTTTTATATGCATAGACTTGGGTTCTTATCATTATTCCTTTAAGTTTTGTTAACATCTGAAAATAGAATTCTTATGGAGTAAGATTTTCCATCAACTGTTTATAACGTCAGTTATAATACCTATCATTAATTTCAAGTATAAGACGAAATTTAGGAAAATCTTTAATAGCTCGAGCAATTCTTAACAGAAAAATAGAAATATTATCTGTTAATTGCTCTTCCATGGCATTGCAGTAGAGACACCAAAGTGACACCTTGCAACAATTATGTTGCCTTGTAGAAGCAAAACTAAAAATATCTTCACCTGCATGATCACAAATACAGTCAAGAAGTTCTGGAGATTTGGTAATGGGACCAAGTGAAAATGAATCTTGGCTAGGATTCATTTCAGGAACTTCTTGTTCTCCTGCAAGAGTGTTACTCCAAAAAGAGTTAGGGATAAGTGAATCAAAATAATTCTTTTTATAAATCAAATTTTCTTTTATTTGATTTATCAACTTTATTTGTGGTGGAGTTATAAATTCAAATAATATTTGTTGACCATTTATGGTAGTCAAAATTTCTTTAAAATCTATTCTTTCTATGGGTTCAATCATAGATAAGAATGGTGTTTCCAAAATTACTAATTGATTTAAATTATCAATAAGCATAAAGGTGATAGGAATACAAATTCCTTCATTTTTTTTTTCTAAAGGTAAAATGTATTAATAAAAAACCAGATATACATAGGGTAATCACCCACAAAATGTACAATGAAGTCACGTAGGATTCAAAGACGAACAACAAAAAAAAAAAAACCAAAAAAGCCACAGCTCAAAACAAAATTCTGTAAGAGATGCCCTGAGTAAAGAGTATCTCCCACAGAATTTTGACAAGAAAACATTGGTATACAAACAGAGCATGAAACCAATTCATCCAACTCGATCAATAAAATCGAACCAGGACCAATTCCGCCCCAAAAACTCCACTGATATGCAAGATCAAGTGAATCCATAGCAAGCCATTTTCAGTAGCAAAAATCAGCCCCAGCAGAACACTCCAAAGCAAGAAAAAGGGATCAGCATCAACAAACAAGAAGCAAAATCAGCACCAGCAAAGCAGCCCAACACAACACAATGCTCACTAACATTATAAATAACATGTAAATGTCGGCCTTGCTTCTTGCGGTCTGATGGTGGAAATAAATTGACTTGAAGCAAGATGCTCCCCAATGATGCTCCTTATTAGAATCCAGACCCAAGGAAATAGACATTCCATCCTGTACATTCTTGCCGCTTTGAAAACGGAGTAATACGATTCCCGTGAGGCCTACAAGTCCTGTGTAGAGATGCAAGAAAGGAGGAAGAAGAGCTAATGCTGGCAATCCATCAAACCCTAAAAGTGAACAAGCTGCCTATTTACATCACATAGCTTGAACTTGAGGGAAGCAATTTTGCTTCTAATGGCCATTTGAACAGCTTTGGAGACATAATTAGAATCCCTGAAGAGATTCCTGAATCTTCTGTTGTTTCTCTCCATCCATAAATGATAAATAGTGGCCGCAAGGCTCAATCTAAGAAGAACCTTTAGCATTGATTTTCCAATCCAATTAGAAGCAGCCCATTCAATCAGCACGTTCCAGGGTCTAGGTTGAAGAGATACCTGATATGGCCAAAATAGAATTCCAAATCCCAATTGAGAAGGAGCAGTCAAAGAAGAGGTGATAGTGGGATTCATCAGCCTCTCTACAGAGGATGCATTCAGTTCCAAGATGAGCTGCGTAGGATTGCATTCTATCAAGGGTGTTAAGCTTGCATCCTTCATTACATATGTAAATATTAGAAAGTTTAAAGTTTATATTTGAACCATCAACAGTACTAACTGACTGAGTAGTTTTTTCAAAATATTTTGTGAGAATTAATCCTATTTTTATGCAATTCATATCTGCTCCGCTATCAATTAAATCAATTGTTTCAACAGTAAATTCAGAATTTATTACTAGTATAATTTTAACATACCATTTCTGGTAGGTTATCTTTTCTAATATATTTAAATATTCAATATCAGAGGGGTTAGATACTTTTATGTCATCTTCCTTGATTGACATTTTTTTTAAAGCCAATAATCTTTGTTTTATGACCTTTATGTCTATTTTATATAATGGATTTCTCCTTTTAAATCTTGTATCGTAGTGGGAGAAATTTCATTTATGTGGGAATTATCAACCATAATTTTTGTCCTATTAAGGACTTCTTTTAGTGAATAAGGCTGAGACATTAATGGTCTCTTTTCTTCTGGATTTATCTGTAAATATTGTTCAATAGTTTTTCTTTTATAATCTGGATCTTGAATTTTATCAATAAGATCAATGATTAATGTTTGTGATTTAATCAAAATATTTATACTTAATCTATTCATTGCTTTAATAGCATTATAATAATATGTGGAGGCAACATGCTCAATTTTGTCACACTTAAAGCATTTGATAGTCCTTTTGTCTTTTACTTTATATAATTTAGAGGACTTGGTAGGATCACCTTTTTTATAGCCTTTATAGCATTTGTTCCTATCTTGAATTTTTTTATGGAAAGATTTGTCCGAATAGTCTTTTGGAGATTCATTAGTTAAAACTTTATCTTGTAGGCTGTCATCAAATAATGCATTAATTTCAGGTTTAGGTGGTTCTACAATTATTGGTTGAGAAATATTTTTTAATTTTTTCTTGAATTCATTTATAAACTCGATTTCTTCTATATCTGGGAATAAATTTTTAATTTCATTTAATTGAGTTATATTTGATGGAGCATAATAGGTTAAAAATCAAGTAACAAAAGGAATTATAATTTTTTCCCTTTTTATATAAAGGTAAAACATTTATTTATAATTCTTAAGCTCTTCTTGACTCATGGTTTTAAAATACCAATCTCTAAATTCTTTATATTTAGGAAGATTAAATTTTGCATTAATTTCTTTTCTATTAACAACAAATTCTTTTTGGTGTAAATCCATAAAGACTATAGTTGGGATTCGATTTCGGATGGAGTTGGATCAATATCTTTTTCTAGAGGAGATTCATTAAAAGTTTCTTTATCTTTTCTATAAATTTCATGTGGAATTTGATTACGAGAGATTTTTATACCTTCAATTATGGGTTCTTTATGTCTTCTTCGATTTGAGACCGAAGAAGTAGATCTTATAATAGGAGTATAATAACCTGATGAAATTTCTGATTTATCAGAAAGTTTGAAAGAATTTCTAGAGTTTGTTCTATTAAATTTTATCATAATATCACCCTGAGATGATTGAGCAATTTGAGGTATATCTTTATTTATTTCGGGTTTCTTAGGAACCACAGATTCCAATTGTTAGGTTTCTGAAAACTGGATTTCTGACCATTTAATAGTCTTAGGGACTTCAATTTTATTCTTAATCGCATTTGTTTCAATTAAAATTGTTTGACCTTTAATATTATGAAGTTTAGCTTCAGGACATAGAGTATTTATAACTTTATAATATACTCTATAAGTAAAAATCATTATATTGGTTCCATCTTTATAATTATAACCATAAGTTTTAATATTACATGTTAAAACATCCAAAATATTCTTATCAGAGAGATTTGGAAAATAGTTAAAATAAACTGGACCAGTACTTAATTTGGACTACATAACATCCATTAAAGATTGATCAAAATCAAGACATCTAGCATCTCTTAATGCTAACATAAAAGAGACATTTAATCCTTTCAGAGTTAATGGTTTTAAAGCAGCTTGAACTAATCTAATATGCAAAAATTTATAATTTTCTTGAGCCTTTAAGACTTCTCTTTCAGTTAACAGTTGTAAAATATCTCCATTTTGATCAAAATGAATAGTCTTTTCAATCGTTTTAATTATTAAACTTGATTTAAAATCAAAAGTACCAATATTATAGATTTTCTTAGTAGGGTACTGGGGTATATCCTAATTCTGCAATTTATTTTCAATATCAGAGAATGCTGTTTCTTCTATATTTTTAACATAGTCATTTTTATGATTATTCTTAAATTTAAATAGACTTAGCGCCATAGTTGTATCTCAAAGGTTGTTCTGTTGACTTATATGTTTCACTATTACCTTCTTCTAGTCGCTATTGTAATTTGTCTTTTAATTCTACTACAATATTACTACCATAACTATTCTTACCTTAATTCTGCTATAGTGACATTCCCACCATCCTACTCTTGTTGTCAACGCTTTAAAGGGAACCAAAGACAGCCTAAACTCTTATCACAAAACGGCCTAACATCCTATATGCGACTTTGGTGCAGACCCATAGGAAGCTCAAAGAACATCATTATAACAAAATTAATCTAACAATTTCATAGTAACAGTAGTCTAACAGAATTAAATCACAATTATATAAGCAACAAAAATTAGTCATAGATCGGCATATAAATCAATAAAATATATTTAAGCTACCATACTACTTGGCTCTGATACCAAACTAGGGGGAGGATCGATCTACGCAGCAAAATATCAAGGAAAATTTTTATTTAATACAAAATATGTACAAGAGTTTACTTACAGAGGTGGTGTAGAAGGTAAAAGATTGAGGTATTTCAGAGAGGGTGCAAGAGGGGAAAGAAGGAAGTGGTGTTGAGGTGTGTAGAGATGCGGTCAAGATGCGGTGCTCTACAGGTCGGGCCTGCATCTCTTTATATAGAGCCGGACATGAAATTCGGATTTCAAACTAACCTATATTATTCACAACTTTATATTGTTCACAACTTTATTAATTTACATTGACATCATTATATACGTCAGAACTACTATATATTACTATACATTTTTTACTATTCACAGTTTTTATAGTGACTTCATAACGCTCGTCACTTCTTCCGCGTCGGTTTTATCCGAAAACTCAGCTTTATCTGATCATTTCCTGTAAAGCAAATTATACAGCATATTGTCGCTGTCATCATGAAGATTTATCTCCATATTATCATTTATCAAATCTTCATTAATAGAGATGTCACCTTTAATTACTTCATTACTGGAATAATTATCTCACTGACTCTAAATGTCAGATTATTGAAAAATGTCTTAAAGACATGGGAAAAGAGGGAGAAGAACCTTCCACCTCAAACTCTATTGTTCCCATTACCAGTATAAATACTGGATTTAATCCTGTTGAAGTTCTTAAAGAATAAATTAAAAAAGAAAAACCTCATTTAAATACTGAGCAGTAGTTTTGGAGGAATGGTGTCTTCAGGTTATGTCTACCTTTGGAATGGGCAAAACCGAGAAGATGAATCATGCTAAAACTCCAACTGTTGTCATAAAAGACAAGGGAAAGATAAAGTTCAGGAGGAAGATAGGAAAATCTCTACTCTTATTGACTCTGATGACGAATTTATGGATTTCCAGGGATATACCCCTCTTAAAGGTGACATCTCTATTAATGAAGATTTGATAAATGATGATATGGATATAAATCTTCATGATGACAGCGGCAATATGCTGTATAATTTGTTTTACAGGAAATAATCAGATAAAACTGAATTTTTGGATAAAGTCGATGTGGAAGAAGTGACGCACGCTATGACGACACTATAAAAGCTGTGAATAGTAAAAAGTGTATAGTAATATACGATAGTGCTGACTTATGTAATGACGTCAATGTAAATTATTAAAGTTGTGAACAGTATAAAGTTGTGAATAGTATAGGTTAGTTTGAAATTCGGATTTTATGTCCGGTTGTTTATAAAGAGTTGCAGGCCTGACCTGTGGAGCACTGCATCTCTACACACCTCAACACCACTTCCTTCCTTCCCCTCTTGTACCCTCTTTGAACCCTTCTCTCTTGTATAAATACCTTCATTTTCCACCTTCCACACCACCTTTGTAAGTAAACTCTTGTACATATTTTGTATTAAATAAAAACTTAGATGTCATCTTTAAGAGGGGTATATCCATGGGAATCCTTTATAATAATAACATGTGGAGGCAACATGTCTAATTTTGCCACACTTAAAGCATTTGATAGTCATTTTGTCTTTTACTTTAAATAATTTAGAGGTTATATATATACACATAATACTTTAACATTGGGGATTGGTGGGAGAGTGAAACTTTTGCCCACCCCTTTCAAAACTAAGTGAACTTTGGTGGGTGAATTTAACAAAATTGGATTGAATCTCAAATGGAGCCTTGGGTTCATTTTGGATTCAAGACTTCTCTTGCAAATAATATGAGACTTCTGATTTCTATGTCAAGGTGTCCAGGTATTCCTCTCGAGAGTAGCCTCATATAATGAGAATTATAATTTTACTATATATAGAGAGGAAAAAACAACGGTTAAGGGGTTAACGAGTTGAGAATAACTGTTTCAACGATTGGTCCTAATTCAAAATTTAGCTTAAATGTTTAAATTACATTAACCATTGAAATGCCTATTGGGGATTTCTCCAACGGCTACTAATTGAAGGGTTTCAACCGTTCTGAGTTGGCACCTTTTGCTATGGAAATGAAGAGATATAACTCTCCATGAAGTGGTGCATAGAACTCTAGAAATAGGGTTCAAATGCATAGCCAAATTTACCAATTCTATTGCACCCCTCTTCTTATCTTGTTCTTCTTGTGAACATTTATGTTTTCTGATTTTTTGCATTTGAGCTGAGTTCTAGTCTTAAAGCTACCAGAAGTGCAGTCTTAGAGAGTCTTGAAAAGTTTTTTTTTGGGAAAAGTGACGGCCTTGAAAGTTAGGCACAACCTGGGAGTAGATTTCCAAGAGTTCATATATATATAATGAAAAAATTACTATCTAGCATTTGATGTGTCTTGTCTTGTCTAATAAACATATCTTCAGTTAGTTTCTTCACTGTTTTTGTACTTGGAATTTTATACTACCAATTTTTCATGCAACAGCTTAAGCAACAATTTTTCAAATGTTTTCATTGGAAGAACATGGGGTTTGGATGATAGATTTTGGGTATGCAAAGGATTAGTCATGATATGATGGTTGTGAAGTTATGGTTGTAACTAGAGAAGTGTGTTGAACGTGTGCTTGTATCATTTCACATGAAAGATGCTAGAAATATTAGCATGCTACAAGCTCATCGCGTGACGTTTAGTAATAGCTTATGCACCTAGACCAAAGTAGAAAATGGAAAGATGACATCTATTCCTTCTTCCTTGGGTTTAGGTATGCTAATACAACACAGGAATGTTGGTGTTGAATAACCATCTATCTTAAAAATTTAAGTTGTTGGAGAGGGTATAACTTAAGTATTTATACTTCAATATGTTCCCTCACATGCAAGCTAGATTTTGGGTCGGAAAGATGACATCTATTCCTTCTTCCTTGGGTTTAGGTATGCTAATACAACACAGGAATGTTGGTGTTGAATAACCATCTATCCTAAAAATTTAAGCTGTTGGAGAGGGTATAACTTAAGTATTTATACTTCAATATGTCCCCTCACATGCAAGCTAGATTTTGGGTCTAGCACGTAAAATTCTTTTTAATAATTAAGGTGGCAACAAGATTCGAATACATGACTCCCTGCTCTGATACTATGTTAAACAACCATCTATTCCAACAGTATAAATAATTAGAGAGGTTGTAACTTAAGTATTTATACTTCTACAATTGAGAAGTTGTGGAATGGATCTTTACATATTTGAATACCTTTTTCAATTCGTGCTTTAGTTTTACAAACACAAAACCAGTGTTTGAAGTCCAAAATGATACTTATATGACAAGTAGCCTCGATGGTAGGAAGACTTTTTGATATTTGTTCACTTTTGAAAGGAGATCTATTTCCTGGTAGTCAAAATTGCCAAATTGTGTCCCTTTATCTATTATTAAGGTGAAATATATGTTCGGCCTACTTCCAGTGAACTGTGACCATGCCTTGGGAAATAATGTTTAAATGACTCCACATGGCTGTCTCGAAAGTGAACTTGAAGTGATTCGTATTGTGGCACATTGATAGTGTGGATTTATATGCTTATTTAGGATTTGAGCATACTATATTGCATTTTGATGTGTTGAGAAACTCATATTAGTTGTCTTGTATAAAAGTTTAAGCCTTTGGATGCATATCTATATTTCCATGCTTCATTATACATTTGTCTTGGTAATATATGTAGGAGTAGCTCTCGTGGTGGATGTTTTTTTGCGGTTGAAAGAAAAAAAAAGGAATTAATAGTAAACTAAAAATCTAGCGAGAGGCTTTAAAAACAAAAGGATTTAAGTATGACTAAAATTGAATATGTGGAATATAACTTTGGTTAAAAGATGAATTCGACATGAAAATTTATAAAAATTGAAAATCAACAGTTATCAAAGAGTGAATATGTTCAATATTTATGATTAATTATCCATAAGGAGTGTAAGATTACTGATGATATTACTCATAGAATTAAAGCATGATGTACTAAATGGAAGAATGCATTTGGAGTATTGTGTAATAAACCCATACCTCTTAAACTAAGAGAAATGTCCTACAGAACATCATAACACCCGCTATGTTTTACAGTTGAGTGTTGGATAACTAAAAAATAACATTAACAATTGGATGGGGCGAAAATGAGAATGTCATAATGGATGCATGTTAAATGTAGGAAGAATAACGTTATAAATGAGAATATTCGTAAAAAATAGAGATAACACATATATGAGATAAATTAAGGAGAATTAATTTAGGTGGTTTGGACAAGTTTATAGGCGAATTACTACGACAAGGAAGAAAGAGTAATATAGCTATTTAGTGGTAAGCAAAAGGGTAGAGGAATACCTAAATTAATTTTAAATGAAATAAAAAAGAAATATATGATAAGGTTTAACAAAAAATATGACCCTTAATAGAACAAAATGGCAAAATAAGATTCATGTAGTCGACCACAAAAATATCGAGATGAGGATTCTTTAAATTGAGTTGAATTGAGACATGCAGAAACCTATTAGTACTATGATAGCATGATATGAATTCTTTTGCACATTAATTTAGGTTAGATCCTAGTCCATTGTACCTCATCCTTCTTTAGGTTAAAAGCAAGTGGGAAAAAGCTTAATCCCATTATTTATTGTGAAGGTGTTCTATTTGTTAGGATGCTTATTCTTCTTCATGCTATTGTGCATGTCATTATAAGCTTTAATGTAATTGTAAATAATTTGAATTTTTCTCGTAAAATTTTATTTTGTTGGCAAGAAATTGCAAAGAAACAGATTACAAATTCCATGGTTAGATGTCAAATAAAAAGTAAACACTTAATTGAAAAAATCACGAACCAAAATCCAGGGCATGATAGTATTGTTACACCAATTCATTATAGTTGCAAATAAAGATGCATCAGTTTCATGTGTTTTCTAGATTGTCTTAGAATCTTTCGGTTGTAAAGTACAATTGACACTTTAAATCTTAAATTTATGTTTCAATTATAGGAAACTTCGATTTTATAACCGAGCAATGGAGGGATTTGGTCATGTCTGATTTTATGGATACCAGTTTTAATTGCATAGCAACCCGTTTTTCATCCAACAATTCTTTGCCTTGCTTGTGGTTGTTATTCTGAGGTCGTCATTTGCTTAAAATAATTATGTAGATTTAGTTTTTGTAATGTTTGGTTTGGAGGTAAAAAAGAAAACGTACTCATTGCATTTATGTTGTGTTCAAACTTCTTTAGCATGCCAGGGACCATAGAGAGATATCAGAGACATACAAAAGAGGTTCAAAATGACAGCACTACTATGGAACACAGCATGCTGGTTATGCATCTCTCTCTCTCTCTCACACACACACACAGATAAATGTATATTTATACCATTTGATAATATGGGTTTTTCTCCTGTGTATTGTGGTAAATATGTTTCATATAGGAACCTAAAAGTATGTTGGGATGAATTAAAGATTGAGTTGCAAAAGTGAAACTCTAAACAGAAGAAAATGAAAATTGTCCAACGAATTTCTCAGAATGTACTGCTTCTCGCCTCATAGTTTACAAATGGAAGTATAGGACTCTTTGTATAGGTATTTACATGCAAATAACGCCTTTTGATAAGACATATGAACAAGACCTTTGACGAAATATACTGTTTTCTGAATTATATGAAGACAGTAAGCAGACAAATATTCCCCATGTACTTGATTTTCTTTGACTGGTAAATGTCATTGTAGAAGCATTCAAGTCATATATGCCTGTGATTCAATAAAGCATTTCTCCATCTCATGACAAACATAGAAATGTTTGTAATTTACTTGGCAGCATTTGCAATAGTTTGCACTAGTGCCAATGGTTTCACTCATTGTAATTTCTTTGAAATGACAGCATTTGAAGCATGATACGGCAAACATGGCAAAAAAGATTGAGCTTCTTGAAGTTTCAAAGAGGTTGGAACGCATTGTATCTTAATATTTCATGTTATATCATGTGTGAGTTCATATCTATTTCTGAACATTGAATTTGGAATGCTAATAGAAAACTCTTGGGAGAAGGTTTGGGATCATGCACTATTGAAGAACTACAACAGATAGAAAAACAATTGGAGGGGAGTGTAAGCAGCATTCGAGCACGAAAGGTCTACTTATGAGAATCAAATGAATTGGTTTCCTGAGATTCATAATTTAACATTCTTAACACATTCAGCTTTTTTATACTTCAGATGCAGGTCTTTAAGGAACGGATCGAGCAACTTAAACAAAAGGTTAAATAAAAAAAAATATTGATTAATTTCAGGCTTCAATAATACTTTGAACTATTTGAGTGCTGAGAAATTGGAAAGAGAAAAAGGGATTGAAATTTTTTTTTCCGGCAAGGATTGAAACTTGACAGCTTGGAATTGAACTTTTGGCTGTCAGATCCCATGTTCTGGTTTCTCTATAATTTCTCAGCAAGCAAAGGTGGAACTTGTGTGCATATGTATATATATAAAATTACCTGTCAAATTTATAAATGTTTGTAATTGAGGGACTGCTTTACTAATTTTGCTAATGTCATTTTTGTTTATCTTACCAAATCAGGAGAAAGATTTAGAAGCTGAAAATGCAATGCTATGCCAGAAGGTGAAAACTCGTATTGCTTTTACCATTTTCTTGGCTTATCTGTTGTGTTCCCATCATCAATTTCGACCATTAGGAAAATTTATATTTATACATTTTCCGGTTTGTTTATTTTATTCTTAATATTTGGTAACCCAAGTTTCAACAACTTAAAACGTTTTTGAAATATGATGCATCAATCTGCAGCTTGAAATTGTTTATGATAAATAAACAGTTCTCTTGGCCAGGAAGTTTTATGTAAATGTTTTTGTGTGCATGTATAAGCTCATATACAACCTTGGAACTGAACAGTACTCTATATGCATTTTTGAACTTGTTGTAGCTACTGTGGTAGATTTCCTTACTGCCTTCAATAGATTTTGCATAACATTGAGTATGTATATGTTTTCTCAGTGTGGACTACAACCTCAGCAAGGATCAAATGAAGAGGGAGGAAATTTACCCTCCCCAGAAAATAGTGACAAGTCAGATGTGGAGACTGAACTATTCATTGGACCACCGGAAAGCAGAATGAAGCGCGCTCTGCAGAAGTGACAATCCATGCCAAACCTCACAAATCTACCAGATATGTACTATAAGTTATGATAATTTCTTTGTCAATTGTCAAATAGTCTACCCCATCAGATTTTTTTGCACTTGCAAAAGCAATAATACCAGTAACAGTATGGTGAGTGCATTGTTTTTTCTTTCATTGAAACTAAAACCGATATGATGATGGAAAGACAGCTTAAATAGCTTATCCTACTGTATATTCTGTATATTGAAAATGCTTCAATCCAGTATCTATTTTCTTTGACTCCAGTGATGGAGGCTTAAGGGCTATGTAAATGCAGTAAATACATCCTTTACCCTTGAACTTTAATAGCATGTGATGGATTTGAGGGATAGAAACTTCTTGTAGTATTTACTTTGTTATCATGATGCTTTCTGGAATTAGGCAGCATCCATATAGTAACAGTAACACTGCCTGTGCTATCACATAGGCACTGATTGCCAACCCCAATATTTTCATGGTGGAACTAATTTCTCTCTCCCTTTCTAGATTTGAAAAAGCTTTACCTCATCACTCTCATTTCACATGGGTTTACTCAAATTCACAACTTATCGTTTGTGCATATGAGCACTAGTCATTTCTCCATGCCCAATCGCTTGCTTGACGATCAAGTATGCTGCTTAAATGGGCAAACCATGCATATTGCTGGCACATTGAATTTTCCATCATTTGTTCTATGATCTAGCCGATGATAGGTAGGTGATTGAGAATTCTGGACTGGAGGTGATAAGGAATGATAGTAACTTTTCCCTTATTATGGGAATTCAATTCTTGATATTTAATGCAACAGTTTGAGGGAACAATACACAAGTTTCATAGCTTGGCAGGAGAACCAGAAATGTACCATACTGAAAAAAAATTGAGTATGTATCTCTGATTTTTCTCAAGCTGTGCCTTTGTTCAAAACTTCAAGAACAGCTTCTCTTGTGGGCAGCGCAGGAATAGCTCCTTTCTCGGTCACAGTGAGAGCTCCACAGCCATTTGCAAAAAAGAGAGCATCCTTCAATTTCTTTTCATCCTGAAGTGAGATATCGCAAATCAATTAATTACTTGGAGAGCCGTTTTTTCACATTATAATTCCATGCTATCTTTGCCATAATAAAGTTAAAAGTTTCTTGACCGAAACAATATGTAATGAAATGATAGTTAAAAGCAATGGATGAAAATTCTATACCTTATACAAATTTGGGTTCGAAGCTAAACTGTTCAGCAAGCTACCAACAAAAGCATCACCTGCGCCAGTGGTATCAACTGCCTGGACTTTAACACCGTGAACTCTGCCATGAAACTCCTGCAAAAAAATTTGTTTGCCAAACAAAGGTATAAGTGATCGCCTGCTCTACCGTGCGAAAAAATTTGAAAATGTCAAAAAACTATCAACAATTGACATAAAAAATGTCATTCATGACCACATGATCCAGTAGAGCACATAAATAATACTGATAAAACAAATAGAACCATTTCATCGGGTGTCAAACATTTTGGAAGCTAACCTTAGTGTAATATCTGCAGCCCTCTGGCCCTTCAGTAACAATCAGAAGCTTAAGGTTTGGGTGGTAAAGCTTATTTAAGACCACATTGTCATCGTAGGGATCATCACCTCCAGTGAGGAATGTGATTTCTTCCTCACTTATCTGCCATTTCCACGAAGACCCATAATAAATTTTAATTTTGGGAAGAAAAATAAAATAGTCCAATACTTATGATTTCACATATAATAAGTCAAAGCTGTACCTTAATAACATCAGCTTGGTCCCATATGCTTTTGATGCCCTTTCGGGCAGCTTCTTCTGAGGGCCAGAGAGGCAATCTTAGATTAGGGTCATAAGAGAGAATGCATCCTGATTTTTTAGCAATGTCCATTGCAGCAAGATGAGCTGACCTACATGGTTCCTCTATCAAACTGATTGAACCATAGTGAAAAATGCTTGCCTGCGTGAAGCATAGTTAGAGAAGAACACCCTTGATACATCAGTACCAAGCTTTCATCTGTAAACCTGTAATACCCTTTGTAAATTGTTAAGAGTATTAGAGTAGTATGTGTAAATTGTTAATAGTAAGAGGGTGTATGTGTAATTCTTATTACTGTGAGTTAACTATAAATACTAGTGATGTATGAGAGCTAGGTTAAGTTTTAACCTCTCTCTGTTTCTCTCTAATATTATGTTAATCTTCTACACTTAACATGGTATCAGAGCAGGTTACCATCCTAAATATATTAACTCTGTTAACTGTTGTGGCGGTGTGCTACTGTTGTTGAAGCCATCGTTATAGTGGTGGTTTCTGTGGTGTGGTGACTCTGTCGTTCGTGGTGGTGTTGTGGTACTGCTATTGTGGTGGTGTTGTGGTGGTACTGTTGTTGTGGTGGTCCCGTTGCTGTGGTGGCTCCTGTTGGGTGTGGTGGCGCGATCGTTCGTGGTCGTGGGTGGTCTCTGTTCATCGTCGAGTAGCGCCGTCGTCGTGTGGTGGTGTGGCTGCTGGGATCGTGTGACGCCGTCGTGTGGTGGTGTTGTGTGGCTGTTGTGGTGGTGTGGTGGTTCCTGTTGGTTGTGGCGCCGTCGGAGATAGGTTCTCCTATAACCCTAGCTCGACGAAGAAGAAAGGATCCAAACCCGTGGAGTCGGATCTGGATCAGATCGGGTTTGGATCACGGTTTTAAATTAATGGACCCCAAGCAAGATATCGGGTCCCCTACTCCATTTTTGCCACCTACTTCTACTCCGACTATTATCAATGGTCCTCTGACCTCGGTTAAACTCAATGGGACCAATTATACTTTATGGTCTCGATCCGCTCAAGTCTTTCTTCGAGGCAAAGGATTTAAGAAGTATCTGGTGGACCCAAAACCCAAGGAAGATACTCCTGGGTATGATCAGTGGGAACAAGAGGACGCGCAAATCATTTCTTTTCTATTGAATAGTATTGAGCCTAGTATTAGTTCTACTTTGCTCTATCTTGACACTGCCAAGGAGGTATGGGATCACTTGGCTACTATGTATTCTGGTACGGGTAATTTTACCCGAGCTTATGAGGTGTGCCAGGAGTACTTCCGGCTGGAACAAAGTACTCTACGTGTTGAGGATTATTACTCTCAGATTCGGGGAGTCTGTGAGGAGATGACCTATCATCCGTTTACTACTGATGCAGCAGTTTGGAAGAAGCAACATGAGGACATGAGTGTTGTTAGGTTTCTAGTAGGGTTGAAACCCGAATATGAGGCTATTCGTTCTCAAGTTTTGGGTGGTTCTAGTCTTCCCTCACTACTTGAGGTGTTCTCTCGTGTACAGCGTGCTACGTTGTCTGCTTCAGGCAACCATCATGGTACCCCCACTGATCGCTCAGCTCTTGTTGTTCCTAGTAGCCACAGTGATGGTCATCGAGGTGGTCGTGGTGGTCGAGGAGGTCGTACAGGAGGTCGTACGGGTGGTCGTGGGGGCCGTAGTGGACCTCGTTCCTGTACTCATTGTGGCCGTGGAGGGCACACTGTTGATTTTTGTTGGGATTTACATGGAAAACCTTCTGGTGCTGCTAATCAGGCTTCCTATCAAGATGACACCTCGGTTGTTGCTTCTATAGCTTGGTCAGCTCCACCAGATACTGGGTCAGTTACTATTACACTGGGTCGAGAGGAGTATGCCCAGTTTTTATCCCATCAACAGGCTGTTCCATCTCCCTCCACTGCTATTTTTGCCTAGTCAAGTATTGCTTCCACTTGTTTATTGTCCTCCACTCGCAGTCCCTGGATCATAGACTCTGGCGCTTCTGATCACATGACTGGTGCGTCTGATGTTTTTTCTACTTATCAGTCTGCTACTTCCACACGTAGTGTTACTCTTGCTAATGGTACTTGTTCTAAAGTTTCAGGTTTGGGGACTACTCACTTGAGTACTGATATGTCCCTATCTTCTGTCTTATTTGTCCCTCAATTTCCTTTTAGTTTACTGTCCATTAGCAAAATTACTCGTTCTCTCAATTGTTCTGTAACCTTTTATCCTTCCTATTGTGTCTTTCAGGATCTCAAGACGAAGAGGAAGATTGGTACAGGGCATGAAGCTGGTGGCTTATATTACTTTGATTTTGACTCACCTACTCGGGCTCTAAAGACCTCGTTGTCCCCCTTTCAGTGGCATTGTCGTCTTGGACATCCCTCTCTCCAGAATCTGAAGCGTCAAGTTCCTGGTCTTCGTTGTGTGTCGTCTTTGTCTTGTGAAGCTTGTCAACTTAGTAAGCATCACTGTGTGTCATTTCAGTCTAGAGTCCATAATCGTGTGTCTAGTCCATTTGAATTGGTACATTCTGATGTATGGGGTCCAATAAAGAATATTTCATCTAATAAATATCCTTATTTTGTTTCATTTGTGGATGACTATTCTCGTGTGACTTGGTTGTTTCTGATGAAAGCTCGGTCTGAATTATTCTCTATATTTGAGACATTCCGTAAGGAAATAAAAACTCAGTATGGTTGTCGTATCCGTATTTTACGTTCTGATAATGCTCGAGAATATGAATCTGATCATTTTTCAGCTTATCTGAGTAAAGCTGGCATTATTCATCAGACTTCTTGTGCTTACACATCTCCACAGAACGGTGTTGCTGAACGCAAAAACCGTCATTTGTTGGAAGTCACCCGTGCCCTGTTATTCCAGATGAATATTCCTCGATATTTTTGGAGTGATGCTGTTCTTACTGCTTGTCATCTTATTAACCGTATGCCATCCTCTGTGTTAAATGGGCAAAGTTCATATTCTGTCCTTTTTCCTAGTAAACCCTTATTTTCCTTACCACCTAAGGTTTTTGGCTGTGTCTGTTATGTTCACAATTTGGGTCCTGGGTTTGATAAACTTGACCCTCGAGCTACCAAATGTGTATTTCTTGGTTATTCCCGCACACAGAAGGGGTATCGTTGCTACAGTCCTTCTCTGCGACGATACTTTACTAGTGCCGATGTCACGTTTGAGGAATATGTTCCATATTTTTCAGCACCTTCTCAGCCTTTGGATCTGGACTTTGGGTCATCTCCTGTACCACCATGTACTTCAGATATTCCGCTGCCCACTGTGTTGCCATCTACTTTACCTCTCCGTGTCTACTCTCGCCGTCCTCGCCCATCGACTGAGGTGCCCGTACCGTCTTCCTTGCCGTCTGCTGATCCTGGTCCATCAGGTAATTTAGACTCTCTACCTATTGCTCTTCGAAAAGGTACTCGTTCGTGTGTTACTAATCATCCCATTGCTCATTTTGTTTCATATGATGTCTTGTCTCCTGTGTTCTCTTGTTTTACCTCTCAATTATCTACTATATCTATTCCTAAGCGTTTACAGGATGCATTATCTGATCCGGGTTGGAGGAAAGCTATGGAGGATGAGATGGATGTCTTACATCATAATGGGATTTGGGATCTCGTTCCTTTACCTCCTGGTAAACGAACTGTTGGTTGTCGTTGGGTGTATACTGTTAAGTTTCATCCGGATGGTTCTGTGGAGCGTCTCAAAGCTCGGCTTGTTGCAAAGGGCTCTACTCAGACTTATGGTGTTGATTATGAGGAGACTTTCTCTCCGGTTGCTAAAATTTCCTCTGTTCGTATCTTGATTTCTTTGGCTGCTAATCTTGATTGGCCCTTGTTTCAGTTAGACGTCAAGAATGCCTTCTTACATGGTGACTTGCTTGAAGAGGTATACATGGAGCAGCCACCTGGGTTTACTGCTCAGGGGGAGTATTGTAAGAGTGTATGTCGGTTAAAGAAATCTTTGTATGGTTTGAAGCAGTCACCGAGGGCATGGTTTGGTAAGTTTTCAGATGCAGTTTTAGAGTTTGGTCTTCTTCGATGTCAGACAGATCATTCTGTGTTTCATAGACAGACAGATGCTGAATATGTGCTATTGGTAGTCTATGTAGATGATATTGTGATTACTGGAAATGATTCTGAGGGGATTGCCAAGTTAAAAGTATTTTTGCAGGATCGATTTCATACTAAGGATTTGGGAAAACTCAGGTATTTCTTGGGTATTGAAGTGGCTCGATCTAAACAAGGTATTTGTTTATCCCAGAGGAAATATGTGCTTGACATGTTAGAGGAAGCAGGTTTGCTGGGTGGCAGGCCTATTGATGTTCCTACGGATCCAAATCAGAAACTATTGATGGATGATGGTGCACTGTTTGAGAATCCGGGTCGATATCGCAGATTGGTTGGGAAGCTCAATTATCTCACTATTACTCGACCGGATATTTTTTATGCAGTCAGTATAGTAAGTCAGTTCATGGGGTGTCCTAGAGTACCACATTGGGAGGCAGTTACTCGTATTCTGCGATATCTCAAACGAGCTCCTGGACTTGGATTGTTATATCGAGCTAATGGACATGTTAGAGTGGAAGGTTTCTCAGATGCTGATTGGGCTGACTCTCCTTCTGATCGGAGATCAACCACTGGTTATTGTACTTTCTTAGGAGGTAACGTTGTCTCATGGAAAAGTAAGAAACAATCTGTGGTAGCGAGATCCAGTGCTGAAGCTGAGTATAGGGCAATGACACATACGACGAGTGAGTTGACTTGGTTACTACACTTCCTTCAGGAAATTGGGTTTCCAGTTTAACTTCCTTTACAGTTGTTCTGTGACAACCAGGCAGCTATTTATATCGCTGCCAATCCGGTGTTTCACGAGAGAACCAAACATATTGAGGTTGATTGTCACTTTATTCGGGACAAGATAGGAGCTGGGGAGATTACAACTCCATTTGTGAAATCTGAAGATCAGCTTGCAGATATGTTTACCAAAGCATTGAGTCGTACACGTCTTACAGCGATTTGTTCCAAGCTTGGATTACATGATATATATAGTCCAGCTTGAGGGGGAGTGTTAAGAGTATTAGAGTAGTATGTGTAAATTGTTAATAGTAAGAGGGTGTATGTGTAATTCTTATTACTGTGAGTTAACTATAAATACTAGTGATGTATGAGAGCTAGGTTAAGTTTTAACTTCTCTCTGTTTCTCTCTAATATTATATTAATCTTCTACACTTAACATAAATGAAGTAATTACATGTAAGATACTCGTGTCACTTGGACTGTCAGAAATCTTATTCAAGATGAGATGATATATTTTCTTCCTAAAAAAAAACACTAGAGGAGATAAAGCATTTTAGAGGCTTGAAGTGAATATTTCATTGGAATAAGTCGGCACGCACACAAACACACATGCACATTGTTTTGTGGAACAGTTGAAGTATTTCATCCAGCTGATCTCCAATTCACCTTATGTTTACCTTTTGAATGAGGCTTTTATCAAGCTCTGCTTCAGTGAGTAGCATATCAGCACTTGGATTGCGGAAAAACATGAATTCACGCTCGCCATCAGCTCTCAAGGTAACAAAGGCTAGTGCAGTCCTTGCAGTAGGGTCGAAACGCATACCACTATTGTCAACATTGTTTTGCTTCAGAATATCAGCTAGCATGCGGCCAAATTCATCTTCACCAACCTGAAATGGAGATGCAGAGGACTCGATCATTAAATGTATATTGACATGAAATAGAAGTAGATATGGTGTAAAAAAATAATCTAGGAGGGTTACATGACGGGCTGAAAAAAAGAAATAAGCCAAAAAATGGAACTTCTAGAGCACAAAGCTATGCTATTCAACGTGAATACGACAAATCAACCTGAACATTGAGGTAGGAAGTTAGAAGATATCAAACACATGCAAGCAGATTACAGTCTAAAACTACGCAACATAGCACGCAAAAAAAAAAAAATTGTTCACAAAAGTGAGCGTGCTGAGATTGACGAGATTCAACACAACAAAACTCTGGCTTTTCACCTTCCAATGTACATAACTTATACTTTATTTCTGGGCAGAAGAAGGGGGAATGGTGGGATCTCAATGCACGAAAACCTGCATCCATTATTATGGAACAGAAATTTGTGAGCCCTGAAGTTGGACTGGGCAGAAATATATATCCAGTATTACTTATCAATCATGTAATATTGTTTCTTCCTTTCTGTCAAGCGCATGGATCACTCTCTTGAAACAATTTATATACTGAATAGATTTTGCTGCCCATCAAACTTCAACATAATTTTTTTCATAATTCATATAATAGTAGATCCTCAATGCCATTGTCATCATTAGCTCGGATGATAAATTATGCAGGCAAGAACTGATAACTACTTCAGCTATATGTACTCAGCTATATTTATAAGCACATTAAAGCCCGGAAAACAACTGAACCTTGCCAATAAAAGCCGAAGAGCCTCCTAGTCTTGCTATTCCAACAGCAACATTAGCAGGAGCACCCCCTGGAGCTTTCTTAAAACCAGGAGCCTCTGCTAGTGAAACTCCGGAAACAGTTGGCACAAAGTCAATCAACAGTTCCCCAAAGCAAACCACAAGGGGGCTTTTCTCCTTGGCTGTTCTTTTCCTAACAGAAGAAGATCTTGGCGTACCTATACGAGCCAAGTTATTCATGATCACTAATAAATATTACCTAAACAATAGTAGATGATTTGAAAAACAAGGAGAAACTATATATGACAGAACTCCTGATATGAGTTCTTCAGAACTTGAACACGGTTATTAGCATAAATTCTATTGCAAGATAGGAGATTGTCCTGTTCTGCAAACAGAATGGGGAAAATTTATGACAAGGTGATATTATAAAGCAAGCACATAAGCTCAAGTGAACAATCCAACAAGGACCCAAAGGAAATCTTTGAGCTATCTATATGGAACAGAATCATTGCCACACAGCAAAATCTAGCTTTCTGGTCTAAAACCAAAAGGGCATGAAGTTATAAAAAAAAATACTATTAAAAAAAATATTATATTCATAGATAAACCAGGAATTGAAAAAAAAAAAGAAAAATGGACAAAAGAATCAAAAGTAAACTACAAGATTCAGCAATGCCCACACAAAAGCTCTGGACAGCACATGAACTGAAACAAGTAAAAATGCCATAAACCTATAGTAATTCCAAGTTTTCTTTTTCTAACGTACATTTGCAGAAAACTAATGAATAGGTTACAAATATAATAATAAACACAAACTATCCTATATTGATCAATAGATATCTATTAAATGAGCCAACATTTTGAAGAACCTTGAAGAAACACCAGAACATGAGTACATTGCAATCAGGTTTACTAACAGCATTTGGTCCCATGACTCTGACCAAAATACATGCCCTTTACCATCAGAATTAAAGTGGGTGAGATAAAACTCATTTGAAAGAATCAGAACCCAAAATTCATACTGTCAAACAAACAACATGAAAATTTGAGCACTCACATGCAAAAAAACAAACAGAAAACATTGTTTTCTAATTAAAAATCAATTTACATTCATATGAATGGTATATACAATCACAAAAGATTATGACCCATGAAAGTCAGACAATGTCAAACAAACACCATGAAAATTTGAAAGCTCACTGATCAAGAAAAAAAAAAACATTGTTTTCTACACCAAAAACTAAGTTATAATAATATGAATGTTATAGAGAAACACAAGAGATTAGACCCATGAAAATCATACAATGTCAAACAAATACCATGAAAATCTGAGTACTCCAACATTAAAGAAACAGAAAATATTGTTTTCTACTCAAAAATCAACTAAATTATACGTGAATATCATAGAGAAACACAAAAGATTATGACCCATGAGCACATTATGACAAAATTCAACAAAATACACGAACATCTAAAACTTGAAGAGAGGGAAAAAAAAAGAAAAGGAAATTGCTCACCAGGAGCGCTGTTACTGTGTTTATCAGAGGAAGAGCTCTTGGAAAGCTTGAAGCTACCCCTCGTGGATCGATCAAGATTCACAGGGAAACAGCAATTCATCTTGGTCCTCTCGGATTTGTCCATGCTTACAAGATGACAAGCAAAATGCCCAAGAGGAAGAAATTGAAAAGTTTACGTTGAATATATTCATACAAGTCATAGACATTCCCTCCAAAAATAGGCAATATAGAAAACACATATCCTCCATATCTTTTCAGTTTCTTCCGAAGCCTACTATGTCGGAAATCTTGAGGTTTTCGTTATATAGTTGTTCTTTGACTCTATGTATTATTAGAATGTATGACGGCTTCCTTCTATTTTTCTAATGCACCCATTTGCCATTATTGTCCTGATTTTTCTACTACTTTTTTCATCCATTTTGGGGGGGGGGGGGAGGTTAGTGGTAAGATTGGGCCCCACTACCAGTTGGATAGTGTAATTAAGGTTGATAGTCGAACCGAGTTATTCGGGTTCAGTTCGACTTATTTTCAGTTTAGTTCGAAATCTAAATAAGTCGAGTTTAAACAAATTTTTTAAATTATACTGGAGGTCCCTAAAGTATGTGATTTGTCTCATTTTGGTCCTCAATATTTCAATTGCATAATTTTGGTTCCTAAAATATTGAATATGTTTCTATATGGTCTTCAAGCAGACAACATTCAGATTGCTAACGATTTTTTATCATAAATTTGTTACGTAATACCTAAATATGAACAAAAAATAATTTTGATAGCTTTTAAACAAAATTTGGGTTGTTCTTTACGAAAAAATGTGTAATATAGGTAGATTTTGACCAAAATTTTGATAGCTCATGATCAAAACTATGTAATTTAGGTAGCTATTTAATCAAAAAAATTTAGTCAAGAATTATCCAAATTATTTTTTTATCCATATTTAAGTATTACGTGACAAGTTTATGATAAAAAAATCATTAGTAATTTGGATGTTATTTGTTTTGGGAACCATATAGAAACATATTCAATATTTTAAATACTAAAATGATGCAATTGAAATATTGGGGACCAAAATGAGACAAACTTCATACTTTGAGAACTTCCAATGTAATTAACCCTTTATTAAAATAAAACCAAAATCAAAAACCCAATTTTTTCTAGAAAAAAAATCACAATTAGTACAAATATATCGAATAAGTCCATTGAAATAAAACTAAACAAAATCCCAAAATTTTGGAGAAAAAATTGTAATCGGTACAAATATATAAAAGAACCAAAATCAATATCCATTTGCATTCTATTATATTATCTATTAGAATAAATTTTACCAAAAAAAAAATCATATTTAAAAAAAAAAAAAAACCTAAATAGTACAAGCATTGATACGTTTGTGTATTATAATGACATAATAAAATTATAATAGTTATAACAATGGATGCTAACGAGAGAGGTATATGTTTTACATACACAAACTTTAGGGAGTTTGTATGTAATGGATTCAAGTCTAAGCAGGCCAATAAAAGCGCATTGGAATAGTTGTAGAGTAATACTATTTAGACCTAATTCGTAAGAATCATTGGATTAACACCAAGTTCCAATGTTTGATGGGGTCTACGGTGAATCTAAAGGTCACAATGAATTATGTCAGCAAATTATGTCAGTAAATTAGGTCCCAATAGCATTGCTCATAGTTGTAAAGAAACTGAACTAGTGGCCAGTTTGACTGGGCCGTTGTGGGCTGGCCCATATGCAATTAGATTTGAGGCCCAAATCCACGTGTCAGATTTGAAACACAAAGCCCCAATATCAAACTGCATATTATATGCTCTGATAAAAAAAAAAAAAAAACTGCATATTATATGCAATTGCATTTTCCATAACACGCTCATCCAGATACTCAAGTCCTACCACATCGTTTCCTTTTTCTGTAATAGTTGTAACGATAAATTTTGTGTATAAAATTTAATATAAGTAATATTAAATTATAATTGTTTAATTTGTTTGACTTGATTTAATAAAATAGTGTTGACTTTATTTGACGTGCTTCTTACGTGCAAAATCCTATAATTTTTAATGAATTTGATAATGACGTTGGCCAGTTCGGCGTATTTCTCAATTTTTGATTTGGTGGTGGCTCTAATTAATTTGACGAAGATGAGAGTTGGGTTGGCATGATTCTCGACCTTCGACTTGGCGATGCTTTGATTTATTTGTTGAAGATGAGGGCTTAATCAGCGTGATTCTCGACCTTCGATTTAATGATGTTTTGATGAATTTGGCGAATACAATGGCTTTGGTGGATTTGATAAAGACGATGACTTGATCAGGATGATTTTCGATCTTCGATTTGATGATGATTTTGATAAATTTGTTGAAGACAAGAATGGATTGACGTGGTTTTCATTATTCGATTCGATATTAAGTTTCGATAAATCTTTTCTCCGTTCTTTATATTTGATAATGATGAGATTTTAGGTATAGACCACCCTAATCAAGTGTCCAATAGGTCCAGAAGGCCTCTACTTGCAGAGTGGCCCAAACCGCTCACCCACAGCCTGTCCACTCCAAGATTAGAATGGACTGCGCCCAAAGGATGAAACCCGACAGTACCTAAAGGTTTGAAGTCCAGCCCAGCCCTAATCCAGCCCAGCAGGAGGTCAGCTTGGGATAAAGGAGCCCGGCCCCCTTGTCGATCCTGAACCACTCTCGTCGCGCCACGTGTCCTGAGGGCAGAGGGACCACTTCTGATACCCATATTCAACACGCACTCTCTGCCACATAAAATATTGATGCGCGTAACCGCTCAAGGGCCGTGGATGCAGTGGCGTCATATGACAGAGGTCACTACATGACAAAAGTAGAAGGGCTCACAAAATCAGTAAAAATGAGGAAGGAGCCGCAAGAAACCCTAGAATGATTATCTGTATAAATAGGACACTATTACCCTGCGGAACATGGACGATCATCATTTTCCTCATTGTCTACACTGTGAACCACACATATAAGCTTGTATTCTCTAAGCATTTATTGTAAAGGCTATAAGCCAAAAGAACCACTATAATAACCTTCTTCAAGCAATATACACCCCCAAAGAGTAAGAGACTCTCTTACAGTGGACGTAGCCTTAGTCCTTCAGCTAAGGTGAACCACTTACATAGCGTCTTTACCTTTCTCTTGCAGTTTCATTCATTTTCAACTCATATTTACATTCTATCCCCTCTCTGGGCCAACAGATTGTGGTTCTGGACTTGGGTTAACATTTTCGAGCACCATTAGTTTGGCGCCGTCTGTGGGAAACGATTTTCATCGTTTCCTTAAATTTTTCTTCATACGTCTCTGTTAGTTTGATAGTTTCTACTCGAAATATAAGTAAATCTCACGTTAACCCCCGGGTTCATCAGAACCTACTAGAGATCTCCCTGCCCCGCAGTGGACATCGAGAATCATCCTCCCGCGGTAGATCCACCTCCACTCAACGAGTTGGAAACCTACCGTCGGACCACCATGCATCTTATGAAGCAGAATTAGGATTTGATAGCATGGATTCAGTCTCATCACCTCCCACAGAGCCCACCAATGCGTCACAAGCCTCCTCCTCCTCCTCCTTCACTAGCACAGCACAACGTTCCTCCTCAAGACCGTCAAGTGCCACCCAATGGAGTCACATAATTCCACGAACACAACCATTTCAGAGAGAATCATTGGAGGAGACATCTGGGCGAACATACAGAAGATGAAGCCCACAGCCGGGGCCCGAGCCATTCATCGAGATGACAGACCCTTTCCCCCGCCAGATGTTATGGATCACTTTCTGGTGCAGAGAATCAGAGACTTCGCGAGATTCAGCAAGAGTTGAGGAACGTGAAAGAAGTGGTTAAGGAGAAATCCCCCGACACCATGGACGCTCTAGTCCAATAGACTGAGTCGCCTTTCACACCTGAGATCCTTCATTTTTCCCTCCCTTAAAATTTTTGAATGTCATTGATAGAGGCATTTGATGGAACCAAAGACCCGGTGGATCACTTGAACTCATACAAGAACCAGATGGAGTTACATGGGTATCCGAACCCCATTCACTGTCGAACTTTTGCCATAACCCTCAAAGAGTCGGCGATAGCTTGGTTCAACAAGTTGCAGTTGGCGTCGATCTCTTCTTTTAGAGAGCTATCTATACAGTTCGTGTCGTATTTCATCGAGGCCAAAACATACAGGAAACCCTCCTATCATCTGTTGAGTGTTAAATAGGGACCCAACGAGTCCCTCCGGAGCTACGTACAACGTTTCAATCAGGAATGCTTGAAGGTAGAAAGTGTGGACGACAAGTTCGCGCTGATTACTTTCATGTCGGGACTAGGCATACAGTCAAATGACCTCCTCTTTCCAATCGCCAAAAACCCTCAAGCCACTATGGCTGAGGTACTTGCAAAGGCCGAGAAGTACATCAATGACGAGGAGGTTCTTCGCCTAAAAGGAGGGTCGACATCTGCATAAGAAAAAAAGAAAAAGAGGGAGCGCAGTCCCAAAAAAGAGAAAAAACGTGACCAATCCCCGCGGAGGGATCGTTCTCCGAGAAGAGAGAGAGAGAGAAAGTCTTCTCCAAAAATAAGAGGCAATGTCAGACACCGCCTGAGACCCCCACCTCAAGAGTTACAGCCCAGATATGCTCCAGCATGGCTCTTGCCCCTGATCACCTCCATTGCACAGGTCCTCCATGAGGTCCAAAATGAAAGGTTCATCAAATGACTACCTCAGATGAAGTCTGATCCTAGAAGACGAGACCCCTCCAAATATTATGAGCTCCATAAAGATACCGACCATGAGACGAATGACTGCATCCAGCTCAAGAAAGAGATAGAATATTTGATCCAGAGATGACACATACGCCACTATGTGGCAGGAGAAAGAAAAGAACAAAATGACCAGGGGCGAGATGCCCGAGCTGTCGCTCCGCTCCCACAGCAACATCAACAGGCCCTTGGCGAAATCAGGGTCATCTCAGGTGGTTTTGTAGGAGGGGCGAGTCCATCTCGGCGTGAAACGCGTATGCCAGAAGGACAAGGTCAGATGACTTCCTCGAAGTTCAGGCAAATCGAAAAGCACCACGCCGAGAACTAGAAATCATTTTCTCTGATGTCGACCTTGAAGGATGCCAGCATCCTCACGACGACCCCTGGTCGTAAAGGCTATCATCGCAAATAAGACTGTACATCGGGTGCTCATCAATAATGGCAGTTCAGCAGACATTATTTTTCTATCAGCCTTTAATCAGCTCGGCATAGACAGGTCGAGGCTTAAATCCGTAAAAACCCATCTCCTGGGCTTCTTGGGTGAGAGAGTCTTGCCTGTCGGGTCTATGCAACTCGTCATCACCAGAGGAGATCATCTCTGCCAGGTTACCACCACTATCCGTTTCTTAGTGGTAGACATCCTTTTTGCTTATAACGTCCTACTGGGAAGTCCATCCCTCAACTCTATCAGAGCATTACCTTCGGGGTACCACCTGGTGATGAAGTTCTCCACCGAGAACAGGGTCAGTGTGGTCAGGGGGGATCAACGCCTCGCAAGGGAATGTTATGTGGCGGCGATGAGGCAGAAGGAGGTGAAATTTGTTCAACTGGAGGACCTGGACATGCGGGATGAGCTGGAGACGCGACCCACTCTCACGGAGCAACTGGAGTATGTGCAGGTTGACAAAGACCCATGGCATGTGGTCATCATAGGCTTTATGTTGCTCCAAGACATCAAAGAAAAGCTTGTTTTGTTCCTAAGAGAGAACGCTGATGTGTTTACCTTGAAGTAGGAGGACATGGAAGGAATTGATCTGGCAGTGATCGTACATCGGCTCAGTGTCGATCCAAACTGTAAACCAGTTAGGCAAAAGAGAAGAAATTTTGCCTCAGAGAGACAGAAAGCAATCAACGAGGAGGTGGTCAAGTTACTACGCGCAAAGGCGATCAGGGAGGTCGACTATCCGACCTGGTTGGCTAATGTCGTGCTCGTCAAGAAAGTAAATGATAAATGACGCTTGTGCATTGATTTTACCTATCTGAACGGCGCATGCCCCAAATATAGCTTTATTTTGCCCCGGATTGACTTGATAGTCGATGCCACAGTGGGCCATGAACTCATCAGCTTTATGGATGCCTTTTCAGGCTACAACTAGATTAGAATGGCTCCAAATGACCAAGAAAAAACTTCATTCATCACCGAACAAGGAATCTTCTGCTACCAAGTCATGCCTTTCGGGTTGAAGAATGTCGGGGCCACCTATCAGAGGCTAGTCAACAGGATGTTTCGAGAGAAGCTGGGCTCAACGATGGAGGTGTACATCGACGACATGCTCGTAAAGTCTCTTAAATCCGAACTCCATATTCAGCACCTCAAGGAGACATTCGAGATTATGCGACAATACATGATGAAGTTAAACCTAGCCAAGTGTGCTTTCGAGGTCTCAACAGGGAAGTTTATGGGCTTCATAGTCAATAGTAGGGGTATTGAGGCAAACCCCGAAAAGGTGAAAGCCGTTCTGGAAATGAAGCCCTCACCAACACTCGAGAGGTACAACGCCTTACTGGGAGGATAACGACACTCAATCGGTTTGTTTCGCGCTCCAGCTATAAGTATCAGCCATTCTTCAAGGTTTTGAAGGCTGATTTTCGGTGGGATGAGAAGTATGAAGAGGCTTTCCAAGCTCTCAAGACCTATCTGGATTTACCGCCAGTGTTAGTGAGCCCTCAGGAAGGAGAATTGTTAACCCTTTACCTAGCCGTGTCTGACTTTTCAGTCAGCGCTGCCCTGGTGAAGGACAAAGAAAGAGTTTAGCAGCCAGTTTATTTCTGCAGTAAGGCTCTAAGGGAGGCCGATGAGAGATATCTGAAGATGGAGAAGCTCGTCTTAGCCCTTCTCATAGCAGCCCGGAGATTGAGACCATACTTCCAAGCTCACACCATAGAGATCCCGACGGATCAGCCAATGGGTAGGTCCTGAACAAACGAGAAGCGTCTGGAAGGTTAGTGAAGTGGGTGATGGAGCTTAGCGAGTTCGACATCAGATTTAAGTCAAGAACGGCCATCAAGGGACAAGTATTAGCTGATTTTCTGGCCGAGTTCACCTCACCGCCAGAAGAGAGTACGAAGAACTTGGATTGCATCTTTGATATCCCGACATGAAAATTGTATGTAGATGGCGCTTCAAACGCTCAAGGAAGTGGAGCTGGTCTGATCTTGACCTCACCCGAGGGGTACGATCTAGAGTACGCATTGAGGTTCAACTTTCAAGTATCCAATAACGAGGCAGAGTACGAGGCTCTCATAGCCCACTTAAACTTAGCCTTATCGATGGATGCACAACAGATCGTGATCCACAGTGACTCCCAGTTAGTGGTTAGACAGATCGAAGAGGGATACACTGCCAGAGATGACAAGATGGCCCTCTACATGATGAAGGTAAGAAGCCTGCTGAGAAGGTTTGTCATTGCTGAGCTAATCCAAGTGCCCCGAGAGGCTAATGCCCAAGCAGATGCACTAGCTAAGCTAGCTACTGCCACCCATCAAGACTTACCAGGAAAGGTTCCCATTGAAAGCTTATCCGAGCCCAGCGTCCAGCCAGATGGGGATCAAGCCATGCCCGTCCAGGAGGTGGCCTCATGGATAGACCCTATCATATCTTTCTTATAGGATGGACTCCTCCCAAACGACCCGAAGGAAGCAACGAAGCTACAAACCAAAGCGGCAAGGTTCACAGTCATTCAAGGTAAGTTATATAAAAGGAGTTTCTCGTTTCCACTAATTAAGTGTGTGTCTGAGATGGAGATAGATTACATTTTGAGAGAAATTCACGAGGGCATCTGCGAAAACCACATCGACACTAGGACTCTGGTGAGCAAGGCACTCCGACAAAGGTTTTGGCCCACTATGGCTAAGGACGCCAAGGAGATGGTGAAAAGGTGTCAAGCTTGTCAGATTCATGAAAATTTGTCACACTGCCCGCTAGAGCAGCTCATGCCCGTCGTCAGCTCTTAGCCCTTTCAACAATGGGAATTAGACATCCTTAGGCCCCTTTTGAGTAGTGTTAGGCAATGTAAATTCGTCATAGTTGCAGTAGACTACTTCACAAAGTGGACAGAAGTTGAGCCGCTAGCTAAAATCATTGAGCCAAAGGTCAGGAACTTCATCTGGAAGTCGATAGTTTACCGTTTTGGCGTTCCCAGGGCTCTAGTCTCGGACAATGAAAAACAGTTTGACAATCCAACATTCACAAACTTTTGCTCATAATTGGGGATCAGAAACTACTTCTCAGCACCTGCGCACCCACAATCCAATGGATAAGCTGAAGTTACAATCAAAACAATCAAACTCGCACTGAAGACAAGGCTGGAGGCGTCCAAATCCCAATGGGTAGATCATCTCCCTGTAGTACTATGAGCCTATCGAAGAACTGTGTGGACGGCAATCGGCGAGACCTCATTCAGTCTTGCCTACGGAACTGAGGCAATGACCCTAGTCGAGGTCGGTTTGCCATCAGCAAGGGCAGAACTCTTTGATCCCGAGCAGAACAAGAGATCCCTGTTGGTCAATCTCGACTTCCTAGACGAGAAAAGGGATGAAGCGCTGCAGCGAATATTCTCATACCAGAGAAGCACAACCAGATACTACAACAAATGGGTGACGATGAGAAGTTTCCAACCAGGCGACCTAGTACTGAAGAAATTGCTTCCAGCCAGAAAGGATCCCACCCATGGGAAGCTTGGTCCAAATTGGGAAGGGCCTTACATTGTGAAAAGGGTGGTCCGTCCCGATAATTATGAGTTACAGATAGAAGAAGGGAGAGACTTGTAACATTCCTGGAACGCGGATCATCTGAAGCGCTATTACCAGTAAAGTTCTTTGAAGATAATTGTAATAGAGAAGTGGAAAACCATTATAAACCCCCATTTCTAAAATCAATGAAATTTCTGAAGTTTCTATGATAAAAAAGTTTGCACAGTCAACATTAATTCCAGCCTAAGAGCTTTTCAGCTTGAGAAGAGAGTTTTTCAGCTCGGACAAAGTCGCGAACTCTTCAGCTGTGCAGAACGACTAGGCTTTTCAGCTCGGACAAAGCTGCAAGCTCTTCAGCCTCGTAGAACGACTAGGTTTTTCAGCCTAAGAGCTTTTCAGCTCGGACAAAGCCGCAAACTCTTCAGCTGCACAGAACGACTAGGCTTTTCATCTTGGACAAAGCCGCGAGCTCTTCAGCCGCGCAGAACGACTAGACTTTTCAACTCGGACAAAGTCACGAGTTCTTCAACCGCGCAGAACGCTTAGACTTTTCAACCTAAGAGCTTTTCAGCTCAGGAAGAGAGTTTTTCAGCTCGGACAAAGCCGCGAGCTCTTCAGCCGCACAGAACGACTAGACTTTTCAGCCTAAGAGCTTTTCAGCTAGGACAAAGCCCCGAGCTTTCAGCCGCGCAGAACGACTAGAATTTTCAACCTAAGAGATTTTCAGCTCGGGAAGAAAGCTTTTTAGCTCGGACAAAGTTGCGAGCTCTTCAGCCACGCAGAACGACTAGAATTTTTAGCCTAAGAGCTTTTCCACTCGCGAAGAGAGCTTTTCAACTCAAGAAGTCAGTATGGCAGTTACAAAGTCGTCAACACAAACACAAACAGATGAAGTGCCAAACGGATAGATTCAATTCATATTCATAAGGACAATATGATTACAAACAAGAAAAAGAAAAATCCTAAGTTCCCCCAACCCGCCTCTTCAGTTCAGAGTTCTCCCTCTCTAACTGTGTATTAACAGCCCGTAGACAAAATTCTCATCCTTCAGAGCATCCCACTCCTCCTCGGCCTTAGAGAGCCGCTTCTTGAGGTCCCTAAGCTCCACCTCAGCAGACGAGGACTTTCTCTCATAGGATGAATGACCTGACGATTATGATGCCGAGTCGTTCTGTCGGACGTTTCCTGGATGAAGTGGCGACATCTCCCTCTGATTCAGTGTAGGAGGAGTCAACCTCATGGAATGAAGGGGCGAACCTCGGTCACAAGATTGAGGAAGGATTGCAAGCCAAAAGCTTTGGCTATAGCTACTCTAGCCGCCTTCTTCGTGTCAAGAGCTGGGCAAAAACTTGCAAGACACGTCGAAAGTTAGCTAGATAATAGTGAAAATGAATATGAAAAGAAAGGCATAGCCAATAAATTGGTCTTACTAGTGTTCCTCGGGATCCCCCAAAACTTGGGAATACGAGGGACGTCATCAGGTTCCCCTGACAGCTCCCAAGAGTCACCTCTAACAAAGAAAAACCTCGGCTTCCACCCCTTGTTGGAAGATGGGAGCCCAAAGATCAAATTCTTTGTCTTAACCCTCTTGGCGAAGTACAGAAAACCCAAAGAATGAGGGGATTTGAGCTGAAAAAAGGAGGCGAATTCTCGAATGGTGGGATGAGAGTCGTTTCCACCCTTGAACCAATGGATGAAGAAGCTGAATAGAAGACCCCAACCGTTTGGAGAAAGCCGAGCTGGGCAAACATTATAAAAAGCAAGAATATCCCAGATGAAGGGATGAACGGGAAACCGGAGACCGGCACGGAAAATGGATTCAAAGAAGTAGGTCATCCTAGGAATAGAGGAGTTGCACCTCTCATCCTCCTCGGGAGAATGCAATAATACATATTCAAAAAAATGGTATTCCTCCCTTAACTCATCCAAATCCTCATCATCGAGGTGACTAGAGGTCGACTCAGCACAATAGGTCAGGTTGGATAAATCCCGACGTGTCTTTTTCTTGGGAACAGAAGGCGAGACCACCTTAGATTTCCTCTTCTTAGAATGACCAGAAGGAACAAGGGGCCATGCTAAGGGAAACTGAACTTCTACCAAAGGGGCTGAGGTTGAAACCTCAATGGCTGACCTAGAAATCTCCTTGGTAGGCTCCCTGGGAAGAAACTTTAATTTCTCTGCTAAAAAGAGGGAAAATCGATCGTCACCGGCTGATACATTGCCAGCGGCTGGAGATGACGCCTCCTCCTCAGAACGGCCACTAGTAGAAGTCGCAGAAACCCCCTCAACACCCTTGTCAACCTCCTCCTCGAATTCATATTCATAAGAAGAAACAACCCTCCTCATTGCTGGCTCAGATCGCAAACTAGAATGTAGAGAAGGTAAATGTAAGACGCAGTCCGTCAAGAATAAAGGTCTCAGGCACCAAGTCCTAAATAAGGATAGCCTCAACAACAGAGAATGGTCAACAAATCGCGAAAAGAAAGAGAAATCACAGGAATAGCTCCTGAAATAGCTAAACCTCCAAACCAGGAAACGAAATCCAAAACCCCACCAGGGAGGGTTGAAGGGATCCAGATCGAACAAAAATAAGGAAGAAAGAAGAACGTACCTAGTCAGACGCTAGAAGCGGAGAGAAACTGGGAACGAAGAAACCCTAGATCGCCGAAGAGTTTGGAACATACGCCTAAAAAATTGGAGGAAGATAGAGAGCACGAAGAGATGAGAATTCAAAGGCACAAAGTGGGAAAGGCGAATGGATTTTCCCTCTTTTATACATAGCATTTATTTCGTGACAGGACGTGGAACAGAGCGTGTGAAGGAAACCGCACCAAAAGACCCTCCTACAGGTGACACGTGCATCCCTCTAAGCATAACCGTCTCATCACAGTAGGCACATGTTAACTGACTTGATCCGAAATGTGTACACCCAAGTGCAGGCGGTCAAGCTGTAGTAATAATCCGGTTTGAGTCCAGAGTCGAATCCTCAGGGAACTATGGTTGGTGTTCTTTGAAGTAAATAGTGAGAAAAACTTGTAACTGGAAATATTATGATTTTGAAGTTGTGGGAAGTTTTGGATAGAATGTAAGATTCTTTCCAATGGGTATTTTTCTAGACAAAATATAAGATGATTAAATGTAACAAACACTCTTTGGTTCGGGAATCAGAATATGTAGTTGATTATCCGTTGCATTATGTTTATGTTTTATAACTCAATTAACTCCCGTGTCAACGGCAAATTAATCGGAAGATAGGAATGAAGTGCAATAATGGTGGACATTGAAAGTTTGTCATGAAGAGTTAGTTAGGGTACTTGCCTTGAATCAATGGATCTTTCCATGTAGGAGTCATCCATTTATCATAGAAATATCCGTTGATTATACAAAGTACCTTTACTTTGCTAGGTGCATTCAATCACTCAAAAATCAAGTGGAGTATAGAACATTTAAGCATAAAGGTGATACACAAACATAATGTCCGGATTAATCTTTTACATATCTATCATCCCTTCCCAAAGAGTGAATGAGGACTACTCACCCTTCATAGCTATGGTAAAGCTAGAATGATGAATGGTACTCATCCCCAAAAGGTGTTACAAAGTAAAATGCTCAAGCAATGGAAGTAAAAGAAAACAATACTTAAATTAAAAGAAAGCAATAATTACTTGGTGTTTAATTCACAACCAAGAGATAATAAAAACATAAAAGAAAACAACAACTTCTTGGTGTTTAATCCACAACCAAGATATAATAAAAACATAAAAGAAAACAATAACAATCTTGGTGTTTAATCCACAACCAAGATCTAAAACATAAAAGAAAACACTTAGTAGAGGAGGCTCAGCCTTCCATTATATTTATATAAGCAAGTAAATATAAAAGCTATAAAGAAATGACAATTATAAAAAAAGAACTCTTACCATAAGAACATAAGCATAAAATCTTCAATACATGAATTGAAATGGAAGCTACAAAAGATGAAAGAAATTTTGCTCTCTAAAAACTCTCCTCTAAAATCTCTCCCCTTACAATAACTCTCTTGGTTTTTCTCTCCGTTCCAGGCCCAGATCCCCCTTTGAAATGCAGAAGGAACAGCTTATTTATAGGCGTAGGAAGGCTGGGCAAGTGGGCAAGTGGGCAAGTGGGCAAGTGGAGAATGAACGGTGGTGTTGCTGAATGCTGATTTTTCAAATGCTTTTATTACACTTTGTCATGCTTTTATTACACTTTGTCATGCTTTTATTACACTTTGTCCTTCATTCTTTGCATTCTCCTGACATTGCTCCCTTGGTCTTGCGTTAATTCGGCATTTGTCCCTCAGATGTACTTCTTGGATGCCTTTGGACTTTCCTTCACTTTAGAACCTAAAATATCATCATTTAAACTCCATCAAAGTATAATTAGTCCAAAAAGAGTGTAACAATATGCTACTTTTGAGTGCTAATCACACCCCCCAACCTAAACATTGCTAGTCCCTAGTAATAAATAACAACATCACTTTCGTAGATAACACGATTGCATTTAGCATATGCAATAAGCCGTTAAACCCCTAGGTGATTCCTAGTGGACGAGTTTTGTCTCGTGAAGGTTTTCAGTGAAGCTACCTACAAACTCCATTTGAAAAAATGTGTATATGCATTAGCACCATAATAGTTGAGACGCCAAAAATTTTTTTTTTTTTTTATAAGAAAAATAAAACACTTCTCTGTCATTGGTACGTAATATATGCAAAAATAAACACTTGTTATATTGGTATTTGAAATTCCCTATGTAGTAAGAATGATCATTCTAGCAACAAGAATTGTTATATAACAAACACTCCATTTTACTACCTTCCATGGATAGCTTCGATTTCACAAACCTCTCGTAGAATGCTCTCAGCAAAAGTTCACTCTGATTATAGTGACTTGTCTCTCAAGGGGCATGTGATCAGAAGGTGGCCAATCGAAAAATCACATGCACAATTTAGGAAGGGAGTGAAGTTTAAGGAAACAAACTAATCATGTTTGGCATAATCTCATGAAAGAATATTGATGCAATCTAAAGAAATACTATTTACCATACCCCAATTTTGATTAACAACACACACATGTAACAGACTTGAGATCAATTAGGGCTTTTCATAGGTTGTAGCGTGGCCAGAGGTCAGTGGCTAATGAAATGACGTCAGAGGTTTTCAAAAGCTATCTTTTCATTCTGTAATGTAGCACACTTCTTTCTAGCTTTTCGACATTTTGCCCAGAAATGATTTCTTTTTTTTTTTTTTTTTATTTGTTCCCATTGATTCTCCTTATCATCGAAAAGTAATCTCCAGAGTTTTCCCATTTCTTTGCATTTCTGTGTCATATTGATTAATAAGAGTGTGCAAGAAAATTAGATAGCAATGGTGTGTCCAGTATGTTTTCTTGTGGCTTGGTAAAAATTTGGGTTTATCAAATAAGAAATCATACATTGAGGGCTCAAACATGGCTGACTAGGGAAATAATTTTGCAGAAAAAATGGCTAAGGCTCAATATCAAATCAAAGATGGCCTAAAATCCTTTCTCAAGTATGTGAACATGTATGTGTCGTATGAACAGATTTCTTGGGGATATGTCAACAGATTACCTTAGTTGCGTCAATCAAAGCAAATTTAATGAGATTATTCAAAAATAGAGAATGAAAGACCTTACTTGAATAAATGTTAATTATCTCTCAAAAGTATGGTAAGGCTCAAAACTTACCATGGTATTCTTTATCATCTCTACTGGTAATGTCAGGTTTTTCATGGAATGTCGGTTATATACCGATTCTATTTTTGAGTCTGGTCATTCTGTACCTTAAGAATAACAAATAGCAATATACATTTGACATTTAAGCATAGAGAAAATACCATTTTTCAAAGAAGTGAGTTTTTTTTTTTTTTAAAAAGAAGAAATAAAATTCAAAATTATAAACATACTCATTTATCTATGAAAATTGAAAGAAGACTAGATGCACCAATTAAACTTGAAAAACTATGACGTCTCAGGATAAGTCCCTACCCACACTACAGGTTGGCATTTTAGGACATTCCTTACTCAGCCCACATACTCATTTATCTATGAAAATTGAAAGAAGATAAAATGCACAAATTGAACTTGGAAATTTATGGCGTCTCAGGATCAAATCCCTACCTACACTGTTAGTTGGTAGTTCGGGACGTTCCTTACTCGGCCCATATTTTTATTTCAACAACCAGACTTTGTACAAAAATATTTTACAAAAGAGTTCAGACCCTTAACCTTCATTCCAAAACACATTTTTCCACAGCTTTGTCTTTATAGTCAAAATCTAATCCGAGTCATCGCTTGGATCTATGTCATTATCAGTGACCCTTCCAACTTCTTGTCGCACATAACTTGTAAGTCCCGGACTGGCATAAGATGGCGTGTCAGGATAATCCTTACTTAGCTCATACACTATCCAGTTTAATCGATCGGTTGCACGACCCGAAATTGGTTCAGAACACTGATTATGTTTTTTCATATGAAATATCCTGCCACAATGGTAACAAGCACCCAGTCGTTTGGAACGACGATGTTTAGCAAAATTGCTTCTGCCACACAATGGTTGTTGTTGTTTCTCTCGGATCTCAATTTTTCTCACATCCCTTGCTTTTCTCATTATCACAGCATGCACATCAGATGAGAAAATGCGTAGAACTCCTAGACTAAACCAAAAAAGTTTAGGATCCATGCTTGCTAAGACTAAAGACATTCTATCTGGTTCTTTAACGTCTGCCAGTCACAAAGACAGTTGAAGCTGCATCCGATGTGATCATGAAATACAAGTACAAATACTAAAAAAAACGCGATCCAGAAAAATAAATTTTTTTTTTTTTCAGATCTAAAACTAAAATTACAAATACGAAACTAGAGAAAGTATACCAAAATACAAGCGGAAGGAAGAAGATTTAGGATGAAACAAACAAATTAACGAAGAAGGAATAAACCCAGAATACATAGGATTGAGGAGGATTATTTGGTAAATTATCAGATCTTACTGTAACAGCAATTACAACATAGTCATTGGAGGGCATAGCAAATTCACAAGGAATTTTATAAAGACAAATAGCCATCAGAATCACAAGCTGTAGATATCAAATTTCAAATATATATATAAATGAAATTACAAACAAGCAATACTTACAACACTAGCACTAGTGGGCTAGTGGAGATAAGGTTGCAGTAGTGAAAGTGTATGACGCTTGGAAATGAGGTTGTAAGGTACAGATCTGTTCATCTGCCGAAACCTACAAACAAAATACAACAATTACTCAACTCAAGGAATATCTGGGTTTCTCTGGAAACTCCTCATCCTAAGTGTGAGAACACAAAGAGCACCCAGGTACACATACAAACATATAAGACAAATTATTAAACAAAAGACTGGATCGTCGGCGTATATGGTCATGGATTTACAGGGGGTGAGTTGTTTTTACAGAGAACAGAAAGAACGACGACGAAGAAGAAGAGAAGAAAAAGAAAGAGAAGAAGAGAAGGGAAAGAGAAAAGGGGAAACCAACACCGGTGATGGTGGAAGAAAAAGAAAAAGGTGGAAGGCCTAATAAAGGCATTCCTCAGATTTTTTTTTTTTTTTTTTTTTTTTTTTTTTTTTTTTTTTAACTTTACTTTCGGCAGTGTCGGCAAGCGCAAATCATGGCAGCAGGCGCAATAATGGTGCATAGTAATAAAAATGAGTAGGGTAAGAGAACACCTCGCACTTGAGTTTTGACCCATGCACCGATATCTGAAACTAGGAACAACAAAATTATACAACAAAAGAAAGTGACATGCATTAAAAATAACATTAATAAATAAAAGTAACTGTACTTCACTCACGGTTCCAACAAAGAACCAGCCAAACACTAAATTTTATACCATTAATTGCACACACCCACATTTTCTAAAATGTAATGAATGGACGGCTGCCTACTTTTGACTTTTTTTTTTTTTTTTTGCCAGTCTTCACGTGGCTGAAGACTCAATTATCATAAAAGTTAAAATAGTTATACTTTGCTCCCCTATATTCCACTTATTATATATATTAACCACAAAACTTAACTATTCCTTATACTTTCCCATCAAAACTCATAATATATATACTTAAACTATTGTCAAAAATTTCAAAAATTTGGGATCTCACAATCTACCCTCCTCAAAAGAATTTCGTCTCCGAAATTCCTTAATTCACCAAAAATCCCAAAATTTGTAGGGGTACAAAGTGTAACACTAGAAAGAAAAAAAATATAAAGTGTTTATTATTCAAAAGAAAGGGGTGTTATTGAATTTTTTTCAATAAAGTTGTAATTATTCTCAATTCACTAAACCGAATGAATATAAAATTTCAGATTTTACACTACTAACCCCTTTATTTTACTTATTATATATTTCAACCTCTCTATTTTACTTATTATATATTCCAACCCTTTTTTTTTTTTTTTTTCTACACTACATTATGCATACTAAAAGGAATCAAAATAAACATTCTTAAGCCAAAAGAGTTTGTACAGAACATAAAAAAAAATAAAAAAAAATAAAATTTACAGACTCGGACCTTCAGCTTTCATTCCCAACCTCAGTACACTTTTCCACAGAGGTCAATCCGATTCCCCCTCCGTATCTGTGTAAAATGGACAACCAGTAACTCTCCCAACTTCCTCTCTCACAAATCGGTTAAGCACAGTACCGGAATAGCATGGCGTATCAGGGTAATCCTTACTCAGCCCATGTTTTATCCAGTTTAATCGATCGGTTGCGCGACCGGAAATTGGTTCAGAACATTTGTTGTATCTTTTCTCATGAAAGTATCTGCCACACTGTTTACAGGCACCAAGTCGTGTAGCACGACGACGTTTAGAATAACTGCTTCGGCCACAGAGGGGTTTCGCTTGTTTTTCTTTGATTTCAGCCTTCCTTACTAATCTTGTTTTTCTCATGATCATGGTATGTACATCAGATGGAAAAGTACGTAGGACTCCTAGACTAAACCAAAAAAGATTTACATCCATGATTGCTACTCTATGACCCATTATCTGGTTCTTTTACGTCTTCCAGTCACAAAGACGATCAAAACTGACCCACAGATATTATCATTAATACAAGGTACATAATCTGAACAGATACAACAATAAAAACAAAAAAATTTACAGAAAATTTTACGGGTTCAACCTGCGCAGATCAACTACTGTAAACTGTAGATCTCACCCCCCAACCTAGACTGAACATTGTCCCCAATGTTTCGAGTTTTTCGGTTTGTAGAGCTTGAATACGCAGTTAACTGTGGAGATATGTTCAATCGCCGATGACCTATACAAAAAAAAAACAGAGATTAAGCATTTTTGGGGTGGTCTGGGTTTTCATTGGGACAAAAACCCTTGATCATCAGTGCGGCCCGAAGAAGAACAGCCATAAGTAAATAATACAAACAAATGTAGATCATGAGAAGGAGGATAGGGTCATCGAAAAATGCAGACATGGTACTGTTATGGGTTGGATCGTGGTACAGAAGACCAGATGCAGTGGAGAAGAAGAAGAAAAGAGAAGAAAAAGAAGAAGAAAAAGAAAAGAAAAGAGTAAAGGCGGTGGGGAAAAGAAAAAAGAAAGAAAAAAAAAACGATGGGGGCTTTATAAAGGCAGTCCATCGTGTCGGGTGTCTGATTGACCCGACCCTTTTTTGTGTCGGCAAGCGTAATCTCCGGAGTGATTTCCGGAGATACTTTCTGGATCCATAAAAAAAATGGTCTCCACATTTTGGACAAAATTCTCCACGAAGGGTTTTAATCGCTGACCATTGACGGTAAAAATGTTACCGTTTGATGGGTTCTCCACTTCCACTGCCCCATGTTCAAATACCTTTTTAACAATGTATGGTCCAGTCCATCTTGATTTCAACTTACCAGGAAATAGGCGAAGTCTCGAATTGAAAAGTAGAACCTTTTGATCAGGTTCAAAAGATTTTCGCACTATGTTCTTGTCATGAAAAATTTTCATCCTGATTTTTGCAATCTTAGCATTTTCATATGCTTCATTTCTCAATTCCTCCAATTCATTAATCTGAAGCTTCCGTGACAGTCCAGCCTTGTCTAAGTCAAAATTCATTGCTTTAATAGCCCAGTATGCCCTATGTTCCAATTCCACAGGCAAGTGACATGGCTTTCCATAGACTAATCGATAGGGAGACATGCCCAAAATTGTTTTAAAAGCAGTTCGGTATGCCCAGAGCGCATCAGTTAGTCTTAATGACCAATCTTTGCGATCTGGGTTCACCGTTTTTTCCAAAATTAATTTGATCTCCCGATTAGCTAACTCAGCTTGTCCACTGGTCTGTGGATGATAAGGGGTTACAATTTTGTGAAAAATCAAGTATTTTTTCATTAAATTCCAGAAGGGACGATTGCAAAAATGAGCACCCCCATCACTTATAATGGATTTTGGAATTCCAAACCGAGATAAAATATTTTCTTTTAAAAACTTGATCACTGTTTGATGATCATTATTTCGGCATGGAATTGCTTCAACCCATTTGGATACATAGTCTACGGCTACTAAAATGTATAGATAGCCAAAGGAGGGGGGAAATGGTCCCATAAAATCGATACCCCAACAGTCAAAAATTTCGATTACCAAAATTGGGTTTAAGGGCATCATGTTTCTTTTTGAAATGTTTCCCAACCTTTGACATCTATCGCAAGTTACGCAAAAAGCATGGACATCTTTGAAAAGTGTGGGCCAGTAAAATCCACACTGCAAGATTTTTGCAGCGGTTTTTCGAGATGAAAAATGACCACCACATGCTTCTGAATGACAAAATGTTATTACCTGTCTACTTTCCTGAGCGGGGATGCAACGTCTTATGATCTGATCCTTACAGTACTTGAATACGTAGGGATCTTCCCAAAAGAAATTACGGACCTCCCTCAGAAACTTCTTTTTGTCCATGGGAGTGAAAAATGGAGGAAGTGTTCCGGTAGCAAGGAAATTAGCAATATCAGCATACCATGGGGTCTCATCAATCCTGAATAGTTGTTCATCGGGGAATTTTTCATTGATTGGCAGTCCATCCTCATGAAATTCATAAGTTAATCTCGACAGATGATCTGCCACCACATTTTCCACACCCTTTTTGTCCTTAATGACTAAATCAAATTCTTGGAGCAAGAGGATCCATCTCAAGAGCCTTGGTTTGGCATCTTTTTTTGTAAGCAAAAATTTCAGTGCTGCATGGTCAGTAAATACAGTAACAGAAGAACCAACAAGATAAGATCGAAATTTTTCCAATGCAAATACTACAGCAAGTAATTCCTTTTCAGTTGTTGAGTAATTCATTTGGGCATCATTTAAAGTTTTACTTGCATAGTAAATCACATGTGGCTTCTTATCTTTTCTTTGTCCCAAAACAGCACCTACAGCATAGTCACTAGCATCACACATCAATTCAAAGGGTAGAGTCCAGTCAGGAGGTTGCATTATTGGGGCAGAAATTAACATGCCTTTGAGTTTGTCAAAGGATTTTTGGCACGCTTCATTCCAGTCGAAAATGACATCCTGACTCAAAAGATGACACATAGGTTTTGCTATGGTGCTGAAGTCTTTTATGAACCTTCTGTAGAATCCTGCATGACCTAAGAATGATCGAACATCCTTTACAACCCTAGGAGCAGGAAGATTTCTTATCAAATCAATTTTTGCTTTATCAACTTTCATGCCTTCAGACGACACAATGTGACCCAAGACAATGCCTTGATTCACCATGAAATGACATTTCTCCCAGTTAAGCACCAGATTTGCCTCTTTGCATCTCATCAAAACTTTTTCTAGGTTAGCTAGACACAAATCAAATGAGTCACCATATACCGAGAAATCATCCATGAAGATTTCCAAAAATTTTTCGACCATGTCACTGAACAAGCTCAGCATACATCTTTGAAATGTTGCAGGAGCATTACAAAGTCCGAATGGCATCCTTTTGAATGCAAAGGTGCCAAATGGACATGTGAATGTGGTCTTTTCTTGGTCATTCAGAGCTATCTCAATTTGATTGTATCCGGAATACCCATCCAGGAAACAGTAAAATTCATGGCCTGCTATTCTCTCGAGGACTTGGTCAAGGAAGGGAAGAGGAAAATGGTCTTTTCTAGTCACCAGATTGAGTTTTCGATAGTCAATGCACATTCGCCATCCTGTGACGACTCGTGTTGGCACGAGTTCATTTGCATCATTTTTGACTACTGTGACTCCAGATTTCTTTGGTACAACTTGGGTTGGACTAACCCATTTGCTATCGGAGATAGGAAAAATTATCCCTGCATCCAGGAGTTTGAGCACTTCCAGTCTCACAACCTCTTTCATGTGAGGATTCAATCGTCGCTGCATTTGACGAGAGGGTTTTGAGTCCTCTTCAAGGTATATGGCATGATTACAAATTAACGGGCTTATACCTTTCAAATCAGCGATGGTCCACCCAATGGTGCTTTTGTGACTTTTAAGAACTTCAATTAATTGAGCTTCTTGCAAGTCTGTGATTTTTGAAGAAATTACTACTGGGTAAGATCTATCCTCACCTAAAAATGCATACTTGAGATCAGATGGGAGCGGTTTCAGTTCAGGCTTTGGTGGCCTGTCACTTGAAGATAGTGGTTTTGTACCACTTGATGAAATTTCTTCAAATTTAGGAGCCCATGTCCCCACATTGAAGGTAGGGCACTCAATGGAGTTTTGTTCCAGAGAGTCAGATGAGTCAGATTTTGACAAAGTTGATTCACTAAGATCCTCACAGAATGAGTCATTCAGATGTGCTTGTATCAATGACTCAATGGAATTTATTTCTCCTACCTCCTCGTACTCTCTTGGGTGTTTTGCAATGTCAAAGACGTTCATTTCGAGAGTCATATCCCCAAAAGTCAATTTCATAATACCATTCCTGCAATTGATTAGTGCATTGGAGGTTGCTAGAAAAGGTCGACCAAGAATGACAGGAATTGGAGTTTCTGAATGAACTTCTGGATGAGTATCTAGAACAATGAAGTCTACAGGGAAGACAAAATTATCCACTTGGACAAGTACATCTTCAACAATACCCCTAGGAATTTTTACAGATCTATCTGCCAATTGGAGTGTGGTGCAAGTGGGTTTCAGTTCACCTAAACCCAACTGCTGGTAGACAGAGAAAGGAAGCAAGTTGACACTAGCTCCAAGGTCTAACAATGCTTGCTCAATTTTGAAATTTCCAATGACACATGACACAGTGGGACACCCTGGATCTTCGCACTTTGGAGGGATTTTGTGTTGAAGTAGGGCACTGGCTTGCTCTGTGAGGAAGGCTCTTTTTTGAACATTTTGGCTTCTTTTGACTGTGCACAAGTCTTTTAGAAACTTGGCATAAGCTGGAACCTGTTGGATTGCATCCAGAAGTGGGATGTTGATTTTTACTTGCTTGAAAAGCTCGTAAATTTCAGACTGATTGTTTGCTTTCTGTATGCTCTTGAGTCTATGAGGGAAAGGAGCAGGAATAGAACACGAGGGTTCTTCCTCCCTTGATGGCTCTGGTTCTTGTTCAATAATGGGATCACAGTTATTTTTTGTTGCAAGTTCTGGCTCACTTAATGGGTTGGCTGGAATTGAGTCTGGTTTTGGGTCTGGAATCAGCATGTTTCTGATGGACTTGTCAATCTTTTTTCCACTTCTCAATGTGGTGACAGTTTTGGCTTGGTCTTGTGGAGTTTCCATGGTTGATGGATTTCCCACCTGAAATTGGCCTTGTGGAGGCTTTGGTTGGGCAGGAAATTTTCCCTTCTCATGTGTGCTCATGGACTGGGTCAGCTTTTGAATGTGGCCTTTGAGATCCTCAAAAGATTGTGTGGTCTGGGCCTTGAAATCAATAAAAGCCTGAGTAGAACTATTGTTATAGCTCATTTGGGTTTGCATGAATTGATTCAATGTATCTTCAAGGTTCCTTTTGTGTGGTGGTTGATATGGAGGATATTGTGGAGGTCCTTGAGGTGGTTGTGGTGGCCCTTGTGGATGAGGATATTGTGGAGGTCCTTGAGGTGGTTGTTGTGGACTTTGTTGCTGATTCATGGGGGTTGGTTGTGTGTTTCTCCAACTGAAATTTGGGTGGTTCCGCCACCCTGGATTGTATGTTTCAGAGTATGGGTTGGAGTAAGGCTTGTTGAAATTGGAAATGGCATTTGTTTGTTCCAACAAAACTTCTTTGAATGCCGGAATGGTCGGGCATTCCCCAGTAGGATGCCCTGTTAGTGCACAAATCCCACACACTTGTTCTGTGGGAGGGACAACATCAACTTGATGGACCTTTTTCATCTCTAAAGCTTCAAGCTTTCGAGACAAAGTGGACATTTTTGCTCTAAGATCATCATCTTCTCTCAAGACATACTTACCCCCTTGGAAAGTAGGTGGTTTGGCTGGTACAGTGGTAGGAGAGGCTGAGTCCCACATTTGAGAACTGTCAGATATGGTATCAAAAAAATTGAATGCCTCCTCCGGACTTTTTCCCATGAACTCTCCTTGAGCCATCATTTCGACAAACTGTCGTAATCTAGAGGGTAAGGAGTCATAGAAAAATCCTACCAATGTCCAATTTTCAAAAGCATGATGTGGGCAAGATTGGAGTAGATCTTTGAATCTCTCCCAACTTTGATAAAAAGTTTCTCCTTCTTTGACTTCAAAATTCATGATTTGCCTTTTGAGTGTACTAGTGCGGTGCAAAGGAAAGAATTTTCTGAAAAATTCATTCTGTAGAGCCTGCCAATTAGGGATTGAAAGAGATTTTAAAGAATGTAACCATTGTTTGGCTTTATCCCTCAAAGAGAAAGAAAACAATTTCATTTTTGTCAATTCAGAATTGTCTTGAAATGTTCCACACACTTCTTTGAAGTCTTTGATATGCAGATACGGATTTTCTGCATCCGATCCATGAAACACGGGCAATAACTGCACTGTCCCCGGCTTTACAGTAAAGAGGGGAGCATTTTCAGGAAAAATAAAACAAGAGGGGACACTATTCCTTGTGGGATGTAAGTAATCTCGCAATGTTCGAATGTTGGGTACTTCTCCTTCTCTCACATGACCTTCACCCTGCCTATCAATATTTGCCATATTGAAGTTACAAGAATCGGCTTCTGATTTGGGTGAAAGTGGTTCAAGTTGATTTACAGACCCAGAAGATTCAGCAGGCAAATTTTGAAAGAGGCGATTGGTGTCAGTCATAAAACAAAATTATTCACAATAAGGCAAAAATATAAACAAAAAGAGAGGTTTTTTTTTTTTTTTTTTTCACTTTTTTCTAAAAAAAACACCTTTTATGATTCCCCGGCAACGGCGCCAAAAACTTGACTTGATCCGAAATGTGTACACCCAAGTGCAGGCGGTCAAGCTGTAGTAATAATCCGGTTTGAGTCCAGAGTCGAATCCTCAGGGAACTATGGTTGGTGTTCTTTGAAGTAAATAGTGAGAAAAACTTGTAACTGGAAATATTATGATTTTGAAGTTGTGGGAAGTTTTGGATAGAATGTAAGATTCTTTCCAATGGGTATTTTTCTAGACAAAATATAAGATGATTAAATGTAACAAACACTCTTTGGTTCGGGAATCAGAATATGTAGTTGATTATCCGGTGCATTATGTTTATGTTTTATAACTCAATTAACTCCCGTGTCAACGGCAAATTAATCGGAAGATAGGAATGAAGTGCAATAATGGTGGACATTGAAAGTTTGTCATGAAGAGTTAGTTAGGGTACTTGCCTTGAATCAATGGATCTTTCCATGTAGGAGTCATCCATTTATCATAGAAATATCCGTTGATTATACAAAGTACCTTTACTTTGCTAGGTGCATTCAATCACTCAAAAATCAAGTGGAGTATAGAACATTTAAGCATAAAGGTGATACACAAACATAATGTCCGGATTAATCTTTTACATATCTATCATCCCTTCCCAAAGAGTGAATGAGGACTACTCACCCTTCATAGCTATGGTAAAGCTAGAATGATGAATGGTACTCATCCCCAAAAGGTGTTACAAAGTAAAATGCTCAAGCAATGGAAGTAAAAGAAAACAATACTTAAATTAAAAGAAAGCAATAATTACTTGGTGTTTAATTCACAACCAAGAGATAATAAAAACATAAAAGAAAACAACAACTTCTTGGTGTTTAATCCACAACCAAGATATAATAAAAACATAAAAGAAAACAATAACAATCTTGGTGTTTAATCCACAACCAAGATCTAAAACATAAAAGAAAACACTTAGTAGAGGAGGCTCAGCCTTCCATTATATTTATATAAGCAAGTAAATATAAAAGCTATAAAGAAATGACAATTATAAAAAAAGAACTCTTACCATAAGAACATAAGCATAAAATCTTCAATACATGAATTGAAATGGAAGCTACAAAAGATGAAAGAAATTTTGCTCTCTAAAAACTCTCCTCTAAAATCTCTCCCCTTACAATAACTCTCTTGGTTTTTCTCTCCGTTCCAGGCCCAGATCCCCCTTTGAAATGCAGAAGGAGCAGCTTATTTATAGGCGTAGGAAGGCTGGGCAAGTGGGCAAGTGGGCAAGTGGGCAAGTGGAGAATGAACGGTGGTGTTGCTGAATGCTGATTTTTCAAATGCTTTTATTACACTTTGTCATGCTTTTATTACACTTTGTCATGCTTTTATTACACTTTGTCCTTCATTCTTTGCATTCTCCTGACATTGCTCCCTTGGTCTTGCGTTAATTCGGCATTTGTCCCTCAGATGTACTTCTTGGATGCCTTTGGACTTTCCTTCACTTTAGAACCTAAAATATCATCATTTAAACTCCATCAAAGTATAATTAGTCCAAAAAGAGTGTAACAATATGCTACTTTTGAGTGCTAATCATTAACCCAGCACGACCCAGGGCAGCACCGGCAATCATGCGCAACCGTCACTCAAGAAAATCATGTCAAATTTGAAAAAATACGTTTTTAACCCCAAGTTAGAGCTGGTGTCATCCTCGTGACATGGAGTGGGGGGGGGGGGGGGGGCAACTGATAATGATGGGATGTTAGGTATGGGTCGCCCTAATCAAGAGCTCAATAGGTCCAGAAGGCCTCTACTTGCAGAGTGGCCCAAATCACTCACCCGCAGCCTGTCCACTCCAAGATTAGAATGGACAGCGCCCAAATGATGAAGCTCGACAGTACCTAAAGGCTTGAAGTCCAGCCCAGCCACAATCCAATCCAGTAGGAGGTCAGCTTTGGATAAAGGAAGGGCCCACATAATCAGCAAAAATGAGGAAGGAGCTACAAGAAACTCTAAAAGAATTACCTGTATAAATAGGACACTATTACCCTGCGGAATAGGGACGATCATCATCTTCCTCATTGTCTACACTGTGAACCACACATATAAGCTTGTATTCTCTAAGCATTTCTTTTAAAAGCTATAAGCCAAAAGAACCATTGTAATAACCTTCTTCAAGCAATATACACCCTCAATGAGCAAGAAACTCCCTTACAGTAGACGTAACCTTAGTCTCTCGGTTAAGGTGAACCACTTACATAGCGTCTTTGTCTTTCTCTCGTAGTTTCATCCATTTCCAACTCATATTTCCATTCTATCCCCTTTCTGGACCAACGGATTGTGGTTTTAGACTTGGGTTAACATTTTCGAGCACCATTAATATTGAATAACTTGAAGAGGATTTAAATCTCTTGAAAGAGTATCTTGGTGATGTGTTCTTTTCTTCGGGGATAGACTTAAAAGACTTAAGCTAGAGAGAGTAACTTATTGAAGTTGAGGGAACTAAGTGTAATTTTCCCAACAAATAATGCAAACTCTCGTGTCAAAACTCTAGCATTGGACCATTCTCATCTTCAAAATTGGAGTTATGGTGCAAAACCCACTATCTTCTAAACCGTACATGAAAATTCAGGTTATTGTCCTTTCAAAAAAATTCCAGGCTGGTCTTCAAACCCACCACTTTAATAGCTTCGGGGTCCTCCTTTACGTGGACCTTCTCAGGTATCGCCGACGGTATTGGTACCAAAAATTATAATTTTTTAAAGTTAAGTTATAATTTTTTTAAGGTGTAAGTTATAACTTGAAAAAGTATGATCGATCATAGAATGTTGGGATCGATATTGTACTTTTTATGATCGATCATGGGTGTCTGTAATCGATCATGAACTCTCTTGAACAGTTGTAAATTATAATTTCTCCTTTCAAAATTTTAATTTTATTATACAAAATAGTAACCGGCGGTATTAGTATCAAATCTTTTTTTTGGGGTACAGTAGAGTTTGTCCTTTTATGTGGATGTAATTGTCAACAACTCCCTTATTCCAAATTCCTTTGTCCAATCTTTGCACAAACACTGTCTTTCTAGTCCACCACCATCTGTTCGATCTTTTTCCTATTTAAGTTACAGAGCCCAAATCAGAATTAGATCACCCTTGCCCCCCAATACCTCACGACTACAGTCTCCACCACACCCACCCATCAAAGAATTCCCTTTTCACATTTTTGTTTGTAACTGTCGTTTATCGTCTCAATTATGCATCTTTTAAACTCGTGAATGTTACGACAAACTTGAGTGCACGCAATTACTAAATCAATCGATATTTACGTGTTTTACAAGACTCAAAATTTGAAATTTGAAAATTTGAAAATAATAACTTCTGAAACTATGTCATCTGTGCTACCGGGTTAAGAATGTCACGTCTTGAACTGAAGGAACGTACGAGGATAAAAAGGAGGTATGTCTCATCGCAAGAAATAGGTCCAGCTTGTTGATCTGAAATGAGCTAAAAAATTGGCTTTTAAGATAGTTATTGTTCCACCTAATCTAAGCATTATATCTTTGACAAACCACCACTTTGTTAGATGCCTTGACCATACTTTCGAATGTAAAACCCTTTTATGGAGTGTTTTGGGATAATAGGAACGAGTTGTAAATTTAGATATTTTTGACAATTTCTTAGAGTCAATCATGAGGGATTTATCCCTCATGAATACCCTAATCCTGACATGGATGACATATTTTTGATCAAATCGAAAAAGAGATTAGTCAAAGTACGCGTAAGTTGATCCAAATAGCAACAAAACCAAAGCAAGGCCTAGGGGAACACGGCCGCCTCTATACCTAGGAGAACACAACCCTCTCTAACCAAATTAAAAAAAAAATTAGTTAAAATACGCGTAAATTGATACAGATAGCAACAAAACCAAAACAAGGTCCAGGGGAACACGGCCCCCTCTATACCTAGGGGGACAGGGCCCCTCTATACTTCCGGACCCCTATGTATATATAATACTTGGAAGAATGAGTTTCAATGGTGTAGCAGGCCCCCCCTCCCCCAAAAAAAAAAAAAAAAAACACCCCACCCACCCAAAAACCAATTTCTACCGGCAATTCCTCTTTTAAGTTTTTCATTTTCACTCAATAATTTTCTTTATAAAATATTCTTTTCATAATAAAATAATATTTTCTTTTATCATTAAATCTTCTCCTGGTATATGACATAATAATTATATAATACTACTTTACAAACTTTATCCAACTTAAAATTCTGCTATACAATTTAGTACGGATTCGATCATTGATGAATTTCTTGATAAAAGAAAACATCGAGTTCCACTTTGATTGACGATCGAGGGATATATAATACCAAGCTTTTTATTTCATTCATTTTATTTTATCTTTGTTTATATTTTATATACAATGGTTTTTGATATATTTTTATACATTAAAAATTTGAATACAACAATATATATAAATATAGTTCACGCTTAATGTATGTGTTCCCCCCCCCCCCAAAAAAAAAAAACAATAGTAAAATCTTGGATTCGTCCCTCAGAACATCTTTCTTTGTGTCTTGAATTTCATTCTTCCTAAAAAAAAAAAAAATTTAAGGAAAATAACACCTTTAGCTTGGCTAATATAAATGGGTGATTTAGAATGTGATAAGTCAACCCATTAGGATAACTCGGAAAGTAAGACGTACGAGTTCAAAATATACGTAACGAAGAAGTATCATGACTTTTTAAATTTGAGGTTTTCTCTAAATTTTAGTTCATGAACTTGCAATAACCCCTTCGATAAATGGAAGTGTTTCTAGAAAAAGAAAAATCTGTTGACAGGATTGATGGAAATAAATTATTGGGTGGTTTGCTACTTTGAATGCATTCATATAGTCGGATAGATTGTTAAAGACTAGTTTATGTTCTGCACATTTCTTTATGATTTTTAATTTTGATCGATCATAATTTCGTACATGGGTATCGCATTCGACAGTGTGATATATGTTTTGCAAGCGAAATTTTATTATTCATGCACTGATTATGGTGTTCTATCCTTTACCATCCTTTTATCATTTTTTTCAGGCCAATACACTAGTTTAACCAAAGTAAGTGATATCCAGAGAGTACGAGGAGGGCTTACTACAGTGATTGGTGGCCCCTTTGAAAGATGCAGGTCATTGCCACTAGATGAGTGGTAGCTCACACTCAAAGCACTTCCGGTACAGAGTTCTAGTCGTTTGCTGCAGTCCCTTTTCTGCCTTCACTTGCTGTTCATTTTTGATTGGTTTTATCCATTCCTAACCCTAATGAATCAAGTATGAGGGGGTCATTCAACTAATATGTGATTCACGTGCCTACATAACATAGTAGATGACTATCATCATTTGGGTTTGATTGTTTTGCTTCACCCCAGAACTTTGTGTTTGCTTCTTTGGTTTACTACTTGTGAGTTTGCTTAGTTGTTTTACTGCTTGGGATTTAAAGCTTGAAAATGTTCATTCTATTATGAAAGCAGTCATTTGAAGCAAATATTTCCTAAGTTTGGAACAAATGTTTATTAATTCAGCTATTGTTATTAATATTAAAATCGGTATCGTACCTCTAAAATTTATTACTTACATGGGTGTTTTACGATTTTTGTGGGTCATTTTACAACTAAAAAATTTATTATTTCTATGGGTAATTTATCACTGTTGTGGATTTTTTTAACGACTATTGTGGTAATTATTTTTACCATCTTTTGTTGATACAAAAATAAATTATCACTTTTGTAGGTAATTTATCATATTTGTGGGCGTTTTTACTACTGTTGTGGTGGTAAATTTTGGTACGGTGTCAATTTCTTTTTTTCGATACCGTAGACAACTCCTAAAGGAAAAACTATTATTTAGTTTTTAATTCTATTGATTAATGTAAGTTAGATATGTAATGATTCTTCTGAAAAACAACATCACATAAATCTATAGTGCAAATCTGCTACTTCCAGGGATGCATGCATTAACTTATCTAGAAAAGACAAAACCTATTGAGATGGCAAGATAAGGGAGGGAGACTTCAAAAATACATGACTAATGCTATATATATAGAGTTTGTTTGAGTTAAACTTAATATTTCTCATATGTCTCTAGCTATATAATTGCAAGAATATGAACAGAGAATTAATAAATGCATAATTAAGATGGGATAAACATAATTTTAATAAATTTGGATCAATCCAAAAAACACTTGCATTTATGTATATATATGCAGGTTTTCCAACCATGCAATTCAATTTTTCTTACTAATAATCATATAAATTGAAGCGGGATTCACGGTAATCAAGTCGGTTTTTGATTAATACTTGGTTGATGCATACATACTAACACATATAGATATCATTACAAGAAAAAGATGTGTTTATTGGTGTTTAATTTTACAAATGACGGGAAATTATGCGTTTATTATAATGCCATAATTTACCGAGTATGTTGGATTATAATATGCTACTCGTCTTAGTTTATTCAAAGTTTATTATGCGGGGAAAAGTTGATAGGTGGAGATCGTTTTCGACGTTTTTGTACAGGGCAAATGATAGTTTATACCCATAAAAATTATAAAATTCTTAATTTACACGCTTAAAAATTAATTATTATAAATTATACCCTCAATAAAATTAATTGGTAACAATGTGACCCAAGTCATAACGTCCGTTGTAGGGATGTCAATGGACCGAAGCGGGGGCGGGGGGTATAGTCTTCATCCCCGTACCCGCTTAAAAAACCTTCGTCCATCCCCGGTCCACCCCCGTTAACGGATATATTTTTCATCCCCATTCCCGTCCGCGGGTAAATTTATAATCCCCGTCCCCGTCGTTGCTTCCCCCGTCCCCGCCCTAGCCCAAACCTAAGCCAAAAATTATACTTGTTTACAGAAGGTCTAGGTTTACTCATCTAGTTATCCGCATGAAAATTTAATCCAAGGTAATCAGATTAGTTTTTGGGAACTTGATATTAGACCTTCTGGCTGCTTGAGCATAGACTGGCTGCTCAACCACTTTGTCAATCTTCTTTCTTTTATTTTAACTTCTTTGATTATGTTGGTGGAGAAGCAGCAGTTCCCATGTTCAAGTGACTTTTTCATTCAGGCTTTAAGAGTATATATATATATATATATTTTTTTTAACGGGTAACGGGGACGGGGCGGGGTAAGAGTAAGTCCATCTCCGCCTTCATCCCCACACGGGTTTATACGGGTATTCCCGTATACGTTCACCGTCCAATACGTATAATCCATTCCTGGTCCAAACGAAACGGGTTTGAACGAATACCCGTTTCCCCCGATCCAGTGCCATCCCTAGTCCGTTGTGATTTCCGTTAAATTGACATACACGTGAGAGACACTTGAAAAAGGGAAGTTTGCCGTAATCCAATAAAAGTCATTACGCGTCTTGCACATATATATATATGTAGAGAGAGAGAGAGAATAACGCAACAGTGCATTCAATGGGATTCCAACATTTGTTCACCGACCTCTGCTTATTTAAACCCTTTGCTCTCCTTACTCTCACCAACCATCTCTCTCTCTCTCTCTCTCTCTCCACATTGTCAACAGGTTTTTTGCACTTACAAACATGCAAATGGTTGCCTCCAGGCCACTCTCATCACCATCCTCTCCTCCAACAAACAATCAAGAAACTGCACAAAAACCTCTAGTTTTTGATGCATCCATTTTAAACAACCAACCAAACGCACCCCCACATTTCATCTGGCCGGACGACGAAAAGCCCTGCCGTGAGCCACCACCTATTCTTCTTCTTCCTCCAATCGACTTAAAAGCCTTCCACTCCGGTGACCCTCTTACTATATCAAACTACACCAAGCTTGTCAATGAGGCATGTCAAAAGTATGGTATGTTTCTAGTAGTAAACCATGGCATCGATTCACAGCTTATAAATGAAGCTCATAAGAATTTGGACTACTTCTTTCAAACCCCACTTGCAGAGAAGCAAAAAGTTCAGAGAAAACTTGGTGATCACACTGGATATTCTAGTAGTTTTACTAATAGATTCTCCTCCAAGCTTCCATGGAAAGAAACTCTTTCTTTTCGATTTTGTGTTGATGACCAGTACACAAACATGGTGGAGGAGTACTTCTTGAATGCAATGGGTGAAGATTTCAGACATTTTGGGTATGAGTCTAATGATTTAAGTGAATGCTAGATGTTTGGGGAAAACTAGAAAGTTACTTTTCAGTACCGTACATAAAATTACTCAAAAAATTTATGACTCAATTTGTTGATGAAGTTACAAATAAAACGGGTTTGTCAAGAATTAATCCTAATATTTAGTGTCGACCCACTTTTTTTGACTCATAATTTAACCTTTTTGAATCCTAAATGAGTTATTACAAACTTTATTTAGTTACAAATTTTGATACAATACTATTTGAATTTCCATTGATTTGTTGCTAACATTTATGGCCATTTTGGTTTTGTTTAGGAGGATGTGCCAAGAATATTGTGAAGCCATGAGCTCTCTCTCTGTGAGAATCATGGAGCTTTTGGGCATGAGCCTAGGAGTTGGCCCTGCACATTTCAGAGAATTCTTTGAAGGAAATGATTCCATAATGAGATTAAACTACTACCCTCCTTGCCAAAAACCAGAGGTTACACTTGGAACTGGGCCCCACTGTGACCCCACATCTTTAACCATCCTTCACCAGGATGAAGTGGGTGGTCTTGAAGTGTTTGCTGATAAAAAGTGGCACTCCATTCCTCCCAATTCAGAAGCTTTTGTAGTCAATATTGGTGACACATTCATGGTAACATTATCCAATTTTTTGTTCCTCTCCTTATCCAAACTCTCAAATAGTTGTCTTTAGAAATGCAATATCTGTGGTGGTTTCCAAAATGTTTTTTCTTTTTTCAACGGTTATAGGTGTCTAGGCTAATTTATGTGTACTTCGACTAATTTTCTCGCTGGTCCGGTCAAAGACAAGTTATCCACGCCGGGACTAGGGTATTCATGAAGGATAAATCCCTCATGACCTGACTCCAAAAAGTTGTCAATATCTGTTTTTAAGCATATTAAAGGTAAGTTAAGACTATAATATTCAAAAGTTATTGTTTGCTAATGTAGCGAAAGTTAATACAAAAATAAGGGTAGAATTATAACTCAGTATCGTGATCTTAAAATGAAACAGGGTTGTTTGATATCAATTCTAATATTTTAGGATTGATCTATGCTATTTTAAGTCGTAACAGTTCTTTTTGAAGGTCCAAATACAATAATAAAATATTAATCTTCGATACCTCTTTTTTTTCCATCCAATAACAATGTCAGAAATGTAAAGTTTAAATACTTTATTATGTTACATTACTTTATTCTTTCGTGACTATAAATAAACCAAACCAAGAACTATGGTTACAAATTTTTTGTAGTGCGGTATCGAAATTTTCTTTACTATAGCTCTTAAATCGTACCTTGATATCAAATGAGTTGCCGGTATATAAATTTCGATACACTCTGATATCCAAGTCAATATTGTAGTCTTACCAGATAAATATATATCAACATGGAATGATCATGTGTTCTTTTTTCAGGCTCTATCAAATGGGATCTACAAGAGTTGCTTGCACAGAGCAGTGGTGAATAATAGAACTCCCAGAAAATCTCTTGCATTCTTTCTTTGTCCGAGGATGGACAAGGTTGTACGCCCACCAAAACAGCTTGTTGACACTGATAATCCAAGGAAATATCCAGATTTCTCATGGCCAACTCTCCTAGAATTCACACAGAAACATTACAGAGCTGACATGGAAACCCTCTCAGCCTTCACAAACTGGCTTCAACAAAAGAACATCACAGGAGATACAGAAAACTATTGACTCTTAGCCCTAAACTCCAAGCTGAGGCAAGTGCAAGGGCAGAGCTACATTGGTTCTAGGGACTTTTGAAAAACCTCCATTGTATGTGTATGATAAAAGTTCACAATACTTGTGAAATGGTACAATATTCTCTTTTAATTTCTGAAAAGTTTGTATAATAGCAGATTTTTCAGCAAGTAATGGCCTAGTGCCCCCTTATCAAATAAAACATATATTTTGTTTTTGATAATTTAGTGTTACATAGCCCGATAACACAATTATATGCAAATCATAAAATACCTAACCGAAAAGCGACAACCAAAAGCATTTGTTGCTTTTTCAATAAAATCAAATTTTCAACAAGATAAAAATAATCTCAGTTAGGCTTTATTATAAGATGAAGGATGAATTGCTATGAAATTTAAAATTGAACTGATCAAGTATAGATAATTTTTAGGAGTTGAGAGAACATCGTGCTCTACTTTAATGTGGTGGAGGTGAAATATATAGAGATAAAGTTATTTTGTGTATTTTTTATCCATATTTTGTTAAGATTGAACAATAGCGATTTTATGTTTCATTTTGTAATTGAGCCTTGAATGTTTAGATATTTCTTATACTTGGACTTCAAAAAATAATTATTTATATATTGTCTCCCCAGATGAAATCTTAGCTCCGCCCCTGGACAAGTGACATGGAAATGGAGAGAGAGAGAGAGAGAAAAGGGATTGGGGTGACTTGGGATATTTTTGGGTGGGTTTTAGCTTTTGGGGGATAAATCCCAAAGAAAAAGACCACCCAGAAAAGGCAGTGCTGTTGTAGCTGGCTGATACAGGTTCATTGGAGGGAATCATGTAGTTGATGAAACACATTGTAGTTTTAATAGCCAAATGATCTCTTTTTTGATTGGTTCTTATTCATTGGGAGATTCAGTCAATTACTTGGGCTTTTGTCCATCTCCTAATTTGTGTTTGTCCTTGACTTAAAGCAGAAGAGTGACTTGACATGGTTCATGCAAAGTTAATCCATCATTATCTTGGGCTCTTGGCTCTTGGCAAGGCTGTTGACTCTTGGAAACTTGGCAAGACTAATTAGTGAATAGAGAAGACTCTCCAGACGTTAACGTTATAGCGTGTCAATATTAATGATGTTTCTTAAGATAAAGATACGAGCTCTTGGAGTGCAAGTTACGGTATCCCATTAGTGAGTAAACTATTGGGGCAACCACCAATAATGAATGGTGAGGGTGTCATATAAGCATGGATTGCTAGGGTTTGCTTCAATTGAATGATGAAGTGATTGGCCATTAATTTCTATGTGCAACACAGTAAGACCTATTTTGAAACGCAAAGAAATGGGCAAAAAAGTATGCTCTTGATAGAGAGGAATGTGGTGACTCAATGAAAGCAATTGAAAAAGAAACTTAAATCTTGGAAGAACATACTATTCCAAAAAGTGACTTGGACACAGTGCTTATTATAGAGATAGGTCAAATTCAAGGGGAAGTTAAAAGTCTAATGTAATTCAAACATGAGGGGAACATTGTTAACATATTATGAATGAGCTCATTATTTTACACTTTAAGGTTCTGTCCGGGCGGAAATGGCTTCCACAAGTAGGGCGCTAAAAACCTTATGTTTTTCAGCTGGCTAGTGTGTCCCTGCAATCAAACTAAAGCGCTAACACCCTATTTATAGTATAGTAAGGAACCTTTTTAATAAGGCTTGTGTAGGGGCGCTCACGTTTTTTGGCTTCCTTTGCTCCACCAGCCTTGATTGGCGGATCAGAAGAATAATACTATGTGCATCAAATCTGTTCACCAAATAATTGTTAGTTAGATGAGAGTAGACTCACTAATCCAACGATCGACAATCATTTGGTTCACATAAATATGTTTGGACTGCCAGCTTTTGAGCATTGAATAAGAGAATTGAACTTAATCTTGTAAAGGCTTGGAATATCATCTACTTTTTAACTTTGAAGAAATGCAACAAAGAAATTATACAGTTTGAGGCATTTTTCTTTTGTGATGCTGATCTATATGGAATATCTTGTTTTTAAGCAATTTTATTCTAGGAAGTTCTGTCTTTCCAACTTCTTATCATGATATTGTCCTTATGAAAAGTGAAAAGGGTGGTCTGGAATTTTTATAATTCATCCACAAAATGAAGTATTGGAAAGTCTTTAACAAGCACTCTTAGTACAGCTTAGTTGAATGGTGTAATATTTCATGTCTCACTGTCTCTACACTCCTAACTTGTTGGACATCATGTTGGTACATATCAGAAGAGTCAACATTCAACACAATTAAATAAATTATCCTTATACCAGTTCTATTTTTGGCTGCTAACTAATTCTTTTATAGGGTTCAACGTCCACAATGTTAAATATTCTTACCTCCACTAGTGGATAATTACACACTTATTACTACCAGTTCGGATCTATGACAGTAGATGTTGGGATGGTTGACTTGATACAAGCTTAATCTTTGATATTATTTTGAATAAATTCACTACTTTCAAGTTCAAACTCGTAACCCCACAGCGACTAGCTACCCCATGTTTTTACTAATGTTCCATGCAATGCTGTAGTTGGTCTCTTCAAGATTCTTTCAATCAGAAGCCAAGGAGTAGTTAGAGGTTTTATTACGCCCCTCTTTTCGGATTCTCTTCACTGCTCTATAGGTGATCTCTCCTCTATTGTCGACACATATATATTACTCAATTATTTATTTTAATTATGATCTATCGATATGAATATAACAAAAATGATTGATATGTAGCATTGGTGTAATCGTAACAGGTATGATGAGCCTTTCAGTGATCCATAAGCCAAAAGAATGAGATACCAAAATTGAAAGTTTTGTCATATTAGAGGTTAGCAGTGGGAGTTGTTTGAAGGTACTGATGTTATATTTTAGGGACAATGACTGGGAGACAAGTTATCAATCAACAACACAGAAAGTCAAAACAGAAACAAAGTCTAGGTTGTGGAAAATTCTTTTACTAGATTTGTATTTTGACATGGGATGGATGGAACAAGTATCAGAAAGAAAGGGAAACAAAACTCTCTTATAATCAAAACTAAACGATAAAAGGGTTCCTGTTTTGTACGCAAAACTCTCATTTGTAGCAAGGTTTCATAGCGATAAGTAGTTGCGATGATCTTACTTCTATTTTGAAAATACTGATTCTCAAACTCAAACTCACGACGTAACTTGAATGAATGAACACTTATCATCTCTCCGCGTGTTCACATCTCTCCATAGTCGACCTCTATCATTTTCAGTAGTCTTTTTTTTCCTTTGAAGTCAGCATATATCCCTAACAAAAGATGGTTTTAGATGTTCTCTTGGTTAGGTAAGTTAATTCCACATGATGGATGATCCAAGAGGGGTAGCTCTTCCTCTTTGTAAAACATCTTTTTTTCCTCGAAACAAAAATCTCTTATAATCAAAGCTAAACGACAAAGGGTCATGTTTTGTGCACAAAACTCTCATTTGTAGCAGGATTTTAGAGCAATAAGTAGTTGGCACATCACATTGGCAGTGATCTTCTATTTTGAAAAGATTGATTCTCAAACTCAAGCTCGTGACGTAGATTGAATGAATGAACATTTATCATCTCTCCACGAGTAGATGAAACTGAAACTAGAGCCTAGTTTTACTTTAGAAACTACACATATATCCTGTTAAAGCAACTCTTTTAACTCACTTGATTTCTGTTTAAAACTGTTGAAACCACAGATGCAACTCACTGAAGGCCATTTTCTTTTCTCTAATGTATTCTATTTTGGAAAAGTCTATCTAGGGAATTCAGTACCATATCCAACAACTATCGATCCATGGAGTATCAATTTAATCACAACTTGTGATACGATACGACACAATACGAAAAAGTGATTTCCGCAAGCTTTTTCCTTTCTAATTTTTTTAGATTCGCTTGTTGTGATGTAAATATATACTACTATTTGTTTGTTTTGGCTTAAAACTTACTCAATCAGTACAACAAAAGAAATAGAACTTTTTTTCGGAGTTGATGCTTAACTTTAGGTACATATATCAAATATCCTTTTAATTGAAACTTTCAGGTCAAGATGAGCCATATTTATACATTTAAATTTAGAGAGAATTATATTCAGACTCTCTGAAAGTTTATCACTTAATCATTCAGATCCCTTGACATTTAAAATATTACACATAGACCGCTTGTCATCAATGTCCGTTAATATATCCGTTAGTAAATTATATCCAGATCCCCTGAAATTTGTAAGCGTGTAATATTTTGACCCATCAAGTTTAAAATGTTATACTTAAACTAAAAATACTTTAATCAAAGATAAAATATAAAATATTTTAAAGTTTACAACCAAAATTCATGTTATATTATGACATTTATTGAAATAAAATCAAAAATAAAAATCTATTTTTTTCTTAAAAAATCATAATTAGTATACAATTATATTATACATTAGAATTTAATTTGGTAGTTTAAACGACCAAATTACCCCAATTAAAGATAAAAGAGATATTGTGTCCATTACAGTTTGACAATTTGTTTGATTTTTTAGTTTTATTCCAATAGATAGTATAATTGTATACTAATTATATTTTTTAAGAAAAAATTAGATTTTTATTTTTGATTTTATTTCAATAAATGACATAATAGAACATGAATTTTGATTGTAAAATTCATGCTATATTATGAATGACTTAGACCCCTTATTTAATTTTTTTAGTTTTATTCCAATAGATAGCATAATTGTATACTAATTACGATTTTTTTTTTAAAAATTGAATTTTTATTTTTAATTTTATTTTAATAAATGATACAATATATTCATAGAACCTGAATTTTGGTGGTAAAATTTAAAATATTTGATATTCTATCTTTAATTAGAGTATTTTTTATTTAAGTATAACATTTTAAACTTGAGGGGTCCAAGTATTACACGTCTATACAAACTTCAGGGAGTCTGTGAATAACTTACTAACAGATATACTAATTGATATTGATGACAGGGGTCTAAGTGTTACTCGCGTACAAATTTTAAAGAGTCTGTGTATAATATTTTAAATATCAGAGGGTCTAAATGATTAAGTGACAAATCTCAGAGATCTGGGTGTAATTCTTCCTTAAATTTATTGAATTATATTGTGTTAATGGGACCCACGGTCCATCCAGCTTGGCCCATACCCTATGGTCCATAAGTGGGCCTTAGTGAGGACCCCAGCGAACGGGCTAGTCTAAAGCCCGGTCTGCTTACCCTGCCCACCCCCATGCCCTCCAATTTTCTATTTTTCAGTTATATTTTCAATTATAATTCTGTAATTCATATGAGTAATAAGTTATAATTTATAAATTCATAAGTTATACAATCAGTGGTATGAGGTTGCCTTTAATTGTCAACCAAAGAATGAATGCCATTCTAGGAATAGCTTTACCAAACCATACAAGAGTTTGTACCAAGGGACAGACAATGGTACTTCTGCTTCTGATAAGCTCCCAAGCAGAAGCAGTAGAGAAGGTAGGTTTAGGGGTAGGCATCCATTTCACAACATATTCTCTATCTGAGTTGGGAGTGTAAGAAGGCAAAGTAGCCATAATTTTTAGCCATGAAAGACTATTGAGCTAGAATCAGGCCATTGCTAATTGTTAGAATCAGGCAAATTGCTCCACTTGTTAGTCGTATTAGACGCCTAGACTTCAGAAACAACGTCTCTCTCTTTCTTGTCTATGAAAAAAAGGAATTCAATTAACAAAAATACGAAATGCTTTAATTCAATTAGCAAAAATTAGTGAAGATCCTAAAACAATAAGTGAAGTCACATGCTTAGCTACATATGAGATTGAAATTTTTGAATTTTTATTGGGTATGAATATTTGATATGATATATTATTTGTTGTTAACACAATTAGTAAAAACTTACAATCCAAAGACATGCATATTGATGTTGCTATTGATCAATTAAAATGACTTCTTTCTTTTTTAGAATCATATAGAGAAAATGGATTTCACTCTGCTTTGATTTCATCAAAAGAGACTGCACTTGAAATGAAAATAGAACCAGTGTTTTGTGAAAACCATAAAATTCTTAGGAAAAAGTAACTTGGTGATGTAGTTGAGAATGCAATAACACTATCACCTAAAGAACCTTTTAAGATTGAGTGTTTTTTATATGTAGTTGATTTAGCTATTTCTTCAATCCAAAGTAGGTTTGAAAAATTCAAATATATGAAAATATTTTTGGTTTTTCATTTTGTTTTAAAAAATTAAAATTTTAGATGATGATAGTTTGAAAATGTATTGTCTTAACCTTGAAATTTTTTTGAAGAATGACTTATTTTCTGATATAGATGGTTTAGATTTATTTCAAGAATTGAATGTATTAAGAAAGTCTTACAATATGAAATTAACACTCCAGCTGAAACCCTAACTTATATAAAACGATTAGATTTTTTTTCCAAATGCATGTATAACTTTTATAATATTATTAACAACGCAGTAGTTTCGGCCGACAGAAGTTTTCAAAACTTAAATTAATAAAAACTTATCTTCGATCAACTATGTCACAAGAAAGATTAAATGGATTAGATATATTATCTATTGAAAAGAATATATTAGCAAAACTTGAATATAAAAATTTAATCAATATTTTTGCATCTCAAAAAACAAGATTAAATGAATATATTTCAATGATTATTTAGTATGATATATATATATCTTACCTATTAATAGGGACCCACATCATATTCTCGCCTAGGGCCTCTCTCTCTCTCTCTCTCTCTCTCTCTCTATATATATATATATATATATATATATATCTTACCTATTAATAGGGACCCACATCATATTCTCGCCTAGAACCTCTAGATCTGTTGGGCCGCCCCTGATGGACTCCCTTAGGTTTAACAGATTCAACCAATTCTGGGAACAACATTGAGGTATCCTTACCTCCCAGAAGCTTCTGTTTCTCAGATGGTGCGCATGCATCCATTGCACCCATAAGACAAGAACCCATTGGTCCAAGATCTTATTCTCTTTTCAATCATTACCACCAGTTCATTGCAATGGTGAGATCTCAACCTTTTAGAGATAAGTGGAATCTCGAGGTCTGGAAGGTGACCCTGAGAAATTTTTGGATGGGTATTAGACACCACTGGGCCTTGCCCACGTGGTGTGCACGGTCAATAAATGTCTTCCCCATCACCAATTTGTCAGAGTAAATTTTAAAAGAATAATGCTATACTGACCAAATTTTGGGACCAAATTTGGAGCCCAAATGACATGGCAACTGACTTGGGCTTCTTTAGTTGGTGTCATGTCATTTGGGCACCAATAAATATTCCAAATGACATGTTGCCATGTCATTTGGGCTCTAAATTTGGTCCTAAAATTTGGTCAGTGTAGCATTACTCATTTTAAAAATGCCAACACATCAACCAGGCTTTGCTCATGTACGGAAAGAATAATGTTATATTGACCAAATTTTAGGACTAAATTTAGAGCCCAAATGATATGGCAGCATGTCATTTGGAGTTTTTATTGGGGCCCAAATGACATGACACCAAATAAATAAGACCAAGTCAGCTCATGTCATTTGAGTTCTAAATTTGGTCCCAAAATTTGATCAGTGTAGCATTACTCGTACGGAAAACTAACAGGCAAACTCCAAGAAAAAGGTTAGTTATTTTTTTTGGGGGGTGGGGTCAAGAAATGTTGTCCTTTTAACTCTTTCAAAATTTAAAAGATTCAAAACTCATTTCTGTTGGGTTTTTTTTTTTTTTTTGAGTCTAATTTGTGTTGATTCGGATGATAATTTAACCCGAAATAATATTGTGTGATTTTTTAATGAAAAATTTTCTGAGGCTTAGTCCATGGAGCGGATGATTGGGCCGATGCGCAGGATATATAAAAACTATTATTTTAGTGATTAGGGTTGTATCGATACTGTACAACCGCCCTCTGTATTCTTTCTTCTCAATAGTGAAATCTCTGCAACTTCGTGGACATAAACAAATTGTCGAACCACGTAAATACTGTCTTTTGTGTGTGTGACTGTTTTTTTTTTTGCGTGTGTTTTCTCTATTTTTTTGTTCCTCACACGTTTGAGAATTTCGTGCAAATTTTCTAACAATTTCTCCATCACCATTTTTTTCTCTCTTTAAATCTTTCATCTCCCTCCCACTCAACATTTCTCACCTACTATTTGGTTCTCTTCTTGCAAATCTCTCTCTCTCTCTCTCTCTCTCTCTGGACATCACCCATATAGAGCATTATAGGATTGTAAGGAATCATTTCTCCACAATACTTTCCAAGGCTAAATCAGATATAGATGTAGACACTAATTCTCTCTCTCTCTCTCTTTCTCACAGAGGGGGCAAATAGTTGAATGAAAAAAAAATATTCAATTGGAATTAAAAAAAAATTCAAGACCTCCATGCATAAGGAATACATTTGTTATTTTCATATAAAAGAATTCATTAGTTCAAGTATGAGAAATATTTTAAGATCCAGAACTATTGAAATTGAAAACATTATCAATTCAACATTAACAAAATATGAACAGACAAAGACAACATTTTTTTCATAAATACATTTCAACTTAATCATACATTAAACTAAAACACGGCCTACGTTGTTACAAATCCCAAGCATTGCCTAGAAAAATGAATAATTTTGTGTTAAATTTCTCAATAAGTTTTTTAAATATACACTATCCAAGAGTCAATGCAAAATCATTTCTTATCTTGTTGCGAAGTCTGATTAAGTTCATCATCCAACTTGTTTAGAGTTTTTGGAAAAACATAAATATTTTTGGTTTAGTATATTTTACCATTTGTATCGTACGAGCATAACTTAGTCACAAAAAATGACTAAATTATGTACATACAGTATCGAAAAAAATTATTTCAATATTGTACCGTCATTTATCATTTTTGTAGGTATTTTTTTATCACTTTTATGAGTATTTTTACCATTTTTGTGGTACTTGCTATCTAAATCGATCCTAACAATGTTAGGATCGATCGCAAGTACCACAAAAGTGGTAAAAATACCCACAAAAGTGATAAATCACCAACAAAAATTATAATTTTTTTTTTATAAAATGACTCACAAAAATTATAAAAATACCTATTAAAATAATAAAATTTAGAGGTACGGTAGTGATTTTTTTTTTTTTTTTTCTAAACCGTAGTCCAGTCCCTAAATTATTATTGAGAAAGTTTAATAGTACTTAAAGTGATTTTTTAATAAAGAAAGATAGGACCTGTGTCTACATCACCAGCTCTCTCACTCAGGAACACAGACAACTGATGGATCAAAGAGAATACTAAACGTTACCAAAAGGTTAGAAGACCAATTAAACTAGGAACTATATATGTTGCGTATGGTTTAATGACTGCCCTCACATTTGTGTCAAGCGTGTGATTGTGGGTAGTGCACAAGGCTGGTTGGTGGAGGTGGAGGGTCTTCTCGGCTTTAATAATTAAAAAATCGAGTAACATAAATTTAAAAAATTCAATAAATAAATGAAAAATAAATAAATACTCTCAAATTATATTGACTCCCTCCTTGAATAGTTCAAAAAGATAAATACCCTTTTCCTTGGCTAAATTCTTGGATCCTTGCTCTAAAAATATCCATATATTTCCATTTTGATTTTTCTTTCGAAGTGTTTTGTATTCAATCTCAACATTCTCTCTCTCTCTCTCTTCTCTCCTCTCATCTCAATCATCAGAGTTTGGAAACGTAAAAATGATTGAGCTCCCACAGGTGCTAGTTCTTCGTCCAGTGTTACTTTTAAAGATGTTTGAAAAACAGTTTCAATCAAAGTTCTCATTCCTCAAAGCATGGGAGTCTCCTATGCCCACCACCCTCTTCCTCAAGACCCATGCACAGTCTGTCAAGGCCATTCTTTGCACCGCCGGAACTCCGATCACCAGCGATGTCTTATCCCATCTCCCGGCGGTCCAACTTGTGGTGACTGAGAACACTGGTGTGGATCATATTGACTTACCGGAGTGCCGGCGTCTAAAAATCTCAGTCACCAATGCTGCCACCGTCTTCTGCGACGATGTCGCCGACATGGGTGTCGGAATGTTACTTGCTGTTCTGAGAAGAATCTGTTCCGATGACCGGTTTCTTCGTGGCGGGCTTTGGCCTAACAGTGGGGACATTCCCCTTGGCTCTAAGGTCATATACATATAGTCGTCTCTGTGCACTTCTATGTGTTTTTAAATTAGGGTATGTTTAGTTTGCATTTTAAAAAATAGTATCCAAAAATTATTTTTGGGAAGAATTTTAAAAAAGTGTTTTTAAAATTTTTTAGATTACAAAACCTGTTTGATTATATATTTTTTAAAATAGTTTTAAAGAACAAAAAATATAAAATCTGTTTGGACAATAATCCAAAATTTTCACCTCTCTTTCTTTCACCTTTATCTGTCTCCACAAAACACACTCACACACGCACACATATAGACACACACACACAAACAGACGCATACACACACACACACACAGACACACACACATACACAGACGCACATAGATCTGAATCTTTAGTTGTTGCGAGAGAGAGAGAGAGAGAGAGAGAGGGGTAGATCTGAAGCTTCCTCTATGGTGAAGAAGAAGACATTGGAGGAGACGCTGGAGAGAGATCAGACGCTGAAGCTTCCTTTGTGGTGTTCGTTCTGTTTGATGGGCAAAGTGGAGAGAGAGAGAGAAAAGAAGGGGGAAAAAAAAGGAAGTCTTTTACTGCCAAGGGGACTCGAAAGGCAGACCTCATTAAAGAGGTTTGTCTCCGTGTTTCCAAAATTTTCGCAAAAATGACTTGAAAACAAGCTGGGCTTGTTTTTTGTTTTTATGCTTCAATTCCCACTTTTTTCCAAAAATTGGAGAACAAAAATTCAAACCAAACATTGTTTCACTGTTTTTAGAGTTTTGAGTACAAAAAAACAGTTTTTAAGAATCAAACCAAACATACCCTTAATTATTGAGGACAAAACTTGTATTTTCTGAGTTCGAGTCTTCTTGTTTTTAGCCATACAAAACTAAAGTTTTAACAAAATCGATGAACATGGTTTTCACTCAACCGTATGCGAGATTTGCATTTAGGAATTAGTCCAAATGACATGGCGAAGACGATTCCACCTTACCAAAAAAAACGGAACTACGAGTCTAGATGTTGATATAAGGTAGAATAAATTGTCAATTGTGTCAACTGGTAGGGTATAAAGTTCACCATGCTACTATTGTTGCTAACCACCTGTCAAAAATTCATTTCGGTGTACAATTTCGATCAACTAAAGAACGGAAACATTTCACGACTTTTTTTTTAATCACTCATGATTCGTTTTGGTTTTCATCAAAATCGAAACATTTTAGTCGTTTCATCGAAATTGTCAACCTTGTTGCTAAGTAGTATCTGACTATAGCTGTGATGATTTCAGTTGGGAGGCAAAAGAGTAGGAATTGTTGGGCTGGGAAGCATAGGCTCAAGAGTAGGGAAAAGGCTTGAGGCCTTTGGCTGCAACATCTCATACACCTCAAGAAAGAAGAAACCAGAGACTCCATACCTTTTTTACCCTACTGTCCATGAACTTGCATCTAATTGCAATGTCCTCATTATTTGCTGCTCACTAACTGATCAAACTCACCACATGATCAACAAGGAAGTCATGGCAGCATTAGGAAAAGAAGGGATCATCATCAATATCGCGCGCGGCCCGATTATCGATGAGAAGGAGCTGGTGAAGTGTTTGGTGGAAGGAGAGATTGCTGGTGCTGGTTTGGATGTGTTTGAGAATGAGCCTTATGTTCCTAAGGAGCTGTTTGGATTGGAAAATGTTGTTTTGTCACCACATAGAGCTGCTTTTACTGAGGAAGCTATTCTCAATGCTTTTCAACTTGCTGTGGGTAATTTAGAAGCTTTCTTCTCTGGTAAACCATTACTCTCTCCAGTCATCAATGAATGACTGCAGTGATCATTGGTAGAAGTCACTGTGATTGTAACTATGTTCACTGTGATTGTAACTATGTTCTTCAGATTTACATATATGAACATAGTCCTAGTTGTTTCAATGGAGTGATTCCATCAACATAAGTAAACAACAGTTCTATAATAAGAAAGGTGGTTCACAGAGGAGCTTAACTAACCCACTCGGGTTGGTTCAGCAGTGGAACAAAGGCTTATTAGCGTAAATTCTTACGTCCTGAGTTTGGGTGAGAGGGTTCTCCATTAATATATGTTTGAGTGTTCTTTTGAATGGACAAGGGTGTACTCTTAATGTTAAAGGACGTGAGGTGATGTTTCCTAGTCTCTTGGGTTATAAGAGTTCTTAGTTCTTTTTCTTTATAATCTGATCTTGAAAAAGAAAGAGAGGGAGAAAAGAGGGTCCTGTGGAGAACGTCGTAAAAATCTATAATATAGTCCGACCACAACAACTTGACTTATTTTCTTCATACATTAGTGCACTAAATTCCCAAGTAGAAAAGTTTAAAAGATCATTATGTGTTATAATGTTGAATCCTCAACGACAAATTCTTTGACAGAGTAGATATTGTAATTCATAATTTTGAATCGATTCACGATCGAGAGCGTGAAATAAAGGAGAGAAACTACGTTAAGTAATTGATAGGCAGAATAAAACTTGTGAACCAAATACTATCATATGAACATCTACCACTAAATACTTGCAAAATGGTTCCTTCCAATCAATTTGCAGCAGTGGACAAACATGTCTTGAAAATGGTCTCTAGAGCATTATAGGATTGTAAGGAATCATTTCTCCACAATACTTTCCAAGGCTAAATCAGATATAGATGTAGACACTAATTCTCTCTCTCTCTCTCTCTCTCTCTCTCTCTCTCTCTCTCTCTCTCTCTCTCTCTCTCTCTCTCAGAGGGGGCAAATAGTTGAATGAAAAAAAATTATTCAATTGGAATTAAAAAAAAATTCAAGACATCCATGCATAAGGAATACATTGTGTTATTTTCATATAAAGGAATTCATTAGTTCAAGTATAAGAAATATTTTAAGATCCAGAACTACTGAAATTGAAAACATTATCAATTCAACATTAACAAAATATGAACAGAAAAAGGCAACAATTTTTTCATAAATACATTTCAACTCAATCATACATTAAAATAAAACATGGCCTATGTTGTTACAAATCCCAAGCATTGCCTAGAAACATGAATAATTTTGTGTGAAATTTCTCAATAAGTTTTTTAAATTTACACAATCCAAGAGTCAATGCAAAATCATTTCTTATCTTGTTGCAAAGTCTGATTAAGTTCATCATCCAACTTGTTTAGAGGTTTTGGAAAAACATAAATATTTTTTGGTTAGTATATTTTACCATTTGTATCGTACGAGCATAACTTAGTCACAAAAAATGACTAAATTATGTACATACAGTATCGAAAAAAATTATTTCAATATTGTACCGTCATTTATCATTTTTTGAAAGTATTTTTTTATCACTTTTATGAGTATTTTTATCATTTTTGTCTTACTTGCGATCTAAATCGATCCTAACAATGTTAGGATCGATCGCAAGTACCACAAAAGTGATAAAAACACCCACAAAAGTGATAAATCACCAACAAAACTTGTAATTTTTTTGTTATAAAATGACTCATAAAAATTATAAAAGTACCTATTAAAATAATAAAATTTAGTGGTACGGTAGGGATTTTTATTTTTTTTTCTAAACCGTAGTCCAGTCCCTAAATTATTATTGAGAAAGTTTAATAGTACTTAAAGTGTTTTTTTTATAAAGAAAGATAGGACCTGTGTCTACATCACCAGCTCTCTCACTCACGAACACAGACAACTGATGGATCAAAGAGAATACTAAACGTTACCAAAAGGTTAGAAGAACAATTAAACTAGGAACTATATATGTTGCGTATGGTTTAATGGCTGCCCTTGACGCAGACCTCGACAAATTCCCTCTTGGTCTAGGCAAAGACAAGTTATCCAGGATTAGGATATTCATGAGAGATAAATTCATCACGGCCTAGGTTGCCAAGATTCGAACTCCAGATATATAAATTTATAGCTCGTCTCTGTTACCCCTTGAACTACCCCTTGAGATTCACATACTGTTTTCTACAGATAATGAAAAGTCGAGAAAATTATATAGAAGAACAATTAAACTGGGAACTATATATGTTGCGTATGGACTTCTATGACAAACTGTCATAGAAATTGAACTTTCTGTTGACGTTGCGTGATGAACTTCTATGACAAACAAACAGAGAGAGAGACTTCTATGATATGCAATTATCTATGAGAGATAAGAGGATAAGAAAGATTAGTTTGTCGAAACATTGAATTCTTCTTCCTGTTAAATGGGGGATGAGAGGCTGAGTGAGGATGATTACTCAGACTAAATTGTTTGATGTTGGACAACCTTTGCTAGATGCCATAAGTACGGTTTCTCAATCGAATTGTGTTTTTGTTTTGTTTTCAGATAATGTCATTCGAATCGTGTCATTTTATGTTCATTTCGTGTTTATGTCCATTTCGTGTTTATGTCATTGTAAATTGTCTTATTTGAATTGTCTCATTATTATGTCATTTTGTTGTTGATATCATGCATGGTAAATAACCCGAGAGACCAAGTTACAAAATACTGAAACCAGAAGCCAAATTGAGAGAGAGAGATAGTGGGTTATTTTACTATTGTAAATTGTCATATTCAAATCGTATTATTTTATTATGCTTATGGCATTTTGTTGTTGATATCATGCATGGTAAATCTGAACCACATGCACAGTCCATTGATGTTCCATAACCTGAGAGACCAAGTTACAAAGTCCTAAAACTAGAAGACAAATTGAGAGAGAGAGAAATTGGGTTATTCTCAGATAACGTTATTGCAAATTGTCGTATTCAAATCGTATCATTTTATGTTCATCTCGTGCTTATGTCATTTTGTTGTTGATATCATGCATGGTAAATCTGAACCAATTGCTTAGTGCATTGATGTTCAATAACCTGAGAGGCCAAGTTACATAACCTTAACATCAAAAAACGCAATACTGAAACCAGAAGGTAAATTGAGAGAGAGAGAAGGATAGGGGGGGGGGGGGGGGGGGGGGTAAATCTGTTAATCATAGATTAATCTCCAGCAAATATTTTGTAGGTACCCTTTAGTAAAGGGCAGTGCCCACACCTATAATACACACCAAAAACCTTGCATATATATATTAGACTGGAAACGAACCATAAAGCAGTGTTCTTTACAAAGGAGATCGAAAAGAACTCCAAAACCTTAAATATGAACAGCAGAAGCAGAAATGATGAGAATGACCGTGCTTGAATTACGATAATTATAAACACAACATATTGTGCTTAAAGGAAAAAGGAAAATCAACTAGGAACATACGGCTGAAATAGCGCTACACAGGGATCGGGATCATACTGCATAATTTCTGCAGCACGTTCAAATTCCTCCCTCAGGACTTTTATGCTATACTTGTCCACCACTCGTCCTAGATCATGAGACACCTCAAATGGATCCTCAATACATATCAAATGGCGATCCTTACCGATCCTCCTGGTCCAGTCTTTAGCTCGCTTGCTGTAACCGAAAACACAAGGTACCAATTAGTCAGTTCAAAGAGCATGCTCAAACCAAGCGCTGCATTTTCAATGTGGATATGATAGCAAGTTCGCGTTGCAAAAGTTTAAAAGGCAATTCATCATGGTTTGGTAAAATATTCTAGCCGACACCACGATCACGTAAATTACGATAAATTATGATGTTCACGTGCATTGTGTCCTCGTTGAAACTTATTTTCTCATGAATATGAGGACTTTCATTAGCAGGTGGCTACCGCAAGTGAAATAGCCTTTTGTACAACATCTTTAACATAATATTTAACCATTATCTATCCATTTATTGCGTGAACTAAGTGGACAAACCTTTAGCGATACGTTGAGTGCCTCGAATTTTGTGGGGCAGTTCAGATTCAAAAGGAAATAACATAATATAAGCCAAAAAAACATGGAAGTCGGAAAACCATGATATCAAGCACAAGATGATGTAAGATTCTCCCTGATCAATCAATAAAATAAGCACAATCAAAAGCTAGTCTGTCTCACCTCAATATGTTTCCTGTACGAACAGAGATAACATCATTGGCATAATCGTGACAGTACGCCCAATAATTGAAGAATGCCCATACCAACTGAGCAATACTCTCCATATTGTGCGAACCGAAGCCACAAAGCTTATCCACTTGATCAAAATAATTGCATTCAACATTGTCCACATTTACAGAATAAGTTCTCTCCATTTCCTGACAAAGAATAAAAAAAGAAAGAAACCCAATAAAGGCCTACATCATCCGTCAAACAATTATAAGTGAACATAAGCAGGCACAAGTGCTACAAGAAATTTCAAGTGAGATCATAAAAAATTTACTGGTGCAGCAGTTATGTCTCTAAGCCACCAAATCTTGTATCATTACATGAAAGGAAAAAAATATCCTTCAACAAAACTAATTTGTCTCAGATACTCCTACAAGCAAATGAACACATGACCTCACTTAAGGACACACATTAAAATTTATATTTCTTATCAACTAGGATATTATTCAGGGTGTTTGATGTTATCAATCGACTAAATTGCACTAATCAACCAACCAAACGAAGAAAGATGAACTCAACCATGGTTGCTAGCAGGACACATCTAAGAGTTGACTCACATTCCATTCAAAAGAAGAACTCATTAGGTTTCATCCAGGGCTAATGCAACTAAGTTCCCAATGCCTAAAAGGTAAAGCACTTTGAACTACAATTGAAATGATTGTTTGGTCCCTTCTATGGTTGTGTCCATATGTTCATATTTTTTTTTCCTGATAAAAACGAAATATTTAATACTAATGATAGTAAGTGGTACTGGTCCACAATCCAAAAGAAACGGGTGGACAAGTCATCCATGATCCAACCCATATCCAAACGTAAACAAGCATTAGAAAGTAGGCATTATAAATAGCGCACAATGCAACAACACGACAACCTCCAACTAGCTATAAAGCCAAAATTGGGAAGATCCTCAAAATCTTTGATTACCGCTGCCTAAAACGATGATAGAAAATAAATAAGGTCTCCCATATCCCTTCCACCACTTCAGATTTATAATCGAAGATTCTTGAATTCATCTCCAACCAAATATCCCATACAAAAGCTAACAATGCACAATCCCAAAGATTAGTACCCTTTCGATCTCCTCCAAAATCATTAAAAGTCCACACTAACATAGATGTCATATCTTGTTGATACAATTGGACAATTTAAGAACAAAAGATTCACACTCTCACTGTCTCCTTGGCACAATAATATATCAGTGAGGAAAAGACAAGCATGAGATCTTCTCCTTTAAAGCATATCATCGATGTTAATATTTCCATGAAAGACAAGCTAACACACACTGACTTGCACCTTTAAAGGCACTTTAGCCTTCCATAACTTCAACGATAGTTAAAAGACTAGGAGTGAAGGCATATCGGAGAAGGATGGAGAAAAAGATCTACAAGAGGAAGAGCCCGAAGAATCTAAGGTCCACCATCTTTTATTAACAGAATCCTGATTCGAATTAATTATGTCAAGCATAGAAAGAGGTGATAGCAATTCCGAAGTTTCCCAGTCATTGAAACTCTTACGAAACCCAAAATCCCAAGAAAATGAATCATGATTGGGCTGAAACATGCATGCATGCAATAAGGGCATCATGATATTAAGAAATTCAATAGAGACGCGGAAACAAATATGATAGCAATGACGCCCCAATCCATTTATCCTCCCAAAAATGAATTTTCAACCAGTATCCCGCGACAAAGTTCACATACTTATAAAAGGAAGATAGTCCTTGAGAAATGAATTTCCGTGGGCTTCAAAAACATCGCCTTCCAACACCATTAGCATTCCACCCATTAGTCTGTAAAACATTTTTTTTTTTTATCACTAGATGGCAAAGTGAATTTCGCTCCAAAGGAATTCCCCAAAGCTTCATTCCTAGCTATCAAGTTCTTTTGCTTTAGGCCAAAAGACCACGGCTGCACATTGGTGATACGGGTTTGCTCGACTATGTGCTGAAATCAATGAACAATGTAATCGTTGGAAGTCACATTTCCCAGGTATGGAGCCATCGTCGCGTATAGTATAGCTATGCAGCAGGAAAGACAGGGGATCACCACCTCCCGTCCTTGCCCACTGCACGCCCAAAAAGTCGGTTCTGGGAATCCAAGTAGTCTACTACCTTAGGCTCGTTGGCCTTCCGGAAGCAGTCGGTTACAGGAAACAGGTAGGTCTACTTCCATAGCCTACCCCAAGCTCTCTGGCTCTCTGATTCCTATCCTTACGATCCGGCATTCCCATCCAGTTCAGCCTTTTTAGACAACCATAGCCGTCTTGTGGAGTATAGAGCCTTGTCTTCCCTCCTACTGAGATGAGTCATTCCCTTGGCGGGGTGAAGGAGGAGCACGTAAAACCCTCGGGTTGAGGCCAATGAGGGACTTCGAGAACCTACCTAGGAGGATGTTCAGGAACACTGACTTCAGAAATGGTAGTAGTCTTCTTACAGGAACCCGGCCTGTCGGGAAAAGGATACGGAACTAATCGAAAAGGCTTTTCCTTCGCTATTTCCTCTCCCGCATTCGTTCTTTTCCAGAAAGATAGGGTAGTGTACCCCCCTCCCACCACTGTTTTCACCTTGCTCGATCGCCGAAAGGCCTTGGTACTTGTTTGGCATTCACGCGTACAAAAATGCCTTCTTGCAAGAAGCATATTCATCTCGATCTGCAACTATAGAAGGATCTTGAATTGGCTGTACTCCCACCAGAAAGTGTCTCCCATCTAATCAAATGATTTTTCCATCCCTCACTAATCCACATCATCCCTACAATCTTACTAGTCATCAAGCTAGGTAATTTAAAGAGAGACATGAAATAAATGGGAATACTAACTAATACAGACTAGATTAAAATAAGTCTTCCCCCTTTCGAAATAAAGGTTCTCTTTTATCCATTTTATCTTTCTCCAACTTTATGAACAGCAAGATCCCAAAATGCCGTTGACAAACGAGTTGCCACTTAATGCCTAAATACTTGAGACGCCACCCACCCATAGTACACCTCAAACTCAAAGCCAATTACCAATATCAAAAATTTTCCCCAATTAACCCTTAGCCTAAAAATTACACCAAAAACCTATATAATTCTTTAACATTCAAATATTGTCTACATCCCCTAAAGAATAAAATAGAGTATCATGTGCAAAACCTAGGATGCAACAATAACATCAGGTTCCAAATGTCGATGTCATTTTACAAATAATATATCAAACGATGTCATCGAAACATACAACCCAAAAGAAGTTAATATAGTATGGCAAAAGAATTCCAGAATAGGTATATCATACATGTTCCCTCCATTCTATGGTCTACTAGCATAACAAAACAAAATCCCAGGAAAAGCTTACAATTTTTTAAAATAAATCATTGAAAATTTTTATTTGAGCATAAACTGCAATCTGGTGACTCCATAATAGATGATGATGCAACTTGCAAGGGTCCACCACTGCATACAGTGAAACAAAATTTTGGACAAGAGCCTCGCTGCGGTAGTGTCTCTCTTTTAAATTAAGTCATTTCCTAAGATGGCTCTGCCTATTCTACCATAATCCAAACTACAGCCTTGCAGTCTGCTAAGGAACCGGTCAATTCTTGAGCCATTAGTTCTCCTTTCTTGGTTGGACTTTGCAAACCAATAGTGCAAGTAACAGAACCTTCAGTGGATGAATTTAAAGAACTGCAGATTTCGATGGTATTGTACACCTTTGTGTCTGGCTAAGAAAGGTGCTAGAATATCACTAATAAACTACCTTCTTCCAACAGCCAAAAAAAATTACCTTTCTTCAATCTCAAAATTTTGAATTGTTGTCTTCAATTTGCATATACAAAACAAAGAATATCAAACTTACGACAATAATAAAGGTCATAATAATAACAATGATTCTGAATGAATTGATAAGGACAAATAAAAATAGCTGAAGCAAACAGATCATTTAGCAACTGTAACATCATTTAGTAAGGCATTTCATCATAAGCATATGACAAGGTCGCGATATCGGTCATCGAATCGGAGAGATCTGACACACATCAGTCGCAGCACTACATTGGGCAATACGACCTAAAAGAAGAAGTTGAACATGGCGAGAGATTCCGACCATATCGCGGCATCGCGGAACAGTATCGGCCAATTCGGTGACGATAACTTGGCGAGTCGGGATTGACTCGGACAACTCAGTCAAGTCATGCGAGATTCAAGGTTTATACGTAAGTGTAATGATATCGACTCAACAAGCGCCAATTCAGATACAACTCGGCAGCCTCGTATCGGTATCAGTCAATACATTGAACCTTTGACCATACATTACAATTGAAGTCATGGAAGAACATACAAGGCATGCTTGGATGTCCCATTACACAACATCCGAAACAACTTGCTTTTTCTAGATAGCAGTTGAGAGAATGTATTTTACTGCCGAAAATTGTATAGAGTATGTTCATTTGCTAAGAATTGTGACTCTCACGAGTTCAAAATCTATAGAATGAAAACTATCAAAAATTACAATTTGTTGTATGGATGTACTCGAACTTCCAAAGATGTTGCCTGCTAGTTTGGTTAGCTTTATATAAAGTTAGTCTTAGTGTGTGAATTCATTCTTTGGACCAATGGTACTCCTTACCTTGTAAAGGCTTTACCTTCTTGATATCAAGAGTTCAAGTCTCCCCTACCCCTCCCTCAAAAAAAAAAATTCTTTGGTTATTTTATGGCATTCAAATACAAAAATTCATTTTGTTTAGAAAAATTATTCATTAACAAGGCAATATAGATTGGAAATGGTAATTCCTGAGTCTCATAGGATGTCTTCAAAAAATTCTCAGGAAAACTTGTGAAACAAAAAATCAAGCTTTTGTCATTCCAAAGAATTTATACTTCTCAGGTTGAATTCCAATTCAAATAATGGGCCTTATAAGATTTCAACAACTAAACGTGAGTTTGAGTTTTCTTATATGGTTTTAGTTCCACTTTATTAGATAGTCCATCCAAAGGGAAATTTATATCCTAGAATACCCGGGAATACAAGTGGAACAATGCCAACATCCTAAGACATCCATATACACAGTTGAAAAAGAAAGAATTTATATCGTTGCAAAAAAAGGAAATGAATGCATTTTTCATAGCAGACATTATCATATGAAGCAGTAACCCACATCCAATGCAGTTAAAAGACTCGCAAATAAATCTAATTTTTGACCAACTTATCGTCCATTTTCACCTTTATTCCCACTTTCTCTGGTTTCTAACATATTCTCAGTTCATCACTACGTCTACTGAAAAATGTGGGTAACCCACGCTTTCATATAAATGCGCATTTGCAAAACATGTTTCAAGATTTTCATATAAAAGCGTGAGTTTAAACCACAGTTTCACATGAACAACGATAAATTCAGTAATAAGTTAGAAACCATGGATAAAAAAATTAAAAATTTAAAAAAGGGCGTTAATTTGGTAATTAATTCCTAATATATGCATATTTAGTGTGCATAAAAAAATGCCATAACACACCTGCAAGCATGGCAGGATGGCAGGTCTACGCAACTGAAGGAAATGAATGCACATCAAGACATACCTGAAAAAACAATCACAATAATTAGTCCACAAAAACCAAAAAAAAAAAAAGATAGGGACCATATAAATCAATGGATTTCTTGAGCTAACTCACGCATAGCTAGATAGTGTCCCTTGGTAAGTTTCATTAACTCCCCTCGACTTAGCCCAGTGTTTCACAATAAAAGCCAACTGCCGCAGTCTCACATCTATCTGTGCGTAATCTCGAAGCAGCTTTGTGTTTACAACAGCCAAAACGTTGTTTACGCATATGTCACAGGAAATTCCAGTGACTGGATCCATCAGCTTCACTATGGGAACCCTAGCATGTGTCAGAGCCTGTAGAGAAAAGTAAACTTATGAAACTACAGTGAAATTTGCATTAAGATTTCTAATAGTTTGTTTACAATATGAAGATATAACAAGATCATGGCAAAAGATGCTGAGAGAATGGTCTCTGTTGAAAACTAAGAAGATAAGTCCTAGCATAACATTTACAACACGATGAGCAGAATCATAGATGAAAAACTAGTTAAACCTTAAAACTCGGGCAACTTGCAAATTTTCTGTCCAATGGTCAATTGTGAAAATCCCCAAGCAGACAGAGAGCAGGCTCAATTCACTACACCCCAGTACAACAGGATTAGTGTCTGCCTGACCCAAAATTGGAGCCCGTATATCTCTATGTTCCTTTGTTGAACCTAATATTCCACAAAGTTAAGAGAATCACTTTGTCATCTATGTTGAACTTAATGATAAACTACTGAACAATAACATTCAAAACCACTGATATTTAATCTGTCTTTCCCTCCTTTAGGCACCTCCTCTTTCTTGCTATTTTCCAAAGTTAACCAACAGCCAAAAATCAAGGTCAACTATTGAAGATGCCAGATTTCAACAATCATAACCTAGTGAACTACCATGATACTCAGCTGTGGGACAGAAGCAAACTTCACTTCAAAAAAGACATTTGATCGGGATAAAAAAAAAAAGAGAGAAAGGGTGAAAAAGAGACAAAACAGAACCCTACAAGGTTATGGGTGCATAGTTGAAGGATTGCAGCTTGAACTAAAAGCACCTATCTAACTGCCAGCCACTTAGCATGTACTCAATAACTGTGTAAGTCACTAGCAGAGATGGAACTCTAAAGTTCCAAGTAGAGTCACGCATGATGCAATATAATCTAATGAACTCATTAACTCCAAAGCTCTCTCAATTGCCTTCAGATCTCACCCGTGAAGCAATCTAAGGCATTTGTGGTGATTTAATATGGCATTTTTCAGGTTTTGGCTCTCATTGTACCTAGTCTTTGATTTTGCTTCTGTTTTTCTGTGTACATGGTTTGCCCTCCTAGAGGCTCTGTATTGATCTGTTTCCCTCAAAATTATTGCCCTGTCAACAACAATATTCTGTCTCTCACAGACATGCTCACGCTCACATCTTAGTAGGACTCCTCTCATTCTACTTCCGGCAGACGATAGGCTCTGACTCAATAGATAATTCATCACTAGGTCACTCACCACCTTGTTAGAGACAAGTAAAAGCACATACCATCAAAATGAGACCATAGTCAAAAGCTCCAAACACATTACTGAAAACAAGGAGGAAAAGAGATAATATTTGGCCATCAGTACCAATCCACTCAAATGGCCGAAGTATACAGTGTCTTTGAGGATAACAACAACTAAAACACATATATTCCCCATGTTGAACTCCTTCTCCCCTTAAGGACTGATTTTCTTGATATCAAAAGTTAAAATTGCTCTTCTAGACCAGCAAATGTCAGTGTACAATAATCCTTAAACAAAACATAAATCCAGATTGTCCTTTCTCGATAAGAAAACACATGTCCTCATATCATGAACTCGTCTTTTCCATAATGATTACCAAATCACATCCAGATCCCAATTAGATAAATCTGCAGGAAGCATTCATATATAGGAACCTGTGCAAAGGACTCATACCAGGCTTCTGCTCATTGCCAACAGGCAACAACTCCAAAATGAGTGATAGTACTCTCAGGGCACTGTGCCCTTCAACAGTGTACTATGTATAGTCAAGGAAGGTCGTTATCTATCGAATATGGAATCATAGGATCAGTGCTTAAATAGTTTCTATTGTTTTCCAGCCAACGCACTCGCAATTACCATTTAGAAATGAATACATATTGGGATGTCTACCAGATCCAAGGCAGCAAGTTAGGTTCTCTTAGGGATGATAGAAGAGTTAATTTCAAAGAAAAATGATTATGGGCATCTACACTCAACCAAAAAATTAATTGTCCGCTACAAAAAACAGAGGAAACAAGATGAACATTAAAGAAGGAATAGAAGGGAGGAGTATAGGCATTATATTTCTTCACAAAAAAATAAGCACATGATCGAATGTAATTCGTATTATATACCTGCAGTAAGTTTCAAACACACATGGTTGTACATCTTATTATTGATTACAGAATATCCTGTTCGCCTTAAATTAACAAATAGATAACCAAATTATCCAAAACATGGGACTGCAACGATTCTGTCCCCAGACACCAATTTCGTTATTCAGAAAATAAGTCCAACTTTTTTCTTTTTGTTAATTCCTCTTTGTAAGAAAACAATAAGAGTATGACTTGAAATAAATAATATAATACTTCTTTAAGGAGAAGATACACTAATTTGATCGCAACACATCAATTACTCAAGATGCATGGCTTTTGGACACTTAAGAATTAAGATTCTCTAATCATTGCCACCAAAATCCATTAGGATCTTTGATACGCAATTGGAAAAACACTCTCTCCTCTGGTAAGACAAATTAATTCTAAAGTTTGTAAACATTTATACGAAGATGATAAGGCAAGCTCTTGCACAACTAACACTGAAACGTACTCCTTTGTTCTAAGGAATAGGTAGAAGTAAAATCAACTACATCACTTTGGAAGCAAAAAACAACATTATTTTCCCTACAACAAATCAGGTGCTGGAAACTTGGTCAACACGAGACAAGTCTGCTTTTGTCTAGGCTTGTTTATTTATTTATTTATTTTTATAGGAAACATGAAAATCTATTAATACACAAAAAAGTCATAAAAAAGTACATGAGATGACAAGGAGTCCTCTTGATAAAAGAAAGTTACATACAAAAAAGATACATAAAATAAAAGAGAGATTAAAAGCAAAACTATAAGCCTAGCAAAAGAGACACAATAACAAAAACCCAAGCCTCAACTATTGGCACACACTTCAGGCCAATGATCCTTAATCAAAAAGAAAGGTACTCCTTCAAAATCCTTCGTCGTGGTAACCCAAAGAGAAGCCATGAAAGTGATTTTATCCCACAAATCTTCCCAAGAAGTCTCTCATATGAGCACATGACTACCCTTGTGTTTCTATTCTAATAGAATTCATGCGTCAAAAAAAAAAAAGGGGGGGGGGGGGGGGGGGTGATAATTCTAAAGACACAAATATAGCAGAAAAGGCAGAAAGAAAGAGTGCATGCCTGCACGTTCTGAAGATTATCTGACTGCAATGCATCAGCCAACTTCAACAAGATGTCAGACTTGTTAACATCTGCATCCTCGATTGCCAGGCAAATGTCAATGTCACTTTGTGAGAACCCAAATGAGTTAGCACATGATCCATAAAGATATAATCGAGCTCCAGGCCATTCTTTGTTGACAAGTTTCTCCAATGATGTCAACAATTGCTTTTGCTTTGTCTTTTCTTCCTCTGCTGGAATTAACGACTCATAAATTGCAAGGAAAGGACCATTTAGCCTATGTATGTCAGCACGGCATTCAGTCTGTCTTCTGAAGTTCCTCATCCTTTGGCTAAGTAGCCATTGTCCTCTTTTATCAGATCTATAATCCTGATCACAAATCACACATGAGTTTCCAAGAAAGAATTATTCCCACCAGTGCAACATACACCTGCATTTCGGCAAAGCTGCATGCACGCACACACTTTCAAAGAGAAATATCATTATCCTAATCAAAATTTATTCAAAAATATTTTCAAGTAGCTCCCGTAATGGATTTCTAAATCACCACACAAAAGCTCTGGAAAGGAATCTCTATTTGGAGGAACAGCAACTTGGGGCTAAGCACCTCAAACTGTTTATACCTGCATGTACTCCATCCAAAATTTATGAACCAGATGTTACTCTTTTTTTTTTACTCTAATTATTCCTTTAAATGAATTTCCGTATTCAAGAAAACACATTGCCCATTGCTGGACTGGAGTGGTAGCCTAGGAAGAGACAAAGATCCGTTATATTTTGTAGTATCTGGATGCTGACTGCAGCAGAGAACTCCCGATATTAAAGCTTTTTCCCATGCACCTCGAACCATCCATATATTGTTGAATTTAAAAAACAAATATATTAATTTTTCTTAATTCATTTTGTTCATAATAGAAGAAAGACCAAGTGAAACAAGTGAATTTCCACTCACGGGAAGATTATTCCCCAAATACCTTTGTATATAAGGTTATCAGTTTTGTAAAAATAAGTTTCATTAATAAAAACTATATTATAAGAGAATAGCATACACATTGAAATCTCATCCTGAATGTCCTAGGGAAATTGATGAGGTCCATTGTGCATTTTAAACAATTTTCTCTATAAATAAATCATATTCAAATATATGACAGTCATCATTATCCATGATAATTAAAGCAAAAATGTTGAGACCTCGGCAGTTAATAAACATTTAATAACTGGTTGTAGTAAGAACCCCAGTGTCCTCCATTGATCTCACTCAAGACCTATAATGCGTACCTCCAATGCCATCTAAAACATAATAATAGTCGTTCCGTCCCCTGAAAAGGACAGTCTAGAGCACAAGACTCCCATCATTGTAGAATTTTGAGAAAGTTTATATGTACACAACCATGCCCCTGCATCCAAGGAGATTGTTTCCGTAAATCGGATTACAACACGAAAACATACCCTAGGACCTTAACCTTGCATGCAGGGAGGCTATTTTCGTTACTCAAACTACAACACGAAATAAGGATTAAACAACTGGGACAAAAATATATATTGTGACATGAACAGATCGGTAGATGTATGACAAAACATTGTATCATTTAGGACATATTGTAGAAATCAAACCATCGGATGATCGGAATATAAACAGGTTGAGAGAGGCCCAAAGGGGGTAAAAAAAACACTAAGCCATCCCCCTTTTCTTATCATCATTGTAGAATTTTGTGAAAGTTTATATGTACACAACCATGCCCCTGCATCCAAGGAGATTGTTTCCGTAAATCGGATTACAACACGAAAACATACCCTAGGACCTTAACCTTGCATGCAGGGAGGCTATTTTCGTTACTCAAACTACAACACGAAATAAGGATTAAACAACTGGGACAAAAATATATATTGTGACATGAACAGATCGGTAGATGTATGACAAAACATTGTATCATTTAGGACATATTGTAGAAATCAAACCATCGGATGATCGGAATATAAACAGGTTGAGAGAGGCCCAAAGGGGGTAAAAAAAACACTAAGCCATCCCCCTTTTCTTATCATCATATTTCATGTTTACAAGGGGCTGCTAGTTTCTAACAATACTAATTATACATTTCTGCTATAACACTTAATTGGACAGGGTCTAGATGGTTACAATAGGTTGGCAATAACGCAAATGTAGTATCTAATAATCACATACCATTTCTATTGGTAGTTGGTGCTGATAACCATTTCGATACGCGTCCTATATCTATGGACACCATATACAAGGGCACAGGCTTGTTAAGCAACAAACTTGCAAGGATAATTCAACCAATTATATTGATTTCAATGTCCACTCCCCAGATCTCATAAAACTACAAATTTCTAAAAGCAGACAAACAGTAAGAGCCCTTTTTTTTTTCCTTTTCCTTATCTTTTTTGGGGGTTGCCTAAGGGTTGGGATTTTCCCTAAAGGAATTCCTTTTCTTTTCATTGTCTTCAGCAAATGGCGTTTCCAAAGCATTTTTAGAAGCTCTTAATTCTTTGGCAAAGTCAAATTTAAAAACCTACACAAACTGATTCCCGCATACATGCATATACGTATGAGGGGAACAAATTTTCATCTTCTAAAACAGAGCTAGATCACTATACTTGTATTGCTGTACACTGCTTGACCATAAAATATAGAGTATGGAACAACCTCATTCCACTCGTAAAAGTATTAATGGTTTCTCCAATTTTTTATATTTTTTTTTGGCAAGCTCAATGATTCGTACAACTGAAAAACCAATAGAGGGCTAGAGTTTCTTAGGTATACATATACCAGGTAGATTTCATAAGAGTGTCCATTAGGCTTACCCTCCAGGATTTTGTGTAATAGGGCACCATATACTGCTCAATCTTTATGTTACCACAAAGATATGCAGATTAAAGCCTCTTCAGGGAAACCTAGTAAAAATTGCAAGGCATGTATGGCTAAAGCATTTACCTTATCCCGAGATCTATGATGTTGCCTTTTATCATTTTTCTCATCAGATCCATTCTCGAGTGCTAAAGAACCCATTAGCTCTTCGTCCAAATCATCCAATTCACTTTGACCACGACCACTACCCCTCCTCATCTTCTCCTGCATCCCATAGCCATACTCTTCCTCGTCTTCATTGACCTCATGGTGCAATTCGAGAAGAGACCCTTCCACAACTGAAACGGAATGAAGATTACTTCCTGCAGACTGGCCAGAGCAATCAAGCTGAACACTTTGCCTCCTTTCAGCTGATACATCACCATTCACTTTACTATGATTGGGCGAAAATCTTCCTTCCCTCTCATTCTCATCAAGTGGAAGAGTATCAATACCTCTATGGTTCAACATAACAAACTTACTCTTACCCTTATCCGCATTATGTTCAAAACTCCTATTTCCAGATTCTCGATTACCTGCACTCCTCGGCTTGCTAGGAAACCCTGGTGGCGGCTTCCTCACTTCAGGTGATATATAATTCCCACTAGGGCCTTGTCTCCCCCGCCCACCACCACCACTACCACCACCCCTACTTCCTTGCTTATGATATCTCCCTGGGGGGTTCCGATTAAAATCAGGAGATTTTTTAAATTCAACCTCCACACCATCCAATCTTCTATTACTCCCTAAACCCATTGTTCTCTCTTTCGACGCCAAACCCTCAATTTTCCCTCCATGAGCTAAATTACCATACAAATTGCCATTCGACACATCGTCTTTGCCTTGAAAGCCTTCATCTTTTTGTATTTCACGATGAAAAGAACCAAAAACGATGTTGTGTTCTTGTTGATGAGCTGAGATTGGTCTGGAATTCGTACCCAAAAACTCGAGCTTACGAATATCGTCACCCAATAAGTTGTGATTGTACTGGTGATTGTGGTGATTGAACTCGGGCGGGGGTGCTGGTAACAGTGGCGATGACCAACTCGGGCTAGGGTTAGGGTTTTGGGGAAACCCATTCACGAAGAAACTGTGTGGAGCGAATGGAGGAGGAGATTGGTGGGGAGTCCAAGGATGAGGCGGAGGAGGAGAACGATAGGGTAGATCGTGACCGTTGGACGGGAACGGAGGAAAGGCAAAAGTCGGTCCCACGACTGCAACTGCAGGATCATGAGGGAGGGTCTGGGTCGGTGGCGGTGGCGGTGTTGGTGGTTGTGGTTGTTGGGGTTGTATTTGCGGTGGTTTTTGGAGCAATTGGAGTAGGAATTCTCCGCCGTTCAAAGGCGGAGACGGCGGGGGTGGCGCGCCGCCTCCACCGCTCGCCATTGTAGTGGAAGAGAGGTTTGGAAGATCAGATTGCGAGACTTGTTGAAGCAATTAGAGATAGTAATAAATATGTATTCGCATACACACTGCCTCACAGAGAGAGAGAGAGAGAGGAAAGTGAAGAAGGGTGGGAATTTGATCCAACGATGATACATCGCAGGAATCAAAGTTGTAACCTTTTCCTGCGTCATCTCATTCTCATCTGCTTTGCCTTTTTGGTTAATTATACAAAACCCCCCTAAGATTTATCCTTGTCTCATAAAGACCCACTCAAATCTGCTACATAACAGAGTCATTCATGCTAGTAATTGATCAAATCCAATCCAAACCCCAACCTAACTTAAAAATATCTCCACTGTTCTCTCTACTATTACCACCACTGTCACCGCCACCTTTTTACTTATCACTTCCATATGTACGTTAAAGCAAAAACTTGTACAATCCACCAACCTTTAGTATGTCTCGTATCTTTTTAAATATATGAATTCTGAGCAAAAAATCACATAATAGAAAGAACATCTCCTTTGGCTATTCAAATTAATTTTTCTTTAGTCATAGGACGATAGTGATACTCAAGGAAGAATAGGCGTAGGGATGCTCGAGGAAGAGTGGTGATTTTGAGTCCCAATGGGTGGGTGGTGTTTGTGTTGTCGTGTGCACTCGAGAATGAGATATTGGAAAAAAATTTATCGTTTTGCATGATTTTGATTAAAATTCAGGAGGAAAAATATGTTAGATTTTGGTTGTCGTGCATGTAATTTAGAGATTTTGTGCATAAAACAATAAACCAAGTGTTAGGGAACAATGATAAATTTCATACTTTAGATGGTCTATATGATATAGTGACAAATCATAGAGGGGTTAAGAGTGTAAATACTTGCTAAAATTTCTTTACTGACAATCTCATCTGACATCGGAAAAGGTTAAAAAAGGTACAATTATTGAATTTCTCATTCCATGTGACATATTTATCACCCTTAAATTAAAATAATATTTTAAAAAATTAAAACAAATTTATTATATTATTTGGAATAAAAAATTTGGTATATAAGTTTCTTAAACATAATATTTTATTAAATATTGAGGCAAAGTGCCACTAATTTATAATCACTAAAAATAATATTATAATTCTTATTTTTTAGCGTGAAAAATATTCAACAAAATGATTCAAGATTTTTTATTATTATTATTTTACTTAGGTTTCACAATTATTGATGGGAAGTATTCAATTCAATCTTGTCTTAATTATTTTAAACCCGACTATACAAAGTGTAAGCATTTATATAGGGATTTTTTTAAAAATTCAAATTATAATCACTATGCAAACGTCAAACGTCAAACGTCAATTATCATTAGATTAGAAGCGGGTCCAAATATTTGATTAGATTTATTGTCAATCCAACAAGAGTATTAAATTCAATCTGTTAATTATGTTAATTAATTAGATAAAAATATAATTATTATCCTATTAGTATTTTGAGGCTAGCCATGTAAAGGCTATAATCCCTTTGTTTTATGTTGATAAAATTAGTGGACTGCATGGACCTGGACGGGCCCTAAATTACCAACTTAGTTTGGAAGGTATTCGGCTTTAGGGCCCAACAATTTCCCGGGCAGACTTTTTAAAAAAATTCGGGGGCTAGACTCTATCATGGGCCTAAAAGCTAGTGTTTGGGGTCGGGCCTAGTTCTTAGAAAAATTTGTGTACCTAAAATCGTTTTATTAACACATGTATCAATAGAAGCTACCGGTTACCTTAATGCCCACCGTTATCCCAAAATCAAATCACCTAATAGGCCAAAAAGGGTGCACAACGGCCCAAGAAATTCCTTAACAGCCCATCTGCTCCGTAACAAGGAATGGGTCATAATCCAAAGGAGGAAGCCCAGCAGAAAGTCCAGATTGGCCTGACCCTGCTCGGCCATAGCAAATTCAGCGTTATGCAGCCCTGGATAAAGGAGCTCGATACTCGCATGTCCAGGGGACCAGGGGACAACTTCTGCAACGATCATGTACCCTTTGTCTAAGGGAATATTTGTGCATGTAACCACCCAAGGATCGTGGGCACAATGGAGTCACATGGTAGAGATCGCTAAAGGACAAAAGAAGAGGAGACCATAGAATCAACAAAAATGAGAGAGGAAGTCGTAAGAAACCCTAGAAGGATCACCCGTATAAATAGAATGCTATCACACTACACAGAGGGACTGGCAATTTTCTCGCTGATACACCATCATCACTAAAGCATTGTATGAAAAACAACCCGTTGTAACCTTCTTCTTCAAGAAATATACACCCTCAAGGAGCAAGAGTCTCTATTACAGTAAATTAGCCAAACTTTTCAACTGGTGAATCACTTATTTACTATTTCTGATTTATTCTCACAGCTTAATCCATTGTCAACTCATATATTCTCAATACTATATTTCTGGGCCATAAAATCATCATTCTAGACTTGGGCTAAACATTTTTGAGCACCATCATTACCAAATAATTTCTTAAAGATTGAAACGAGTTTGAATAGGTAAAAAATTTATTAATTGACTTGTAAACTCCAAAAAATCGACATAAACTTCTCTTACATCACATACGACTCTACCACGACACAATAAATCACCAACTCAATCCTCCTCCGCTCTTTCAATTTTGTCTAGCTCTTTTTGTGCATTGTTTTTGTGTATGGGTTGATCTTCAATGTACATTCTTTTAATGAAATTGTACTTTAAAAAGATTACTATTTCTTTAAAATAATGTTAGCACCATAATTTTAGTTTATTTATGGACTTTAAATTGCTCTCACTACTAAAAAGTTCTAGTTCCGTCACCGCTTATGAATAATTATTTTAGAAATGTCATTATTATATTGACAAATTATCAGCTTGAGTAAGGTCGGGTTCAAACTCCTTTGTCTATGTCATGGTAAGCTATTATGAGTCCTTTTTTTGTTTTTTGTTTTTTTTTTTTTTCTGACTTGGCCTTGGTAGAAAATAATTCAAATTCTATTCATTATAGCAAGCCTCAAATTTTTAATAACTCAATCGTATGTTTTGGTAATAATAAATTCGATACCATATTCCTTGTCAATTTTCTTTCAAACCCACCAAAAAAGAAATCAGTAATGAATCCCATAACAATAACGGTGCTTAGTTTAAACTATAATATAGTCATAAAGTTGATCGATGACAATGACATTATTTTAAAATAACACAATTGTCATTGTTGGCAGAAAGTCAATTTAATATATATATATACACAGACAAGCGAAAAAGACTATGGCACCGATATTATACTGAAATTTATAATTTAAGTTATAATTTTTTATCGATCCTAAAAGATTAGAGGATATTCACGATTGATCACAACATATCATGATTGATCATAAATGATATCAAATAGTTGTAACTTCACATTTAAAAACTACAACTTCACCTTAAAAGTATGACCCGCAACTAACATTAGTACTATTATTAGCATTATATTAGGTAATGAAGGTTGTTTATAACTATATATTTTTTAACAGATACCGTTCTTTCGGATAATTCTGATGATTTTATTTCTTACTAGACTTGATAAGTGTATTAACAAGGGATTGTGTAATCATGAGTCTAAATTATGCTTCATTGAAATAAGTCTAGAAGATATATGACTAGAACTACTCTACATTTCTAAAAAAGTTAGCACAACCGTAAGTGAAAATTAATGTTAATGCGTATTCGAAATCATAAAGATTATAGCAAAATTATTTACAGTATTCTTCAAGTCATACACATGGCCTTTTTTTCTTCCCCCATGGTTCACTATATAGGAACTATAAAGCACATCAATAATGAGGGCATAGCATACAAAAATGGGAAACTACTACTAAGAAAATAAATCATCAATGAAAACATATTTTCCCCATAAACAAACAGAACTTAATACTTGAATTGACATCATAAAGAAAGCAAACCAATTCACCTTACATTATGAGTGTGTGGAAGCTCCAACACTTGGCAAATGATACTTTCCAAAGGATGACTTATATACCATACTCATAATAACTACATAGATCCAAAAGGGTAAAGGAAGAATGTAAAAGTTCTTCCCTACTAACAACAAAATGACACATCATAAAATAATTCACATTGACAATGACTAATAGAAAGACTGACCTGATGGATAATTCAATTAAAAACCGATTCCTTTTCTCAAAAAATATCAAATTTGGTTCCGACCCACTAAAAAATGAATCGAGTACATAGTACAACAACATCGTTTTCATCAAACTTTTACTATCGATTCATTCTTATGGGTCTGAACTAAACTGAATATCTTTGAGAAAACGAATCACTTTTTATTCGAATTATTCATCATGGAGGTCGATATTGATCTTAGTATGACAATAATATTATTCTTACCCATACTAGTAATTGCATCAACAACATTACTCTTAAGTTGATTCAATGAATTGCTTCACTTCATCATGCAAATCTTGGGCCTTTTTGGGAACAAAGACCTCTATACCATGGTGGCCCCCATCATCAAACCGGGTCACCACGTGAACACCACATGACTCCAACAACTTCACGAACTCTCTCTGTCTATCAAGAAGTGGGTCCCCACCATACTCTTTGACCAAGCTCCGGCATAATTTTCCGATCTTCTCCCTCTGAGACTCGCCGGCGATTGATGGGTTACAATACTCATGATCACGATCAGAATTCTCCGGCAACGATAAGGACCACATCAGATCATTCAGAGAGAGAGGTATGATCTTATCATCGGAAAGTCTTGTCTCCGATTCAGTCCTCTTCACCCCACCAAAGAACGGTTGGTTCATAATCAACCCTTTGATTTTGACCGGCGTAAGATCAATATCGAGCGCACGCAGAGCTGCGTAGTAGACTATATTAGATCCTGCGCTACTACCCATCAAGAAAACCCTAGAAAAATCGGCCAAATCTTTCAGCCACGGATCACAACCGTTGATTCCCAATGACTGGTCTCGGACCCACGTGATAGCTTCAACGGCGTCATCGTACGCCGCCGGAAGACGGTTTTCCGGCGCAAGACGGTACTCGACGGAGAGGATCAGAGCTGGGAACTGAGCTGCCATGGCGTTGCATGATTCGTGAAAGGGTTTAGTACTGACACTAAAGATTATGAACCCACCTCCATGGAAGTAGATAATGATTGGGAGCTTCGAGTTTGGAGGAAGATTGCAAGGTTTGAAGATGCGAATGGAGGTGTTGGTTGTTGGGTTCAGAGGGATGTCTTTGGAGAGAGCGATTTGGGTTGACTTTGAATCGTCACCGGTGGTGTTTTCCGGCGTTGGAGGAAGCTTTGGAAATGGTTCGATTCGAGTGAATGAGCCATCTGGGTTTGGATAAAGTTCAACGGGCGGCACGGAATCGACGGATGTCTCTGCTGTGGACGGTTGCTCAGCCATGGTTGATTGGAGAGAGAGAGAGAGAGGCTATATGAAGTTGCAGTTCGTTGAAGGCACGAGGGATTTATTCAAATACTTCCCAATAACTTTGTCATTGATGGATAGCACTTCATTCCACCCGATGAGTTAGGCCGTGGGAGTTTTATTTTTTAATTAAAAGTCAATTATTTAAATTAATTGCTTACCTAAATTCTTTTTTTTTTTTTTAATTGGTAGTTGTTGAGATCTCAAATATGCAACAATAAGACCATAAATTTAATAATATTAATAAGTGTAATAGCATCTAAATTCACTTTAATATGATTTTTTTAGTAAATCATTTATCATTTATTAGTTTTTTTAACAATAGGAGTGTTTTTCTTAAAAACGATATTATTTTATTAAATAAAACGACATCGTTTTAATGTGAAACAACATCGTTTCGAAGAACAACACATCTGTTATATAGTAGAGAATCCAAACTCTAATTATAAATGACTCATTTATTTATAATGATCAAACTCGAATTTGTGAGAAATGATTTGTTAAGAAAAATATATGGGAAAAATTAAAATTTCGTTTCAGTGTATTATTTTAATTACATAAAAAATAGAAGCATTGTAGAAATATATTGGGAACATTTCAAAAATAAAATGAGAATGAAGAAAAAAAATTAAAAGTTTATTTTCAAAACATTAGTTAAAATATACCAAAATATTCATCGACATTTCCAAAAATATCTCAAAAACACTTCAAAATATTCTCAAACACCTTGCACCCACGTTCTATGTTCTATTTCAATCCCACGTCCATTGCACCCACTACTAATCCAAGGATATATTTGGATCGCGGGTTAAATGGGGATAACTTTAGTAGGATAGGATAAAAAAATATGTGGGACACATATATCCCACATTTAGTAAGTAAAAAATACATTGAAAATCCCATTCGAATTTTATTCTAATCTGATTTGAAAAGTAAACTTCAACTCATGTACATGGGTTAAATGAAACCCAAGGGGATGCAGGAATTTTTTTTGTCAGACATGATAACTAATTTAAATGACCGAATTGTCATGTTCTCTTCTCATTCTCTCTCTTTTTCTCGTCTGCTTTGTCTCCTCCTCCTGTTTTTCATAGATCTAATTTTTTTTTTAACAATTTTATTTTGTCAAAGCAAAGCTTTGCCGACATACCTCAAGAAGACCAAGACTTCTTCTACAATAAGACAACTAATTCAAATAATAAACTAACTATAACAAAACAATATCTTATTTGAACCAAGAATAATTAACAACTAATAATAAAATAACTAATTAATAAGAGTTTGAATTAATTCTCAATAGTCCTCGTAATATATGAATACCCGTTTAGAGGATATGAAATTACACTATTTTTAAAAATTACATGTAAGAAAAATTTATTTCAAATTGGTCAAAGGTTAATTTATAAATCAACCATAGTGTTGGATTGAATATGTTAGAGGTAAAATAATCAATGTTATCATATTCCATCACCCTTTTATGTGGGTCTCACAAAAGTAATTATGTGTTATCCAAACACTAAAAATGATAGGATATAACCATTAAATCTTAATCAATTCAATAATAGGTAAAGTTTGAATTAAATAAAAAATAAAATTTTTTAAAATTTTCAATCCAGTCCAACCCTGTTGTCACGCCCAAAAATGTCTATATATCTATAGGGCAACTTTGACTTCCTACATGATCAGGTTAAATATTATCATTTATTATTTTTTTTACTTCTTATTTGTTGGTGGGGGTGACGGCAGGAAATGAGAAGAAAACTTGGGCCGAAGATTTGGGTACATGTTGAATTTGTATGCCTCTTCCCATGGATGATCTCTAATGTCCACCTCTACAGAACTTTTAACCTTTTTTTTTTATAGAATGTTTAGATTTGTATCGATTACTCGCTCAAACTTAACTAGTGACTTTTAAACATCTTTTTTTACTTATAACTAATGTAAGTTATTACGTGTGTCAAAAAAATATTAATATATACAATTACTATAATACTTACACATATGATGGAATCAAATATTTACTCACCCTAACGACACTATACTCTAAAATCAATCCTAGAAGACATTATTATCTACAAACAATTCAACCATCAGAGCAACTAAAAATAATCATTCAAATGGTAAACCATTCATTCATTCATTAAATATCAATCATTTAAAGACAGTAAAACATTAGACTTCTCCAAACTTACAATTCAAAATTCAAATAGTATCTAACAACGGAATAATTAAAACTAGCTGAAACATTGTTTCATTGAAGTTTCTCAAACTCTAAATCAAAAATAAAATAACTCTATTCCTCTAAGACAGGTTCCACGTTTTGATTCTCTACCGCCCGTAGTTAACATGCTCATTCATATCGACATTCTCTTCAATGCCAAAATCTATAAATATTTGGTTGTAAAGAGTGAACAAAAGCCTGTAAGAAATCCCTCTCAAATCCAAATAAGATTTTAAAAGCAGTAAAAAGAAGGCAAGTCACTTTTCGAAAATAGTATATATATCTTGTTTGAAAGTAAAATAATGACAGTTACAATAATCTCAAATGTACGAAATACAGTAAATCAATAACAGAAATAAACATGTCATAATTAAAATAATTAAATAATGACTCAATAGTATCATCTCATATTCTCATGTATGTCATGTATGTTATATATCTCATGTATGTTGGTTACTTCTCAGGAATCTACACATTGATTCTACCACGTTCACACACCACAACCACAACCACTCAATCTCAATCATTCTTTGTATGGCCAATTCACAGACCACTTTAGGAAGGATATATACCGTCTCCCAAGACATTGACGAATTTTTCCCAAGAAAGTTATATCATCTCTCAACCACGAACCTACATGAACAATAGTGGTCGCTCTCACAAACAACAATTCACTACAAGTGTTAGAGAACCACCTCACCCCCACTGGGATACACTAATCTCTAACACTCTACAGTAGCTCTCGAAGGCAATTCAAGTCCGTCACACCCAAACCATACAGAGATAAGAAACCACAACTTTATCAAAACGAATATTCAACTAATCACAATTTTCATCAAAATACATGTAGCACAAGTTTCACAATTCCCAAGGTATAAGAATAGTGGTGTTAAAATATGCAAGAGTTTATATCAAGAAAATTTTTAAAATTTTGATATCCAAATTCTAGGATTTTACCAAAAATCATGATTTCTTGGAACAAAAATAAATAGTTAATTGAAAACCTAATTTAACCAATCCTAGGAATTTAAAAATCAAGAATCAATAGGTCTTTCACAATAAAACAGGTGTTTAGGAAAGACTAGGATTTTAAAAAACCAATAATAAGAATTCATTGATCCCAAACATATATTTTGTTAAAAACTACGTTTCAATTAGAAAGAAACCAAAAACTCACAACTATTTTTCATATAACTATCAAGAAGATTGAAAACATATATATATATGATACTTTTAGTCTCAAAGAAAGAACTCAAGAAGAATTTCCAACCTTTAATCCATTGTTTGTGTGTACTTCTAATGTGTTTGATCCGTTCCCGACATGAAAATCCTCCCCTTTTTTCATCTTTTACCTTCTCTCAACTATTTAAGGTTTACTAGGATGAAAATTAGGAAAATAGTCCTCAAAAGACGTCCCTAAGTATTTATAGGATCCTAAAATCAAAGAAAACACGTGAAATTGATCGGGGAGGTACGTTCGAATGTCTATTTTGCGTTTGAATGGAGGCAACAATACCCACACATACGTGCAAACGACTAGCTATTATGGGTTCGAACAGCCGCACCTATCGTCAGAGGCACCGTTCGAAAGGTCCTCGTGCGTTTGAATGGTGGAAACTCACCCAACCGCGTATGTGACGCCCCAAAATCCGGGGGTCCGTTGATCACTCATCAACCCGCGAAATACCTGTGGATATCGTGTAACTCGATATCACACCATTGTGTCCCATTTATCGGGATCCATAATTTAACAAAATCGGACAGAGTCTCCTTTGTACGGGGAGCTCTACCCAAAACTCAACCTGTACAATATACAATAACATGACCCATCTGAGGCCCAATATAACACAATGACCGCACTGGGTCCATTTATGAGTAAAAATTGACCACACCGGGTCCATTTATCCATACTCATATAAAAACATGCAAGGTTATATTAAAAACAGGCCATATGAGTTCAATTACAACTCTCTTACATAAAATTACATGTCAAAACTAGTTTCCTCCAAAAGTTTTACAAAAGGAGTTATAGAAGCCACAAGTCGGCTTTCTTCACCCTTGCGGCCCCGAATGAGAGCCATCCACTGGCGTATATCCCGCACCTGAAATATTTTCCCGTATAGGGTGAGCTACGCCCAGTAGAGTAATTCCTACAGAGGCTACTCCCCACCTAAGTGCACATGCAATGTTCACATTCAACAATTCATATTCACATCAACATTCCAAGTAAGAATATGCAATTCTAGGTTGGAATTCTACATGTCATGCTATGAAATGAGATGAAACTCACTCGTGCATCATAACCCGAGTCTTCACCAACTCCTACCACACAATGCAATGCCAATGTGTAATAAAATCCGTCATTGATGAATTACATCCAATGATCACTTTGAACTAAAAGTCATGTATTTATAAACCAAAACTTGTTGGATGTTATACTTAAACCAAAAATATTATACTTAAACCAAAAATATTCAAATTAAAGATAAAATATCAAATATTTTAAATTTTACAACCAAAATTCATGTTCTATTGTATCATTTATTGAAATAAAATCAAAAATAAAAATTCAATGTTTTTCTTAAAAATTCGTAATTAATATACAATTATATTGTCTATTGGAATTTAATTTGGTCATTTAAATGACCAAATTAAAATACCAAACTACTTCAATTAAAGCTAAAATATATTGTATCAATTACAGTTTGACTCATTGTTTAATTTTTTAGTTTTATTCTAATAGATAGTATAATTATATACTAATTATGATTTTTTTTTTATAAAATTAGACTTTTATTTTTGATTTTATTTCAATAAATGACATAATTGAACATGAATTTTGGATGTAAAATTTATGTTCTATTATAAATGAATTAGACCCCTTGTTTGATTTTTTAGTTTTATTCCAATAGATAGTATAATTGTATATTAATTACGATTTTTTAAGAAAAAATTAAATTTTTAATTTTAATTTTATTTCAATAAATCATACAATAGAACTTGAATTTTGGTTGTAAAATTTAAAATATTTGATATTCTATCTTTGATTAGAGTATTTTTTGTCTAAGTATAATATTTTAAACTTAAAGGGTCTAAGTATTATAAACTTACAAACTTCAGGGGGTCTAAGTATAATTTATTAACATATATATTTACAGTAGAGGTCCAAGTGTTACACGCGTACAAACCTTAGGGGGTCTGTGTGTAATATTTTAAATGTCAAGGGATCTAAGTGATTAAGTGACAAACTTCAGAGAGTCTGAATGTAATTCTCCCAAATTCTTAGTCACCGGGTCAACAACTCGTTGGTTTTAAATAGGGTCAATCAAAGGCATGGACTTCAATTGCTTGGATTGGTAAGAAAAGGAGAGACATGGGTGACAGATTCAAACTCCTTTGTCTCTGTCATGGTAGGCAATGAGTGATTTTTTATTTTTTTTCCCTGAATTGGCCTTGGTAGAAAATAATTTAGATTCTATTCATTATAGCAATCCTCAAATTTTTAATAATTCTTGTATATCTTGGTATGATAATAAATTTGATACATAGTTTAAACTACAATAATATAGTTTAAACTACAATAATATAGTTTAAACTATAATAATATAGTCATAAAGTTTGATAGCTGACAATGACATAATTGTAAAATAATACGCCTGCCATACTTTGCAGGACGATTTAATTAATATATATAAGAGGGAAAGATTATAGTACCAACTTCGATATTATATCGAGATTTATAATTTTATAAGGTCAAGTTATAATTTTTTGTGATCGATTTCAAAAATATTATTATTAGTTATAGAAGTTATAATTTTTAAAGATAAAAGTATAACTTTAAAATGTTAAGTTATACGTTTTAAAAGTGAAGTTACAATTGATTAGGGGGTATTCATGATTGATCACAACATTTTCATATCCGATTATGAATTATTCAAGTAGTTGTAACTTTACCTTAAAAAATAATAACTTTTAGCAAGATGATTTATGATATTCTCCAAGTTATACACATGACCTTTTTTTTTCTTCAAGTTATTTATAAGTGAAACAAGTCTAAAAGATACGTGATTAAAACGATTCTAAATTTCTAAAAAATTAGCACAATCGTAAGAGAAAATCGATGTTAATATGTATTCAAAATCATATAAAGATTTTAGCCAAATGACTTACAGTATTCTTCAAGTTATACACATGGCTTTTTTTTTCTTCCCCCATAGTTTACTGTATAAACTATAAAGCGCATCAGTAAGGAGGACAATTGATAACAAGAACGAATAGATCGTCAAGATTCAAACTCACATCAGTAAGGAGGGCAATTGGTAACACGAACGAATTCTAAATCCAAACATCCTAAATTCGAATCTTGACAATCTATTGGGACTAGGTCATGAGGGATTTATCTCTCATGAATGTTCTAGTCCCGACGTGAATGATCTGTCTTTAACCGAATTGGAGAAAAAATTAGTCGATATACACATAAACTGGTCCGAACATCTCTTAACGAAAAAAAAAAAAAATCAATAAGGAGGGCATACGAATTGGATCCCTTTATGAAAGAATCACAGCACAACCATGTGTTTCGTAGATTTTAGAAAACCGTATCTCCTCCGCTAGTCCCCCCTGCGCACGTGAGAGTCCCAAGACCTCTCTTTGATTCAAAGACTAGATAACACTAGTCTATATATATACTCAAGTATCTTTGGTCTTTTAGTCGATGTGGGATTGAGTTCCCACACAAGACAAAACACTCTTTTAGTTAAAATATTCTAACAGGTTCTCTACTAACAACAAAATGACACATCATAAAACAATTCAAATTGATAATGACTGAGATCAACACCAACTTGACCAATCATTCGATTAAAAAGCAACTTCTTTTCTAAAAAATATCAAATTTGGTTCCGATCCACTAAAGAATGAACCGAGTATATAGTACAATAATATCATTGTCATCAAATTTTTAGTATCTGATTCATCTTTATGGGTATGAACTAAATTGATTATTTTTTAAAAAATGAATCACTCTTTACTCGGATTATCTATCATAGAGGTCGATATTGATCTTAGTATGACAACAATATTATTCTTACCCATACTAGTAATTGCATCAACAACATTACTCTTAAGTTGATTCAATGAATTGCTTCACTTCATCATGCAAATCTTGGGCTTTTTTGGGATCAAAGATCTCTACACCATGGTGGCCTCCATCACCAAACCGGGTCACCACGTGCACACCACGTGACTCCAACAACTTCACGAACTCTCGCTGTCTATCAACAAGTGGGTCCCCACCATACCCTCTGACCAGACACCGGCATAATTTTCCGACCTTCTCCATCTGGGACTCGCCGGCGGTTGAGGGGTTACAATACTCATGATCACGATCAGAATTCTCCGGCAACGACAAGGACCACATCAGATCATTCAGAGAGAGAGGAAAGATCTGATCATCGGAAAGTTTTGTCTCCGATTCAGTCCTCTTCACCCCACCAAAGAACGGTTGGTTCAGAATCAACCCTTTGATTTTCACCGGCGTAAGATCAATATCGGGTACACGCAAAGCTGCATAGTAGACTATATTAGCTCCTGCGCTACCACCCATCAAGAAAACCCTAGAAAAATCGGCCAAATCTTTCAGCCACGGATCACACCCGTTGATTCCTAATGCCTGGTCTCGGACCCACATGATAGCTTCGACGGCGTCATCGTACGCCGCCGGAAGACGGTGTTCCGGCGCAAGACGGTACTCGACGGAGAGGATCAGAGCTGGGAACTGAGCTGCCATGGCGTTGCATGATTCGTGTGAGGGTGTAGTACTGACACTGAAGATTATGAACCCACCTCCATGGAAGTAGATAAAGATTGGGAGCTTCGAGTTTGGAGGAAGATTACAAGGTTTGAAGATGCGAATGGAGGTGTTGGTTGTTGGGTTCAGAGGGATGTCTTTGGAGAGAGCGATTTGGGTTGATTTTGAATCGTCACCGATGGTGTTTTCCGGCGTTGGAGGGAGCTTTGGAAATGCTTCGATTCGATTGAATGAGCCATCTGGGTTTGGATAAAGTCCAACGGCCTGCAATAAATCGATGGATGTCTGTGCTGTGGACGGTTGCTCAGCCATGGTTGATTGGAGAGAGAAAGACTATATGAAGTTGCAGTTCGTTGCAGCCATTCAAATCCCTGGTGATGATCTACTTTGATCGAATTGGAAAGGATTAGTCCATGTACACTTACACTGGCGTGCCTAATACTTCATTACATTTGAGGAGTGAGCTGGTGGGTGTTCCATTTTTAAGTTAAACGTCAATTATTTAAATTTATTGCTTACCTAAATTCTTTTTTTTTTTTAATTTGGAGTTGTTGAGATCTACAATATGCAACAATAAGACCATAAATTTAATAATATCAATAAGTCTAATAGCATCTAAACCCACTCTAATACGACTTTTTTAGTAAATCATCTATCATTTATAAAGAATGCGGATTTTCTATTGTTAATTTTTTAACAGCAGGGGTACCGTTCTTTAAAACAATATCATTTTATTAAATAGAACGATATCGTTCCGGTGTAAAACAATGTCATTTTGAAGAACAGAGAATTCAGATTCCATTTATAAATGACTCATTTATTTGTAATGTTCAAACTCGAATTTGTGAGAAATGATTTGCTAAGAAAAAAAAATATATGAATAAGGATCAAAATTTTGTTTCAGTGCATTATTTTAGTCACATAGAAAATAGAAGCATTGTAGAAATATATTGATAACATTTCATAAACAAAATGAGAACGAAGAAAAAAAATTAAGAATTTCCTTCCGAAACATTTGTTAAAATATATCAAAATATTGATCAATATATCTAAAAATATATCAAAACACTTCAAAATATTCTGAAACATCATAAATGTTTCGAAACAAAATTTTGTTTCTTGTGAGTAGAAGAGAATCTCACTCCAATCTAATTGGATTTTTTTCAATTTCATTGAATGGTTAATCACTTACTATTAATTCAATTGGGAGTTGACTACAATACAACAAATGACCTTTTCGATACTATACCGAAAAGGTTTTGGCTGCAAAAAATAGTCAGAATGATGCTGAATTTGTCACGTGTAAAAGCAAAGACAAGGCAACCGATGTTATTGCTACTCCCACTTGTCAGGGTTATCGAGCTGGCTAACCTAACTATGAATTTCTATGTTCAAAATTACAACATGAATGTCAGATTTGTCACAGTTGTGGGCATAATTACAAAGCTAATGGTATATTTATAATAATAGTGGGCACTTTTACAAAGTTAATGATATATTTATAACATCAGTGGTAGATTTACAATAGTATTGGATAATTTTACAAAGTTAATGTTATATTTACAACATCAATGGTATATTTACAACAGCAGTGGTCACTTTTACGAAGTTAATGGTATGTTTACAACATCAATTGAAAATTTTCGACAGTAATAGGGACAATTACAAAACTAATGGGATATTTACATCATTAGTGGAAAATGTACAATATTATTGGGGACAATTACAAATGTAATGGTATATTTACATTAGAAGTTGATAATTTTACAACAATTATATACTTAAGGATGCGAATTTACAACGGTTGGAGTAGAAATTACAAGATTTGTGAGAGGAGTAGTAGAACTATGTAAGGTGGGTTTATGATCGATCGTATGTATTTTATGAGCGAACACTAATATTGAGTGATTGATCAAATTGTTGCAGGTTTATTAGCTCAAGTAGCTAAATTATGTAATGTGGGTGTGTGATTGATCTATTTAAATTATGATCGATCGATATATGGTGGTTTTACTGATATGCCCCCAAAATAAAATTCTTCAGAGTGTTGTTGTGGGGAGTTTTATCGTAAATTAAGATCGGATGATACTCAAATTAATCCCCAAATCGTAATATAAACCCTAAATCGCTGCTTCTTCCAAAGTTATTCCAAATTACCCAATTCCATTAAACCCTAAATAGCCCAACACCCCAAATCTCCCTCATCCATTCGAGTTCACCAACAATCTCAAAGTTTTGGATCGATTATTAGCGAAGTAAGGAAGAGTTGAAGAAAAGAAATTTCGATTGTTTACATACGAAGAAAAGCATCGCCAATTATTGGAAGGAGAGACACGAAGAAAGGAGATGGTGCAAATGCATTGCTGATGTGACGCCCCAAAATCCGGGGATCCTGTATTAACCGTTGACAACCCGTCAACCCGCGGAAATACCCGTGGATGTCGCTTAACCCGATACCGCGGCACCACATTCCCTTTACCGGGATAAAGAAAATACAAGTCCAATTTATTTCGGTTGGTTGACCTATCCAAGATCCAATATACCACCATTGGTATCCCCTTATTATCCATTTGTAACATTAGAAGGGAGGAAAACATAGCCCAAAGACTTGGCAAAAGAAATAGAAAATAAAAAAAAATTCTGAAGTTTGGAGAGCGTATCGGTACGCTACGCCCTCTGGACCTAATCGTACCGGTACGCGTACCGGTACGCTACGCCCTCTGGACCCAACCGTACCGGTACGCATACCGGTACGCCTGGCCCAGAATTCCCCTTTTTACCTGTTTTTCGTTTCCAAGCCATTCCAAACCTCCCAAACATGATCCAACACATGTTTAATGAGATTTTCCATATAATACATAATTTATACAAGTTCCATTACAATTAATTCCATAATTTACACATCAAAATGGAATTTATACAAAAGTTTTTACAAAAACTCGTACTAAGGCCACAAGCCGGCCCCCTTCATGCTTGATGCTCTCCAAGTGAGCCATCCGCCGGTGCAAACCTCACACCTGAAATGTTTCCCGTATAGGGTGAGCCAACGCCCAGTAGAGTAAATCCTACAAAGGCTACTCCCCCCCTAGATGCTCATGCTCATGCAACATTCATTTGCAACATATAAACAATCATTGCAATGTTAGAAAGCTACCATGCTATGCTATGTCATGCCATGATATGAGATGGAACTCACTCATGCACTTTATCCCGAGTCTTCCCCGACTCACACAACACAATGCAAAAGCCAATGTGTATGAACCCGTCTATTGACGGAAAAACCCTTCCAATGAACGTTTGAATTAAAAGTTATGTCTTTATAAAAATCAAATTATTGTTGGAGGCTACCCATTGAATGGGTGTTTTTATATAACAAAATCTTGTGTCTTCCTGGGCAACGGATTTCGGAATTTCACCGCCGGCTCCGTGGGCATGCCACTTTTCTGGAATTTCACCACCGGCAAAGTGACTGAACCTAGTGGTTCCGGGTTTTTCACCCGAGGGAGTGTCTAGCCCTACTTACTTTACCCGACACAAGTTTTCCTTATGCAATGCAACCGTGCAACTCAGTCGGATCTTCGATCCCGACTTTCCCGAGCTCACATACCAATCACCAAGTTTTGGTGTTTGATCCACAACACATGCACCCACCCACACCCATGTGTATTACCCATGAATGTGATGCCAACTCACACACACACTCATGTCTTATGACCATGAATGTGATGTACCCATGAGAATGCAATGCAATGTAATGTACCAATTGCACTCTAACCACATGTTTGATACGTATGAGTGTCATATGAACAATGTCAAGATAAATCTACATATTCATGGTACTTCATATCATAAGCATATAAATACCATAATTTAACACATTGTCAATATATAGCAAGCATGCATATATCAACATTTCATCCACCACATTTTCAAACATGTTATCACATGAGCATGCAATTAACATAGCAAACTCATCAATACATCATTTTCACCAAGGCATTTAATCAACACCTTCAAAACACCCAAAACATATAATCATATAATATACTCAAATTTCCCCAAGTTACAAGAACAATCACATGTAACTTCCATATACAAAGACAAGCTAGTATTTGATTTAGTTCGTTTCTAGACTTGTTTCCTCATTTCCACATCAATATCTATATATATATAACATAGGTCCACATATACATATATCAATCCCTTAGACTATCAACATCTAAGGACAAGAATAATCCAATGTAGGAAAAATCCTACCTCTTGAAGCGTAAATCTCCCGAATGAAACTTCAAGAACACTTTCCAAGCCCAAGACTTGATTTCTCCCAAATCTCCTCCTTTGGATCTTCGGTGAAATCCCTTGTTCTTGGTATGGTTGCGTAGCCCTCGTCGAGAGGATCGACTTTAACTCTTGGCTCGACGGATTCCGAGCGACGGAAGTCCGGGAATCGACGGAGAAAGCTTGAAGAAAATCAATTTCCTCTCTTTTCTCTCTTCTCTCTCTCTTGGCCGGCCAAACAAAGACACAAGTGGGCAAAAATCTGATTTTCTAAGATATTTACCCCTATTTATAGTTTTAAATACTTGGCCCACGTCGCGCCACGTGTCCCTCGCTTAATCAGGTCCGATTTCGTCCCAAAACGATTTATTTGATCCCGGTTTAAGTTCAAATTAATTTTATTTGAACTTTAACTTAATTTTATGGAAATTTTATAAAATTTATTTATGGGGACGTTCGTGAGGTCATTTGCCACGCAGTCGCCTCGAACGACGTGCAAAATCCGACTACTTCGGAATTCGACGAAATTTGACTGGGTGATTAGATTTCGCGATACGAATCCAACGGCGAACTCCGTTTCCTCATCCGAGGTCTAGAGTATGAGTATTTTAAATACGCATTATAGTGGCAAATTACTATTTTGCCCTTTCCGGAAAAAAGTTCAAATTTCCCGGGTTTTACAGCTGATACAATCTTTTGTTGTGTTATTTGTAGCTTTGTTGATGGCTGGTGGAGAGACGAAGAAAAGGAAGAAGATGGATAGCGGAGGAAGCCCTTGCAATGCGAAAATCTCCGTGGGCAAACATGATAAGAAGAGGTATGATACATTCATTGTTAAACATCTTTTATTACTTGAGTGTGGTGTTTGCCTCGATGAGCTAGTAGGCAGTGTGGATTACCCTGAAATAATTTGTTATCATAAATGTGATCCTCTGTTTGATGTGAATATGGAAGATAAAGCATATACTGATCAGATGAAGTTATTTTATGCAAATTTTCATGAGGACAAGGAGACTGATATGACATTTAAGTCATGGATTAGGAAGAAATCTATCACTGTTTTCCCTGATCTTATTTCAAATATATTGAAAATTTATAGACCCGACATTCCTGAGAATTCTATATGCACCTAATGAGCAGTTCCCCGACATGGCGACGGTTATTCGACGTATTTGCATTGAGAGTGTCCCTTGGAAGAATGAGAAAAGTAAAATTGCTCACATAGACCTTTATCCAACATACAGGATCTTAAACCACATTGTTATTTGTAATACACATCCGAAAGGACATACTGCTGAGATTAGTTACGATACAACCCAACTATTTTATACTATTGGGAGTGGGGTTTGTATTGATCTACCCCTTTACATATTCAACCATATTCTTGAAACATCTAAGGCAAAGGATTATAGACCATGTCTTCTATTTCTAATCTAAATTTCCAAGATTTTGAAGCATTGTGGAGTTGAATTTCAGCAGGGTGGTAGTTTTATGAAACCCATGAATGCAATGGGTATGGGTATACTAAATAAAAGTGTGGGAGCTATTTGGAGTGCAAAACAGGTTCAATGTCTGAAGAAGTCTGAGGTTGTGGGTGGTCAATCTGGTTCTACCATTGATACGAGTATGGTTGACAAGCAATTCAAAAAATGGTTGAAAAGTTGGAGGCCCGATTTGAAATGTTTGAGGATGAAACGAAGGGTTCTTTCCAGCGTCTAGAGACAAAGTTAGATGGTTTTTATAAGGACTTTAAAGAGTATATCAACAAATGACACATTGGTTTTGTTCTTTTTTTGTTGTAAAGTACAAGATTATTTTGGCCAGTGTGTTGTAGATGTTATAAGCATGGTTACTAAATATATTGGCTACTAGTTATAAGATTATTGTGGTGTTATGCATTTTGAATTTAGTACACTGAATGTGAGTTTTGTGCGTATGTTCACGCTTATATGATTTTATCAATGAATTAATCTATAGCTTGGAGATTAATTTGAGCTTTGCACATTATGTAGGATTATATTGCAAACAACATATAGAATTTTTAGACTGCTGCCTTCCTTTTGTCCTTGTCATCTATATAGGAAAAAGAGGGTGTGGGGTTGCAGCTTCCATGCAACTTAAGAAAGCTAAATTGTGTGGTCACCTACTGTAGAGTGAATGGTTGATTATCACAGATTTGTCCAATGCCCAAATGTGTGCATGTTAGACTGCATGAAGCAACAATGTACGTCATGTTAATGGGATGGTGGAATAGTTAAAACCAAAAAAACATAATGAATATAGCACATGGAGCCGTGCTCACCTGGACATTGTTTAAACAATTATTAATGTATTGCCCATGCACATTTGAATCAAATCAAGAATCACTTGTTGTAAATAAACAAAAATGGATATATCATTGGTTGTATGTACTAAATTTTCCAAAGTAATGAAAGATAAGTAGTTTACCAACATGCTATTAGAGGCCACTGTAATTGCAAGTAGGATTTCAATGGCCGTCTTCCTTAGTTGGTGCCATGGGCTGTTGAGAGCCACTAGGCTATGAGAAGGGCATGTCATTGTATGAGTCGTCCGCATGATACGTAAGCTGGAGACACTTACGAATAGTATGTCCCGTACCCCAACATTATAGTTCTTACCTCCTCTGCATCATCATGCAATTGTGCACCGTAGTAACACATTCAACTACACATTGACATTAATCTAGTATATCGACAAGAAATTGATAAGGTTCTTGATGTTTGAGACACACCATTATTGGGGCAAGCCAATTTTGTGTTAATCACCTATTGCTTTGGACTAGTATTCGGAGGAAACTCTCTGATGTGTTCATATTTTATAACTGTAATAATGTATGAGTAAAGAAGTCCAAGAGATTCTAATTTCATGTAATTACATTTGAAACTTTCATGATCGCGTTATTCTGTATTGATAATCATATAAAGATTTTAGCAAAATGACTTACAGTACTTGAAGTTATACACATGGCCTTTTTTTCTTCCCCCATGGTTCACTGTATAAACTATAAAGCACATCAATAAGAAGGGCAAGTGGTAATAGGACGAGCTATAAATACAGACATCCTGAATTCAAATTAGGGATGGCAGTGGACATGGTAAAAATGGGTATTCGTCCAAACCCGCCCTGTTTGGATCGGAGATGGACCATATATATTAGACGGTTGACGTATACGGGGATACCCGTATAAACCCGTGCGGAGATGAAGGCGGGAATGGACTGACACTTACCCTCGCCCCACCCCTCCCCGCCTCGCTTTACTCGTTATTATTATTATTATTATTTTATATATATACATGTTGCTATGAATACAAATTTACATATTATTGAATGATTTTTTTTTGAAATTTTTTTTATTTTTTTTCATGGTTTTGGTTTGTAAAAGTGTAGATCTTTGTATTTTTATATTTTTTTTATGTTGGATTATGTTATGTTACATTATTTTGTGTTGCATGATATTGTGTTGGATTTACAAAGGAGACAAATTTTTAATTATATTATGTTGGATTATGTTGTAGACAAGGTTTTAATTATATTATGTTGTAAATGACAAACTTTTAATTATGATATTATATTCTATAATTATGTTGGATTATTTAGAATGTTAGATTTATTTAGAATTTTGGATTATGTTGGCTTAGGCTTGGGCAGGTAAGGTGGATGAGGGGTGAGGGCGGAGGTGAATGCGGGGAATGGGGTGAGGGCGGTGATTACAAATTTACCCGTGGATGGGGATGGGGGTGAAAATTATACCCGTTAACTGGGGTGGACCGGAGATAAACAGAGTTTTTTTAAGCGGGTATGGGGATGGAGACTATACCCCCCGCCCCTGCTTCGGTCCACTGTCATTCCTAATTCAAATCTTGACAATCCATTAGGGCCAGACCATGAAGGATTTATCCCTCATGAATACTCTAATCCCGCATCTTTAACCGGACCGGAGAGGAGATTAATCGAGGTGCGCATAACTGACTCGAACATCACCGTTAAACAAAAAAAAAATTAATAAGGAGGGCATACCATTCAAAAATGGGAAACTACTACTAAGAAATTGAATTGAAACATCAATGGAAACAGATTTTCCCCAGAAACAAACAGAACTTAATATACATGAAGTGATATCATAAAGAAAACATACCAATTCACCTTACATTATGAGTGTGTGTGAGCTCCAACACTTGAATAGATCCAAAAGGATAATGCAAGAATGTAAAAGTTCTTCCCTACTAAGAACAAAATGACACATCATAAAATAATTCAAATTGACAATGACTAAGATCAACACCAACTTGACGTATAAGCCGATTAAAAAGCGATTTCTTTTCTCAAAAAAATTAAATTTGGTTTCGACCCACTATAGAATGAACCGGGTACATAGTACAACAATATCGTTATCATCAAATTTCTAACATTAATTCATTCTTATGGGTCTGAACTAAACTGAATATCTTTGAGAAAACGAATCGCTCTTTATTCAAATTATTCATCATAGAGGTCGATATCCATCGTAGTATGACAATAATATTATTCTTACCCATACTAGTAATTGCATCAACAACATTACTCTAAGTTGATTCAATGAATTGCTTCATAACATCATACAAATCTTGGGCCTTTTTGGGATCAAAGACCTCTACACCATGGTGGCCTCCATCCTCAAACCGGGTCACCACGTGCACACCACGTGACTCCAACAACTTGGCGAACTCTCTCTGTCTATCAACAAGTGGATCCCCACCATACCCTCTGACCAAACACCGGCATAATTTTCCGACCGTCTCCCTGTGAGACTCGCCGGCGATTAATGGGTTACAATACTCATGATCACGATCAGAATTCTCCGGCAACGATAAGGACCACATCAGATCATTCAGCGGGAGAGGTAAGATTTGATCATCGGAAAGTCTTGTCTCCGATTCAGTCCTCTTCACCCCACCAAAGAACGGTTGGTTCAGAATCAACCCTTTGATTTTCACCGGCGTAAGATCAATATCGGGTACACTCAGAGCAGCGTAGTAGACTATATTAGCTCCTGCGCTACTACCCATCAAGAAAACCCTAGAAAAATCGGCCAAATCTTTCAGCCACGGATCACAACCGTTGATTCCCAATGCCTGGTCTCGGACCCACGTGATAGCTTCGACGGCGTCATCGTACGCCGCGGGAAGGCGGTGTTCAGGAGCGAGACGGTACTCGACGGAGAGGATCAGAGCTGGGAACTGAGCTGCCATGGCGTTGCATGATTCGTGAAAGGGTTTAGTACTGACACTTAAGATTATGAACCCACCTCCATGGCAGTAGACAATGATTGGGAGCTTCGAGTTTGGAGGAAGATTACAAGGTTTGAAAATGCGAATGGAGGTGTTGGTTGTTGGGTTCAGAGGGATGTCTTTGGAGATAGCGATTTGGGTTGATTTTGAATCGTCACCGGTGGTGTTTTCCGGCGTTGGAGGGAGCTTTGGAAATGCTTCGATTCGATTGAATGAGCCGTCTGGGTTTGGATAAAGTCCAACGGCCTGCAAGAAATCGATTGATGGCTTTGCTGTGGACGGTTGCTCAGCCATGGTCGATTGGAGAGAGAGAGAGACTATATGAAGTTGCAGTTCGTTGCAGCCATTCAAATCCCCGATCTACCTTTCATCCAATTGGTAAGAATTAATGGACCCACTCGAGGAGTGAGCTGGTGGGAGTTCGATTTTTTTATTAAAAGTTAATTATTTAAATTTATTGCTTACCTAAATTCTTTTTTTTTTATATTTTAATTTGGAGTTGTTTAGATCTAAAATGTGCAACAATAAGACTATAAAATAAACCTTGTATCTTGATTTTTGATTGAAACGATAGGAGACAACCCATGTTTTTTTTATAATAAAAAAAAGGTGGAGAAAAAAAGAGAGTACCTAAAAATCACCTAGGCTCTCACTGGTGAGATCATAAAACTCCTGACCGTGTCTTTTACACCTCTTGAAAATAAACCTAATTAGGCTAACATAGCGGTCAATCACTAAGCCTCAATATTTTTATTTTTTTTTAAAAAGGTGGGGAACAAATGAGAGCGCTTAGAAACTATCCCGATAGACTCTTACTTGTGGGATCATGAAACCTTTGACCGTATCCGTTGCACCTCTCGAAAACGAACTTAATTAGGCTAACAGAACGGTCAACCACTGAGCCTCAATATGAACTCCAAAACTCAAACCTTCAATTTTAAAGTGAAAAGTTCGTTCAATACCCACTTAGACTACCCCTATAGCCGGTGATATGAAACAATCCAAAGAAATTTCATGTGAAGTATGTGGTCTACATCGCCAGCTGGTTTATTTATGAACAGACAGAAACACAAAGCAGACAGACAGCTAAAAAATTGTGTTAAGTAACGGGCACTTCTTCTTCTATTTCAATCCCACGTTCATTGCACCAAGACACTTTCCTAGGCCCCCACGTTGTCTACCATCCCCTACTATGTATGGATCACATTAACATCAAGAATCTTCTTATATATGATTGGATTATCAACTTCATCCCACATTCAAAACCACTGTTTGAGCTTTGCTCCAATAGTGTACCCCCTACTAATGCAAAAGGTATATTTGGATCGCGGGTTGAAGAAAAATAATTCTGACAGAATAGGATAAAAAAAAATATGTGGGACTCATATATTCCACATTTCATAAGTAAAAAATATATCGAAAATTCCGTTCAAATTTTATACTAACCCGATTTGAAAAGTCAACTTTAACTCATATACATGAGTTAAATGAAACCCAAGAGGGTGCTAGAATTTTTTTTTTCAAACAGGATAACCAATACAAATGATCGAATTGTCATGTTCTCTCTCTCTCTCTCGCTCTCTCGTTTGCTTCGTCTCCTTCTCCTATTTTTTCATAGATCTAATACGCTTTTAACCTATTATGCAACAATATTTAGTTGTAGTGATTATAAATGAAAAGTGTTAAAAGTAAACACGTTTTTTATTTGTTTTGTCCACATTTTTTTTATAATTAGATCTTGTATTTTTATTTTAAAGCAGAGTTATTGACCCTATTTTAACAAAAGTAGGGTTGTTGGTCCCATTTTTTAGCAAAAACAGGATTGTTGACTCCACTTTTAAAAACTATTGTAGTTGATAAATAAGTTCAAAATACTATAATTTAATATATTTATTTTAAAAGAACTATACTCTAATAAATAACTCCGGAGATTTTTGTGTGGCGAACTATAGAGCCAACTCTACCTACATTGAAATCTTCTTCTTTTTTTTTTTTTATTGGAAAGACTTGCATTGAAATCATTGGTGCCTTTTTTGGACTTCTAAGCTCCGGCTACCTACCTACCTAACAATGCAAGCCATACATGCTTTGAAATTACTCAAGGTTTTGAATTTCTGTCTCCTTCTCACGTACAAATCTACTAGTAGCATAAACTTGATCGGTCACTAGCTATATTTTAATATACTTTTTTCTCGATTCCACTTTAAATGAATTATTTATTAGGATATGACTATTCTCATCCTTACAATCTCAAACTCCATCCCATTAAAATATAAAAAACAATTAATCCCCATTTTACACCCTCTCTCTATCTTCTCTCAAACCATAACCCTAACTCCCTTCCCTTTGCCCTTGAAAAATGATTAATATGGCAATCCAAAAGTTTGGTGATTAATTTACATGTTAAACGTATTTTTCATTAATGTTAGAATTCTCGTATGGTGTAACTGTTTAATGATAACTCACCAAATAAGAAAAATAGATCTCACTCGTTCAAATAATTATCCATCCATGTAGACTAGTAACCAATCCATATAAAAAAAGCGGAACCTTGTCCATTTGTTTATTTAGCGTTGGACAGTTACATCACGTGGTAATACTAACGTGGTATAATTGTTACACCTAATATTTACTAGGTGAGTGGAGAATGTTTCAACTAGGGGTGTTCAAATTTTTGCCTATCTGAACTATTCCGACCCTACCTGACCCGATTATTTGGATTCCACAAATTTTCGGTTGGTTTATGAAACAAATTGTAGTATTTCGTAAATGATCGAGTAGGAATGCAGAATATCCAAAAAAAAATTCACATTCCTACCCGACCCGCATATATATTTACATTTTTTAAAAAAATTACTTAATTGAGTTATTAAAATGATCCAAGAATTAATAACTAAAAAATTACAAATATGTGATATATTCTGCGTTAGACGATCCGCTTTTAATGGTAAATTTAATGATAAAAATTAATACTTAATGATAAAAATCAATGACTTTAATCTAACTGTGTTAGAGGATCCGCTTTAGATAGTGTTTGATAAAATTGAAAGTTGAATATTGATTTTTAAGTATTGAATACTGAAATTTTAATTTATAGATTGTTTGGCATCCACTGAAATTTAAATATTAAATTGAATCAAACTGTTTGATAAATATAAGGAGCTGAAGTATAAAAATTATTATTATTCTAATTTTTTTCTTCTTTTTAAATCATATCACTGCAACCACCACGGTGGTGACATCAGTGGTGACAACACAATGACTTAATGGTGGCAGTGGCGGTGATGGACCTAGTGGTGGATATTGAAAGTTAAAAGTGTAAAATGTATTTGATGATATATTTGTCCATTATAAATTTTTTATAAAATTTTTATTGGCTAACATTTTTAGCATTAAGTGATAAGTAGGTGGTTTGTTCCTTAAAAGTCAGGATAATATCAACTTACACCCCGAAAGATCATTCAAATCTCAATTTGTACCCTCAAAATTTAAAAATATCAATTTACACTCTAAAATATATAAATTCCTATCAATGTGTACCTGGAACAAACTCTGTCCATTTTTCTGTTAAAAAATTTTAGGTTAATTATAAATTATACCCTCCAAGCTTAAATATTTCATAGTTATGACCCAAAAAAAATTTTATTCATTAGTACTCGTTAAATAGCTATCAATTGTATCATATCATAACATAGTGTTCGAGTAAATAAAAAATATTTTTTTGAACTAATATAATGAGCTGCTAATATAGCAAGTCTGTCATCAATATAAGAACCATACCTCCCATTATAAGAATAGTGGTGTTAAAATATGCAAGCGATTATATCAAGAAAATTTTTAAAATTTTGATATCCAAATTCTAGGATTTTACCAAAAATCATGATTTCTTGGAACAAAAATAAATAGTTAATTGAAAACCTAATTTAACCAATCCTAGGAATTTAAAAATCAAGAATCAATAGGTCTTTCACAATAAAAGAGGTGTTTAGGAAAGACTAGGATTTTAAAAAACCAATAATAAGAATTCATTGATCCCAAACATATATTTTGTTAAAAACTACGTTTCAATTAGAAAGAAACCAAAAACTCACAACTATTTTTCATATAACTATCAAGAAGATTGAAAACATATATATATGATACCTTTAGTCTCAAGGAAAGAACTCAATAAGAATTCTCTACCTTTAATCTGTTGTTTGTGTGTAGTTCTAATTTGTTTGATCCGTTCCCGACATGAAAATCCTCCCTTTTCTTCCTCTTCTACCTTCTCTCAACTATCTAAGGTTTACTAGGATGAAAATTAGGAAAATAGTCCTTAAACTGATCGGGGAGGTACGTTCGAACGTCTATTTTGCGTTTGAATGGAGGCAACAATACCCACACATGCGTTCAAACGGCTAGCTATTATGGGTTCGAACAGCCGCACATATCGTCAGAGGCAACGTTCGAAAGGTCCCCAAGCGTTCGAATGGTGGAAACTCACCCAACCAAGTATGTGCGTTCAAATGGGGGATGTGCGTTCGAACGAGAGATGTGTGTTCGTATCGTTAAAAGCACTGTCCGAACGGCACTGCACCGTTCGAATGGTGGTAACTTTGTCTCTGACAGTGCCGTTCGAATGGTGGTAACTCTCTGTCTTTTGACTTGTGGCTCAATTTTGACCTAGTTACAAGCCGATTAATGAGATTTTCGTGAAATACACTTTTGTAACTCTGGAAGTCTAATTTCTACTGTAAAAATTTTAGGTCAATCAGACATCGACAAAAAAGTTATAGGTAAAATACTAATGTAGTATCCAATCTCTTCCTATCCGAATTCTCTCTAAAAATGTGTTTTAATTTTGAAATATTTTCAAACTTCTAATATACCCCATATTACATCTCTCAAGGCTTCTCGACCTTACGGATTCAATGGAAATCTTATTTTGACCTAAAATTAATTAAAAACTTGTCTAACCACCCTTCTCAAACTTAAACGCCTTCGAAACTAAATTTGACCCGAAAGTTGATTTTTGTGAAACTCAAATTTCATGATCAATCTTTCAACATTGATTCGGAGTTTATATTATCATTTTAGAAGTACTATTAATTTTATTTTATTCAGCTTTAAATTTTATACGGGGTCTTACATATGGTGATTTTTCTCGGTGCTTGTATCACTTTGATTTTCTCTCTCCGAGATTGTATGTGATTCCCAATCTAACGACATATCACCGCCAATATTTTCGACGGCGTCATCGTACGCCGCGGGAAGGCGGTGTTCAGGAGCGAGACGGTACTCGACGGAGAGGATCAGAGCTGGGAACTGAGCTGCCATGGCGTTGCATGATTCGTGAAAGGGTTTAGTACTGACACTTAAGATTATGAACCCACCTCCATGGCAGTAGACAATGATTGGGAGCTTCGAGTTTGGAGGAAGATTACAAGGTTTGAAAATGCGAATGGAGGTGTTGGTTGTTGGGTTCAGAGGGATGTCTTTGGAGATAGCGATTTGGGTTGATTTTGAATCGTCACCGGTGGTGTTTTCCGGCGTTGGAGGGAGCTTTGGAAATGCTTCGATTCGATTGAATGAGCCATCGGGGTTTGGATAAAGTCCAACGGCCTGCAAGAAATCGATTGATGGCTTTGCTGTGGACGGTTGCTCAGCCATGGTCGATTGGAGAGAGAGAGAGACTATATGAAGTTGCAGTTCGTTGCAGCCATTCAAATCCCCGATCTACCTTTCATCCAATTGGTAAGAATTAATGGACCCACTCGAGGAGTGAGCTGGTGGGAGTTCGATTTTTTTATTAAAAGTTAATTATTTAAATTTATTGCTTACCTAAATTCTTTTTTTTGTATATTTTAATTTGGAGTTGTTTAGATCTAAAATGTGCAACAATAAGACTATAAAATAAACCTTGTATCTTGATTTTGATTGAAACGATAGGAGACAACCCATGTTTTTTTTATAATAAAAAAAAGGTGGAGAAAAAAAGAGAGTACCTAAAAATCACCTTGATAGGCTCTCACTGGTGAGATCATAAAACTCCTGACCGTGTCTTTTACACCTCTCAAAAATAAACCTAATTAGGCTAATATAGCGGTCAATCACTAAGCCTCAATATTTTTTTTTTTTTTTTAAAAGGTGGGGAACAAATGAGAGCGCTTAGAAACTATCCCGATAGACTCTTATTTGTGGGATCATGAAACTTTTGACCGTATCCGTTGCACCTCTCGAAAATGAACTTAATTAAGCTAACAGAACGGTCAACCACTGAGTCTCAATATGAACTCCAAAACTCAAACTTTCAAATTTAAAGTGAAAAGTTGGTTCAATACCCCCACTAGACTACCCCTGTAGCCGGTGATATGAAACAATCCAATGAAATTTCATGTGAAGTGCACGGGATAATTCCTGCAATCAATATCGAGTAGCGGCTGGGCTGATAGCGGACCCTGAAACAATCACAAGGTTAGGAAAAAGGGAGCCAGGCGCAAGCCCGGCTTATCCCCTCCGAAGCTTTAGTCAGTAAGGATGGGGGGAAAGCTCTCCTTCTATGAATTCTGGATTGATTTTGCGTACCTTTGCTCATTGTTCTGAGGAGTATTTATACACAAACCTGTAATGATTGCTCTGACACTGGGGTTGTCTCAGCAATCAATACATGTTGCCATTACCCATGTGTAATGAGTGATTTTTACCTAGATTCCCGCGCCATTAATGCTCGGCGGGGGGATATCCAACCTCGGGGCAACGCCGAGTACATCAGGCTATCAAGGCACTTGAGTGCCTATGAACGGTGTCTGACGCCTACACCCGAGTACTCGGTGTTTAGGGGCACTCGGCCCTATGTTTGAACTCGGCATCACAGTCATTAATGCATCCACTCATCACTGTCAGTTTGGGTCTTCGAGGATGCAGAGGCGCATTAAATGCTGTCTAAGTCACTCACGTCTTCATAAATGCTGGGTCACATCTCATTAACTGCTGGTGTCAGAGGTTCATTCCTGGCTCCATGGAACAGCGCCTTCTCGGCTGCTGTTTACTACTCGGCGTATTCCCTTGTACTCGGCTCCTGCACTCCGTAACGGCTTCATTTGTACACGTGTCGCCTTGGGGCCTGCCGAGCCGTCTCGAGTCCCTCCAACTGCCCCCCAGCCCCCACTCTTTTTGCGGCGTGGGACAGGTGGCGCAAGCAGAGAGGGGGCTTGCCTGTCACGTCCATTTAACGAGGGGCGGTTACTTGCACGTCTTGAGCCGCCCTTTTCAAATTCTCTAATGATGAACGTCTCCTCGATTCCCGCTCTCCCATCTCCCTATAAATAGGGGAACTCTTGGGCATTTGAGAACTTTGCAATCTCAATTCTCTTTCAAGCAAATAGCTGCCGAGTACTCATCCCTTTCCCTCCGAGAACTCTTCAGAAGAAAAATCCTGTAAGTACTCTGCACTCTTCCTTTCTTCTTCTCCTTCTACCATTTCCATCATCTCCACTCATGGCTAGAAGTCGCAGTAGCCAAGCTAGGAACCCCTCCTCATCCACAACTCAAAGGTTGAAGAAAACCGTGGTCAATGAGGGTAACATAGATGCCTTTAGGGCCAAGTACCGAATACCATAGAGAGTCTTGACCTTTCCTTTCCACCCTTCACGACACAGTAGGGAACGTGGGTGTGTTGGGATGATGCCCTTCTATACAAAGGCCATCATGGAAGGTGGTCTAACTTTCCCTCTACCCCCCCTTGTACTGAAGATGCTGATGCAGCTCAGGCTGTTCCCTCTTCAGTGTGGGGTAAACTTCTTTAGGATAGTCATGGGGGTAGTCGCCCTGAACGCTCGTTTAGGGGTCAACTTAGGAGTAGACGAAATCCTGTTCTGCTACGACCTAAGATTAGTCGGCGGGGGAAGGTACTACCTCAAAGCCCGGGACACCTCTATGTACCTAGTCACACATATGCCTGACTCCGACAAGGGGTATTTCGATGATCTGATTATGCTCGGCGGAAGCTGGGAGAGGGGCCCTGGACCCGAGTACGACGGACTGTACTGCCCCAAAGTGCCGAGGGATGAAGGTGGGTTGAATTAGTTGGACGACCTCTCGGCTTAGAAGTATTTTTCCTTCTAACCCTGTCTTTTGCTGCTTTTGCAGAGGGATACCGGCGTGACGCAACCCAACCTCACAGATCCCAAATCCGGTTCGACGACCTGTTGAAGGTGTGGTCCTCCGAGCCGACTAACGAGTACTCCCGAGCAGCACACGTGCTCCTCGGCTACCATCCACCCTACAGCCGGTTCTCTCAGATTCTGCCTCCTTTCGACCCTAAGCGTTGGGAGGACTTGTCTTCATCCGAAGACGACGCCGAGAGAACCCCTTCTCCTCAAGCTCCTCCTTCCCCGGCCGAAGACATGTTCAACGTCCCTCCTATTTCTGCTGCTGCCATGGAAGCTGTCGCTTCTCGGCTCAGGGCCAGGGCCTTGGCTCAGGGTGCCTCCCCGAGCATCGCACCGGCTATTCCCCCAGCGCCTCAGCAGGATGTGCCCCCACCTCCACCAACTCGGCGACAGGCGGATCCTGCAATTCCGCCGACTGGCATTGTGCCCATTCACCAAGTTCCCCCTACCGTCGATCGGGAAACCGGCAGGCGAAGCCGGGATTCCCAGATACCCGAACGCCGACAAGATGAAGAGCGTCGGCAGAAGCGCCGCCATGATGTCCCTGGCACAACCACCTCTGTTCCCGGGACGTCCACCCCTGCCGCGTGGGTTGCACGGGCGGAAAGGAGGGGAGGCCGACTTGTCCTGGAGTCAGACTCCATCATGCAGGACAGGGAAGTAGCCTTCGCAGTGGCCTCGACCCTCCAATTCAGCGCAGACATGTGCGTTCACAACGACCAATCTGACAACGCGCTCCTTTTAAGCGCTGTCCAAAACAACTTGGTGGTAAGCGTTTCGTTTGGACTTCGTTCCACGTACTCGGCAACCACTTAACTCGTTGTTTTACCGATTTTCAGGTCTCTCAGCAGCTGGGGGTCATCATTGATCGCTTCTGGGAGTACAAGCAGACGGCGACGGGCGCCCAGAAGGCGATAGATGAGAAGGACGCGCACATCAAGGGCGTCGAGGCGGTCCTCGCCGATCAGAAGAAGCACATCACCAATCTCATTGTTGAACGCGACTCGCTAGACGCCGAATTGCAGAAACTGAGGGCGAGTGAGGCGGCGGCAATGAAGAAGGTTGAGGAGTACGAGCTGAAGATCTCGGCTGCCGAGAACAAAGCTCTGGACTCCGAGGGCCTCGTCAGGCAGTTGACCGCTCAGGTGGATTCTTTGACAGCAGAGAAGGCAGGGGAGCCACAAAGGCTCCACAAGGAGTGTGAGAGGGTCTACTTGGAGACCCAAGAGCAGATGGTTCCCGCCTTTGAAGAAGCCAAGACCATTGCTTTCCGGCGCAGATGGGCGACCGCTCTGCATGCCGCTCGGGTGGACCCAGCCAACGAACTTTTCCAACAGCATAGTTCTCTTGCTGGGTTCGAACCTGGGGACCTCCCAGAAGGAGATCCATACGCCGAGGAGGTTGAGGCAGCCGAGGGTGCCACGGCAACCATTACTATAAGTGATGGTTCTGATGGCCTTTCTCCCGTCATTGGTGGCCAAGAGCCTGATCTTCCCTCCTCGCCGGTCGACGATCTGACTACTCACGAGCCGAGGTAAACCCGGCAGCGAGCTCTTTCGTTTTTTTTTTTTTTTTCCTTTGAATATATGTACGTCACCGGGGAGGCAAAGCCCCGTTTTGAATTGTAACGCACTTTTCCTCACCAATCAATGGAAATTTCTGTCATTTCGTTTATGCTTTGACTGTGAATGCAATTTCTTCTTTATAGGCGCTCTTTCGTTTTTTTTTTTTGTATTCGACTGGCTTTGGGTCACTCGCTATCTTAACTCGGTCTTTGGACTGCTGGGGGCCAAGACCAATAACATCCCGTTTCCACGAAGTGGAAGTGAGCTTATAACCATAAGGAAAAGGAAATACTTGGGTGAAGGATGAGTAAACCCCTAAACTGCTGGGCACCACACTATCAGAAACCTCTCCTCGGGGCCGCGCCCCTAACGACCGAGAGCTCGTCTCGTGTTGGATTCGAGAGCGTTGCCTCAATGGTGAGGTCTTATACCCCTCGGGACCATGCCCCTAACGACCGAGAGCTCGTCTCGTGTTGGATTCGAGAGCGTTGCCTCAATGGTGAGGTCTTATACCCCTCGGGACCATGCCCCTAACGACCGAGAGCTCGTCTCGTGTTGGATTCGAGGGCGTTGCCTCAATGGTGAAGTCTTATACCCCTCGGGACCATGCCCCTAACGACCGAGAGCTCGTCTCGTGTTGGATTTGAGAGCGTTGCCTCAATGGTGAGGTCTTATACCCCTCGGGACCATGCCCCTAACGACCGAGAGCTCGTCTCGTGTTGGATTTGAGAGCGTTGCCTCAATGGTGAGGTCTTATACCCCTCGGGACCATGCCCCTAACGACCGAGAGCTCGTCTCGTGTTGGATTTGAGAGCGTTGCCTCAATGGTGAGGCCTTATACCCCTCGGGACCATGCCCCTAACGCCCGAGAGCTCGCCTCGTGTTGGATTTGAGAGCGTTGCCTCAATGGTGAGGTCTTATACCCCTCGGGACCATGCCCCTAACGCCCGAGAGCTCGCCTCGTGTTGGATTTGAGAGCGTTGCCTCAATGGTGAGGTCTTATACCCCTCGGGACCATGCCCCTAACGACCGAGAGCTCGTCTCGTTGACATCTGCATTAACAAATTGACAGAATAATGAACTTGTATCAACAAAAATATCTCTTCAGGTTAGATACATTCCAAGGGCGGATTACATCAATGCCATCCATATCATGTAGCCTATACGCCCCGGTGCCCCACACTGCAACCACTTTGTAGGGGTCTTCCCAATTAGGTCCGAGTTTACCCTCGGTGGGTTCCCGAGCAGCGCCTACTACCTTTCTGAGGACCAAGTCCCCCACCTTGAAATCTCTGATTCGGATCTTCTTGTGGTGCTGTCTTGATAGTTCTCCTTGGTACTTGGCTAGCTTGATGGACGCCAATTCTCTCTTCTCTTCGGCTAAGTCCAGATCTCTGGCGAGCATCTGGTCATTATTCCCCAGATCAAACGCTTGACTCCTGATGGTCGGGAGCCCGACTTCAAGCGGGATGACAGCCTCCACCCCGTATGTTAAGGCAAACGGCGTTTCCTCTGTTGAAGTCCTCGGTGTCGTCCTATAGGCCCACATCACGTTGAGCAACTCCTCGGTCCACTTTCCTTTTGCCTTTTCAAGCCTCTTCTTGATCCCTGCCAACACAGTCTTGTTAGAAACCTCTGCTTGCCCATTACTCTGGGGGTATGCTGGTGTGGAATAGTAATTACGTATTCCAAACCCCGAGCAAAATTCTCTGAAAGGGCCACTGTTGAATTGGGTGCCGTTGTCCGAGATTATAGCTCTGGGAATCCCAAACCGAGTGATTATGTTTCGCCAAACGAATCTCTTTGTCTCGGCGTCTCGGATACGGCTCAGGGGCTCGGCTTCGATCCACTTGGTGAAGTAATCGGTTGCTACCAACAAGAATTTCTTGCCTAAGGGGGCCTTCGGAAGTGGACCCACAATGTCTATTCCCCATTTGAGAGAAAGGCCAAGGACTAGTCATAAAGTTCAGGTCCCCCGCCGGTTGTCAGATAATGGGGGCGAACTTCTGGCATTTGTCGCATCTTCTCACGTAGCTCTTCGCGTCTCTTTGCATATATGGCCACCAATATCCTTGTGTCACTGCTCGGTGTGCAAGGGATCTGCCTCCCGTGTGACTTCTGCATATGCCTTCATGGATTTCATAGAGCAGGGGTTCCACCTTGTCCTCAGGGACACAAAGCAGATGGGGACCGGAGAAAGATTTCCTATAAAGTTGCTGATTGCCGGAAATCCAGAACCTAGGGGCCTTGAGCCTGATCTTTCTGGCTTCCTTGATATCCTCGGGGAGCACGCCTTCTGTCAAGTAGGCAATAATAGGAACCATCCAGCCGGTAGTTGACTGCACATGCACCGGCAACGCTTGCTGGACATATGTCTCCTCTATACTTGGTTTCTCCCAGTTTTCAATTGTGATACGCCGGGTTACTTCTGAGGCCATTGCCGAGGCCAGGCAAGCCAGGGCGTCGGCGTGGGTGTTCTGATCTCTGGGAATCTGGGAGATTTCCACCTTTGCAAATTTCTCTATCTTGGCTTTCGCCTTTTGACAGTAAGCTTTCATTCTCGTATCTCGGACTTCAAAGTCACCATTGATCTGATTCACCACCAGCTGGGAGTCGCAGAAGGCTTGCAGGTGCCTAACTCCGACCGAGTAGGCAACATCGAGTCCCGCCAGCAGCGCCTCATACTCGGCTTCATTATTGGATGCTTTAAATCCCAATCTGATAGCTCTTTCAATTGTGAATCCTTCTGTACTGGCTAGTATTACCCCTACTCCTGCCCCCCTTGCGTTCGAGGACCCGTCGACATGTAGGCTCCAATCAACACCCAAAGCGCCGATCTTCGGCGGGGGCTCGGCCGCAGAGAACTCGGCGATAAAATCAGTCAGGACTTGCCCCTTAATCGAACTACGGGGTTTGTACCTTATCTCGAATTCACCAAGCTCTACGGCCCACTTGGCAATTCTGCCTGACAAGTCGGCTCTCTGAAGGATGGGCCTGAGAGGGCGATCAGTCATTACCTCAATGATGTGCGCCTGGAAATAGTGCCTGAGTTTTCTCGCCGAGACTATCAGCGCAAGGACCAGCTTCTCCATCGGCAGGTACCTTGTCTCGGCGTCAAGCAAGGTCTTACTGACGAAATATACGGGCCTTTGGGCCCCTTCATATTCCCTTACCAACGCGCCACTAACAGTCTCCTCCGAGACAGACAGGTAGAGGTATAGCGTTTCCTCCGCCACCGGGACGGATAGAGTCAGAGGATATTTCAGATACTTCTTAACCCCTTCAAGTGCTCGGTCACATTCGTCGTCCCATACCCCCTTCGCCGCCCCCTTCAATTTGGCAAAGAATGACTTGCACTTATCAGAGGATTTAGAAATAAACCGGTTAAGGGCGGCAAGCATCCCAGTTAACTTCTGGATGTCTTTGATAGTCCTAGGAGCCTGGACGTTTTGGACTGCATGAATCTGGTCGGGGTTAGCTTCGATACCCCTATGGGTCACCAGGTATCCTAGGAACTTCCCCGAGCTTACCCCAAAAGCGCACTTCGATGCATTAAGCTTTAACCCGTAGCGTCGGAGTATAGAAAACGTGATGCCGAGATCCGCCAGATAATCGGCGCTCTCTCTACTCTTTACTAGCATGTCGTCAATGTACACCTCCATGGTCACGCCGAGAAGGTGTTTGAACATTTTGTTCATCAACCGCTGGTAGGTAGCCCCGACGTTTTTCAACCCAAACGGCATCATAGTATAGCAATAGATTCCCCGGGGGGTAATGAAGGCTGTCTTCTCTTGGTCCGACTCGTCTAATGGGATTTGGTGATATCCCGCCCGAGCATCCATGAAGGTGATGCGCTTGTGACCTGCAGTCGCATCTACCAACTGATCAACTTTAGGAAGCGGGTATCCATCTTTGGGGCACGCCTTATTCAAGTCGGTGAAATCTACGCAAACCCGCCATTTGCCCTCCTTCTTTTTCGCGCACACCGTGTTAGACAGCCACTCGGGAAATTGGACCTCCCGAATGGTACCCGCCTCTAGTAATTTGTCAACCTCCTCCTCCACAGCCTTTGCATGATGCGGAGCCGTTCTTCTTGCCTTTTGCCTTACTGGCTTCACCCTCGGGTTGGCATGGAGTCGATGAGTCATGTCCTCGGGATTGATCCCTGTCATCTCGGAATGAGTCCAAGCAAATATATCGGCATTCCGGCGCAGAAAAGAACTCATTTCCTCCCTCTCAGCACCCTCCAATGTGGATCCTATCAAGAAATATCTCCCCTCATCTTCGGGATTAAGCTGGACCTTGATCAGAGGCTCGGTGGAACGGTCGGCCGGTTCCATCGCGGGCTCATCTACTCCGAGCCGACCAAACTGTGATTGCTATTTGGCCACCACGTCCTCGGGGTTACGGTCTTCAAGTCGGGCTCCCAATCCTGTCTTCATCGCGGCATAGAAACAATTTTTGGCAGCCAACTGATCCCCTCGGATCTCCATGATGCCGCGCGGGGTGGGGAACTTTATTTTCTGATGATAGCTGGAGTGGACTGCCCTAATAGCGTGCAGCCATGTCCTTCCCATAATGGCATTGTATGGGGAATCAGAGTCTATCACCAAAAACTCCACCGGGACCGAAACGATTGCTGCTTGAACCATCAAACTGACCTTGCCGAGTGGAAGAGCACTCGAGCCGTTGAAACCGACAAGGGGGGTTTGGACAGGCTTCAAGTCCTTGCGGGTTAGGCCCAACTTCCGGAAGAGGTCATCGTACATCACCTCGGACAAGCTTCCTGAGTCCACCAGGATCCTCCTCACGTCAAATTTATCGATTCGTAAGGTGATGACAAGTGCATCATCATGCGGCAGGGCCACCCCCCTAAGTCGTCGTCAGAGAAACTGATGGCCTCGTGAACCAGCCGAGGCCTCTTAGTGGACTGTTCTGTCCACTCGCCCTCTTCGACTTTCAAAGCCTGCGACACTCTCCTGCGTTCTGCTCGGAGGACATTATACGTCGGTCTTTCAACTGTACAGGCATGTATAACGTTAATTACAGGAACAACTTCCCGGGGCGACTCCGCCCTCTCCTCAACCACCCTTCGGCGGGGCTTTTGGTCAATGAACTCTCCAAGGTGTCCATCCCGGACCAATTGTTCAAGGAATGACTTGTATGCTTTGCAGTCTTCGGTCATATGGCCAAAATCCCTATGGTAGGAACATCTGACTGTTGTGTCTTTCGTAGTCGGGTCGCCTATCATCTTTGGGGGCCACCTGAAATAAGGCTGGTATCTTATTTTTCTCAACATTCTGTAAATGGGTTCCTTGAAAACCGTGTTAACCCCCTGAAAAGACAAGCGGCTTGGTGGCGTAATGGGCGCACCCCGAGACTGTGGCTCCCTCTCCTTCTTCCTCGGCACTGCTGCTCTATTCTCGGGAACGGTGGCCTCTTCCTCGACTCGAGCATACTTGTCTATGCGCGCCATTAAGTCCCTCATGTCCCCAGGACCCCTCTTAGTAAGAGACCGGTAAAGGCCGGTGTCCCGGGACAATCCTAGCCGGAAAGACGCAGCAGCCATCGCTTCCGAGCACGCATCCACCTCATTAACCTCCTCCCAGTATCGTATGGCATACTGTCGGAGGGACTCCCCGTTCCTCCTCCTAAGGGTGAGCAGGGCGCCGATGTCTTTCGGCTTCTTGGTGCTGGTGATGAACCGCGCCTTGAAGAGCTCGGCCATCTGCTTCCAACACTCAATGCTTTCCGGGGCCAAACTTTCATACCACTTCATAGCGGTATCCCCCAGACTCATGGGGAATACCCGGCATAACACCCTCTGGTCAGTGTCATAAATCGACATCAGTTGTTTGTAATGTCGAAGGTGACTCTCAGGATCGGTCCTCCCATCGTACGCCTTGAACCGGGGGACGGCAAACTTCCTCGGCATTTCAGTTTCCCTGATGGAACGCACAAACGGAGAGGATATCTGCTCGTCATCCCCCCTGGGTTGCGGTCCTCGGTGCACATCACCCTCGAGCTTTCCCGGGTACTTGGCCTCCCTAGGCCTCCTTGCGGTAGATTCTGCCTGGGACTCCGTGGATAAGACATCTCGAGGAATCCCTCGGCGGAGGTCCCACCATGAAAGGCTTGCTCCCCGGCGGATTTCCCCGGGCCCTTCTTCGGGTGCATGCCTCTGCCGTTTTCGCAGACCTTGTCTTTCGGCTGAGCGTCCGCGCCGATTTCTCACGGGGGTCTCAGGCCTCGTACTCCTGGATTCTTGTCGGCTGGGGCTCCGATCGACCGGTTCTCGGGTGTGCCAGCTGGCGTTTGCTGATTGCTCGAACTCTCTCAGTCTACGCCGCACCTTGGCGTTGTCTCTCTCTAGTTCTCTCATGCGTTCCCCCATACGTTCCTCCACCATCTCAACGATGTCACGGGCCGAGGGGATTTGCCCCCCTGGTCCCTGATCCATGAGGAATGTTCGTTGGGAAGAACGTTCAACCCCAGCTGACTGACGTGCTGGGCTTCCTTCTCTAACCACTGGGAGGCGTATAACCCCTACGTTCCTCGCGTGCAAGCTTCCTATCCCTTCCCCTTGGGATCGAGTATTCACCATGATGTAACCGCTACAAAAGAAAGGTTGTTTGTTCCCACAGACGGCGCCAAATTGCACGGGATAATTCCTGCAATCAATATCGAGTAGCGGCTGGGCTGATAGCGGACCCTGAAACAATCACAAGGTTAGGAAAAAGGGAGCCAGGCGCAAGCCCGGCTTATCCCCTCTGAAGCTTTAGTCAGTAAGGATGGGGGGAAAGCTCTCCTTCTATGAATTCTGGATTGATTTTGCGTACCTTTGCTCATTGTTCTGAGGAGTATTTATACACAAACCTGTAATGATTGCTCTGACACTGGGGTTGTCTCAGCAATCAATACCTGTTGCCATTACCCATGTGTAATGAGTGATTTTTACCTAGATTCCCGCGCCATTAATGCTCGGCGGGGGGATATCCAACCTCGGGGCAATGCCGAGTACATCAGGCTATCAAGGCACTTGAGTGCCTATGAACGGTGTCTGACGCCTACACCCGAGTACTCGGTGTTTAGGGGCACTCGGCCCTATGTTTGAACTCGGCATCACAGTCATTAATGCATCCACTCATCACTGTCAGTTTGGGTCTTCGAGGATGCAGAGGCGCATTAAATGCTGTCTAAGTCACTCACGTCTTCATAAATGCTGGGTCACATCTCATTAACTGCTGGTGTCAGAGGTTCATTCCTGGCTCCATGGAACAGCGCCTTCTCGGCTGCTGCTTACTACTCGGCGTATTCCCTTGTACTCGGCTCCTGCACTCCGTAACGGCTTCATTTGTACACGTGTCGCCTTGGGGCCTGCCGAGCCGTCTCGAGTCCCTCCATGAAGTATGTGATCTACATCGCCAGCTGGTTTATTTATGATGTACAGACAGAAACACAATGCAGACAGACAGCTAAAAAATTGTGTTAAGTAACGGGCACTTCTACTTCTATTTCAATCCCACGTTCATTGCACCAAGACACTTTCCTAGGCCCCCACGTGGTCTACCATCCCCTACTATGTATGGATCACATTAACATCAAGAATCTTCTTAAAACCACTGTTTGAGCTTTGCTCCAATATTGTACCCCCTACTAATGCAAAAGGTATATTTGGATAGCGGGTTGAAGAAAAATAATTCTGACAGAATAGGATAAAAAAAAATATGTGAGACTCATATATTCCACAATTCATAATTAAAAAATATATCGAAAATTCCGTTCAAATTTTATACTAACCCGATTTGAAAAATCAACTTTAACTCATATACATGAGTTAAATGAAACCCAAGAGGGTGCTAGAATTTTTTTTGTCAAACAGGATAACTAATACAAATGATCGAATTGTCATGTTCTCTCTCTCTCTCTCTCTCTCTCTCTCTCTCTCTCGTTTGCTTCGTCACCTTCTCCTATTTTTTCATAGATCTAATACGCTTTTAACCTATTATGCAACAATATTTAGTTGTAGTGATTATAAATGAAAAGTGTTAAAAGTAAACACGTTTTTTATTTGTTTTGTCCACATTTTTTTTATAATTAGATCTTGTATTTTTATTTTAAAGCAGAGTTATTGACCCTATTTTAACAAAAATAGGGTTGTTGGTCCCATTTTTTAGCAAAAACAGGGTTGTTGACTCCACTTTTAAAAAATATTGTAGTTGATAAATAAGTTCAAAATACTATAATTTAATATATTTATTTTAAAAGAACTATACTCTAATAAATAACTCCGGAGATTTTTGTGTGGCGAACTATAGAGCCAACTCTACCTACATTGAAATCTTCTTCTTTTTTTTTTTTTTATTGGAAAGACTTGCATTGAAATCATTGGTGCCTTTTTTGGACTTCTAAGCTCCGGCTACCTACCTACCTAACAATGCAAGCCATACATGCTTTGAAATTACTCAAGGTTTTGAATTTCTGTCTCCTTCTCATGTACAAATCTACTCGTAGCATAGACTTGATCGGTCACTAGCTATATTTTAATATATTTTTTTCTCGATTCCACTTTAAATGAATTATTTATTAGGATATGACTATTCTCATCCTTACAATCTCAAACTCCATCCCATTAAAATATAAAAAACAATTAATCCCCATTTTACACCCTCTCTCTATCTTCTCTCAAACCATAACCCTAACTCCCTTCCCTTTGCCCTTGAAAAATGATTAATATGGCAATCCAAAAGTTTGGTGATTAATTTACATGTTAAACGTACTTTTCATTAATGTTAGAATTATCGTATGGTGTAACTGTTTAATGATAACTCACCAAATAAGAAAAATAGATCTCACTCGTTCAAATTATTATCCA